>CM062083.1:1896684-2485004 GCA_031163375.1 Conogethes punctiferalis | reverse complement strand
AATTTTTGGTTAAGCATGTGGACTTTTATATTTATATAACATCTATGTGTACCATGCTTTTAGCAAATAAATATTCTATTCTATTCTATTCTATTCTAAGTCGCTTTTGTACCAGAATAACTTACTTGCTTATCAGCTTACAGGGACCCTAAAAGTTTTGCGGATCAAGTGTACCCTTCACTTCTTAATTCGAGTAGCCGAAACAGTATACAGAGGTGACACAGTAAGGACATCAAAAAGAACACAAAAGTTGAATGAATAAAAATATAATACGCATTTAATGGCTTTTCCAATCAATTTTAAGACATCAAATATCGTTGAAATATGATTGCATGATGAGAAATGACCGCTCACCTAAGCGGTCTTGTATGGTCATACCTAGTCTCACTCGCCTACGCCAAATAGGTACTTATGACCGTCAAAAATCGGAAAAGTGGGAGCGATCAAAGCTTCCTGACAAGATACGAACTTCAGAAATGAAGATTATGGCGTTTCACTTATGGACCGGTAACCTTACTATGGTTAAGAAAAGGTTTTCAAAATACGCGTAAGTAGTCAACTGATGTTAACCGACATTGAAACTAACAATAGAGTGAGCCGATCCAGCAAAAAACCTATTCACTCTCGCCTTAAACACTAGAAAATAAACACTAGAGAACAAAGCTTTCAACAAGGAATTCCATGGTATTGCCGCTCGTACTAAAGCAGAGCCGAAACGTACCTACCGTTCAAGTCTTTGAGACTTGCAACATAAAACCAACCGATTAATGCAACCAAAGTAAATAAAAAAAAATACATTACATACAATACACACAAGACAGAAAAAGACTTAGGTAGGTACATTAAAGACGTTGCGAGATGAAGATAAAAGATGAGTCATATAAATAATAATAAATATCAGACAACATCACATACAATGCTCTAATCCCAAAGTAAGTAGTTTAAGCACTTAACACATAAAACTTGTGTTATGGGTATCAGAACAACGAAGGTACTACAAATAAATACTTAAATACAAATATAAACACCCAGACACGAAACAAACATAAGTGTTCATCACACGAATGTTTGTCCCAGGTGGGAATCGAAACCACGACCCTTGGTTCAGAAGGCAGGGATCACTACCAATTGAGCCACCGAGCCAGTCGGTAATATAGTAAGAAGTAAGCATTAAAACTCGCGGAACACTTGTACAAATAGCAGATTTAATTAGATTCAAGTTATTTCTAAGCATAAAGAACTGAACTTTACCTTGACATGGTACTAAAGCGACTTTACGCTCACCGTTCGTACCTGAAACAAATTAAAATAAAAGTTTTATTAATATCCCAAAAAACCTCCGAGCCAAGTTCCGTTCTAAGACTTTTTTCAACGGTTAATAACCTCCGGAAACAAATACTTTAGAAGTTAAACTTCTTTAACGGCACCTATTGAAAGTAACGAGAGTGTTTAACTCCACTCGGGACGGGCTACTTTCGAAACTTGGCTAGGCTTTCAGTTAGTTGTTCGTTTTTATGAAGGAAAACTGTAGATTTTCATTTAGTTCCTTTTAATATCGTAAATTTTTACTTACTACAAAGCGACTGTTCGAGTGACATGAATGGCTCGACTAAGAATTGAATGCATCACAGTCTAATGCGTCTGGAATACTCGTTAGATCCGGTATTCGTATTTGGAGGATTTTTATGAAGAGAAGGCTTTCTCTCGGGATGTAAGGGAGCGGCCTATCATCTTTTCGCTCCAAGCCAACCTCACCTGCCCGTGGTGCATCCTGCCGAATAACAAACGAGGTACTGGCAACCGACTGGTGGCGGTATAACCATCACAAATTGAAGACGTAGCTAAAGATGACGGGCGTTGGAGCGAGACGCTACGCCCTGCGATCGCTAACCCGCCTGCCCAGCGGGGCGATTGTGGGTATATCCTCTAGGTGTTTGCCCTAAGTGGCGAACAACTAGAGAGGCCTATATCCAGCAGTGGACTGCGATAGGCTGATAATGATGACGATGAAGGCTTCCTGATTCCTTTTTTTTTAATTTATTAGGCAACACAAACAGACATTAGCCAGTATTTTACATAAACAGAATTCTATAAAGTTTTAAGTCTAGGCACATTTTATTTCACATTTTTTACTTTATTTGAACATTAAATATGAAAAGAGCGAAAAAGAAAATGATTAAATCATCAATTTCATCAATTTGACAATTTTGGCGTCATTTCCGATCCCGCGCATGCAACAGCTGATCCGAGGACATCACTGCCGTGATTCAGAGATACATCACTGCCGTGTACTGTGCTATCCCGGTCTAGACCCGAGGTCCTCGGCGCAGTTCCTCGCACGTTTCAGGTAAGCGGCTTATCAGGTATTAGGTCGCGTGGAAGGGTTCGCGGCGACAACTCCAAATTAACACGCATTTTCTTTCTGAGACTTATATTCTAGTTACCTAGTTACGTGTTGTGAAGTGTTGTGTGTCTAAGATATTACCAAGAAGGTCAATAGATGTTATATCTAAATTACTATATACCTAGCAAAACTGGCAATAGAAAAAAATTATAGATATTATAAACAATTACCTAAAACTATTACACAAACATGTTTTAAAATAGTAGTGTAAACAGCGCAAGACATGCCACCTTTATCAGAGGTAGGGCATAGCGAATCTTCGCTCGTATTGAGCTGCCCGTCCGGGGAAGGACCTCCACCGTATAGAATACCGCAGTCAAATGACCTCTGGGTCGTGTTTTTGCCGGTGAGTAGGGTTTCCGGAGCTCGTGGGAGGGTTAGGGTTGGGCCGGCATGGCAGTGGCAACTGACAGGTAACTGACCAGTTGTCACAGCGACTTGGGCTTCTCTTTCGCTTTCCATCAGGCGTAGGGAAGCCATTATGTATATCTACTATAAGAAAAAAGTATTACAAGAAGTGGACCAAATGATACGAAACGAGTTGAATTAATTTTGACCATCTCTATCTTTTTTTCCATTACCTATCATTAAAACCATCTCACCGAGATTTCTTTATTGGCAAGGCCGAGGTGAGGCCCATGAGCGGACCAGGTAAGCGGATTATCCCGCATTAGGGCTCACGGGCCCGGCGACACACCGTATTAACCCGGCTCTTTGCTACTTTTCGGCTGGTCACTTCCGAAGTGTTCGGCCGGGTGCGCTTAACGTCTTCGGTTCGGTTCCGACTGGCTTGCCGCGTAATGAAGTTTGGTACTTTTCTGCTGGGCTAAGTTGTATTAAGTCCTTTTTAGGGCGTAGCTAAATACCATAGGCCAATGACGGGCAGCAGCGTCACCGGAGCGAGGAGCTACGCCCTGCGATCGCCAACTCGCCCCAGCGTGGCGATTATGGCTAAATCTGGTTAAATCCTCCAGGTGCTCTAAGTGGCGGATAACTGGAGAGGCCTATGTCCAGCAGTGGACTGAGATAGGCTTATGACGACAGGGACACTTGACTAATCTGCTACGAGATTAATCGCTGTGACTGCAATTTGGTCAGGAGAACTTTACAGCAATAACTTTATCACCTTCTCACACGCGCCCAAACTAGCGTTGCGTGCCTCATAATCTTACGATAACCGCCTCTGAATGGCCAAGATTAAGGTCAAAAAGCACTTTATAGTGCACAGAGGCGGATTAAGCCCGTATTATTAACTCTTTGTCGTGCGCACTCCATTGTACGAGTGGGTTTCACCGCCTTTGAAAAACGCCGCACGGGAAATTGTGCCCGTGTTTAACATATTTCATGCGTCGAGTCACAGAAATATATCGAGGGTAGAACTGGCCAAAAACTTGATTCAAGCTAGCAGTATTGTGTTTGTTCGTACATCGTCAGTACTGACAGGCGGTGAGCTCGTCAAAATTTGCACACATGGTAACGGTTCACTTCCAAAACGTGTTCTGATTGTATTTTGTAGAACGCGCGTTCGCATCATCACCAGCCTATTGCAGTCCACTGCTAGACATAGGTCTCTTCAGTTGTTCGCCACTTATGGCAAACATCTAGAGGATATAATTATATAATCGCCGCGCTGGGCAGGCGGGTTGGCGATCGCAGAGCGTAGCTTCTGCGTCTGTCCGTCCGCCCGTCATCGGCCTGTGGTATTTAGCGACCCCTTCAATTGTGGTGGTTATCCCGCCATCAGTAGGTTGCCAGATGTAAGAGAGCGACACATCATCTTTTCGGTGCAAGCCACCCCGCCCGAGGTTCATCCTGCTGAATAACAAACGAGGCTCTAGCCTTATGGAAACGCTTCACCAGGTGTTCCGTTGACAATAATAGACCTGTTGCCCTAAAAGATGTAGACCGTCTTGTAAATTGTTAAAAATAAAAGAAACGTATTTTTTCATTTGTAAATTAGACCAAAAATGTGGCTGGTGTGTTGTGGGGGCGATGAGGAAAACTCTTCAATGCGCGAAAAAGCCGTTTATTCGAAAGCACATGAAATAGCAGTTACACAAAGTGACGTGAGGCGTCGCTGGAGGTAAATTGCGGACTAAATATGGCGCGGGCCGGGCGGCGCTCGCAGGCACCGTTAGAACTTATTACTAATATTGAAGGTACACACACAAAATATCACAAACGGTTACCTACAAAAACATTCATATTTTATAATATATTATAATCTATGAGCGCGTCGCTAACAGTATAACTAGCCCGTTGAATTACGCGTGACGTCAGAGAGTGGGAGTTTTTTTTGCCACTGAGTGACGTCAAAGCCCACTCCTACATTTTGATGCCTTGTATCTTTGTTATTTTTTGTTAAAATAAAAAAAGAAAAATACGTGTCCAATATATTTTTATAATCCAAAATACGGACTAAATATAATATAATTATTTTGACCCTGGAAACATCCCCATGGTCGCTCTATCCTTGCTACATTTCTATGTTTAACGTATTTCACGCGTCGATGTGGGTGAGTTTAGTTAGCGTTGATTGTGTTTTGATAAACTGTGAGTAAATATTATTTGAGCACTGGTTTCGCCAGTTTCAGTCTGCGTTACTGTTATTTTGCTTCGTGTGCAAACTAAGCTCAGTATGCGGAATATTATCTTCCTGTTAACTCTTAGAAACATCGCACGCTTTATAAACTGGATGTCGTGTTCATTTTGTCATGTCAACAGAATTGTTATTATTTGTTCCATGTCTACATATTGAAGTACAAAGGTGTACGTGTTTTGGGATTTAGACAACGGGCTAGTAACTGGCTAGTTACCTGTCAGTTGAGAGAGGTAGGGCATAGCGAATCTTCGTTCGAATTGAGCCGCCCGACCGGGGAAGGACCTCCACCCTATAGAATACCGCAGTCAAATGACCTCAGGGTCGTGTTTCTGCCGGTGAGTAGGGTTTTTGGAGCTCGTGGGGGGGTTAGGGTTGGACCGGCATGGCAGTGGCAACTGACAGGTAACTGACCAGTTACTTGCCCGTTGTCACAGTGACTTGGGCTTCTCTTTCGCTTTTCATCAGGTGTAAAGAAGCCATTATGTCGAGCCACTATATAAAAAAAAAGTTGCCACCGCCGTGCTGGCCCAGCCTTAGCCCCCCAAGGGCTCCGGATAGTAGGGGAATAGCGAATCTTCGCTCGAATTGAGCTGCCCGTCCGGGGAAGGATCTCCATCCTATAGAACACCGCAGCTACTTGTGTGTTTCTGCCGGTGAGTAGGTTTTCCGGAGTTCGTGGGAGGTTAGGGTTGGGCCGGCATGGCGGTGGCAACTAATAGGTAAGACCAGTTACTTGCCCGTTGTCACAGCGACTTGGGCTTCTCATTCGCTTTGTGGAAGGATTATGTCGAGATACTATTAAAAAAACTGTTTAAGTGGCGGTGACATGCCTCCAATATGCGAAAGCATCTATCATAGTTCAAGAAAAACATGCATCAACAGGTAACGACCACCATGATCCAAATAACGCAATGTTCCCCAAGAAATACCAGCCTCCACCAGTAAAGGTTGTCGCTAAGTGTCGCCGTCCGCGCCATGCGTCATGTTCGGCCGACCGGCGCCGAGGGAGCGACGCACCTTCATCCATTACGGCCCTTCGTACAAGGCTAGGGCTGGCTTGGTGCTACATGCATCAGTTTAGATGAATAACATTGATGGAACAGACCTAGCCCGCGAATATAGCTATTTATAACTTATGTCTACCTTGATCTCGTGTCCCACGTGCGCAAATACTTGCTTTCTACCTAAGCCGATTTTGAACGAGGATGCGATTAAATTGGCAGAGCATTGATCAGTCTACAGATGTCACCTGCTGGACACAGGTCTCCCTCTATGATAATCATAATTTGAGGGGATTTGCCTCATTTACCACGCTTGGCAGGCAGGTTGGTGACTGCAATAGTACCCAGGTCCCTTAGTTCTCTTCTACAATAACCACGGAATGAGATAAGGTGGCCCTATTCTAAAGCCGGGAACAACACGAATAGGAACCTAGCTGCTAACATTTTACAAAGACATGCATCAACAGTCTGGTCTACAAGAAGTTTACAAGAAATACCAGCCTCCAGCAGTAATGGTTGTCGCTAAGTGTCGCCGTCCGCGCCATGCGTCATGTTCGGACGACTGGCGCCGAGGGAGCGGCCCACCTTCATCCATTACGGCCCTTCGTACACGGCTAGGGCTGGCTTGGTGCTACATACATCAGTTTAAGTGAATATTATGGCGTGGATGGAGTCCCTTTACAAACTATGTCCTACTTGACCTGTCCTACGGTTTAGCTAATACCTGCGAAGGAAGGCGCCATTAAAAAAAATGAATGTAGTAGATTGGAGCTTCCATTTAAGCATACGAGTATAATGCCTGTGTTTGGAAGCTCCGCTCTTCCTTCTTTCCTTCTCTCTCTATAGATATATAAAACTCAAAGATGACTGACTGACTGACATAGTGATCTATCAACGCACAGCCCAAACCACTGGATGGATCGGGCTGAAATTTGGCATGCAAGTAGATGTTATGACGTAAGCAGCGGATTTTGTTACTATAAATAAATAACCGAAGACATGCCACGTTGGGCCACACCTAGCCCCAAACTAAGCCGAAACTTGTACTGTGGGTACTTGACAACTGATACCTTACCTTAATAAACCCTTTTCGATCACGCCTTTATTATTTCCAAGTTGTAACAGGAAAACGTCGGCTAGCAGTGAATCTATTTTATCTAAATATATAAAACTCAAAGGTGACTGACTGACATAGTGATCTATCAACGCACAGCCCAAACTACTAGATCAATCGGGCTGAAATTTGGCATCCAGGTAGATGTTATGACGTAGGCATCCGCTAAGAAAGGATTTTGATCAATTCTACCCCGAAGGGGATAAAATAGGGGATGAAACTCTATTCCACGCGGACGAAGTCGCGGGCACAGCTAGTATGAAATAATTTTAATTTTACATTTGATACTATCACTGACATAAAAAACTAGTACCCATACGAGAAGCCTGTGAGTGTGTGCGTATGTGTGTGTGTGTGTGTGTGTGTGTATGTGTGTGCTATTTTGTGGCAGATCACTGAGCTTGACTAGTGTAAGTAAGACCAGGAAACAATCCCCGATGCCATGAGACAACAGAAATCAAAACTACCCATCATCATTTTCCTGCCCTGTTCGGTCCCATTATCTGGGGTCGGGGCAATATGTGTTCTTCTTCCATTCATCCCTATCAGCCGTCATCGTCCCATTCACTCCTTCAAAACAGAAATCAAAACTACCCGTGGACCCGTTAATGGGTCAACCCACTACTCCTTAACTGGTATAATTTGCCACTCCAACAAGAAAATGAATGTTAGGGAATTTTAATCAATTTAGTCACCACGCCTGACAGTTGGGTTCTTGACCGCAACAGGTCTTATTTGTACCAAGAATGCTGTTAGCTATTTCCTGATATTCCCTTAGTTATTTTCTAGGACATCATATCATTTTCGCTCCAAGTCCGCCGCACCTGCCCGTGGTGCATCCTGCCGACTAACAAACGAGGCTCTGGCAAACATCATGATGAAATGCCTAACTAAATTGTACAAGATAAATCCTACTTATACAATCAAAGCCCTTATCAGCAGCCCTACGCCTTCTCGCCCTCGCCCCACAAATGATTTGTTCCGCGAACATTCCATTATGCAAACGCTCCTGCCCACGGCCCGAGCCTCTACTCGTATAAGCTTCATTGGTGCGTTGATCTCTATGCAGTCTTTAGACTTCAGGTGAGAGAATTATAAAGCCTTAAAAACCTGTTTTGTACCCTGAAACTTACTAAGAGCCTACATTCTATTAGTATCTCGACATAATGGCTTCCCTACGCCTGATGGAAAGCGAAAGAGAAGCCCAAGTCGCTGTGACAACGGGAAAATAACTGGTCAGTTACCTGGCTTTTAAATATGAATACGCTCGTTTTCTTGAAGGTTCCCAAGTCGTAGCTGTTCGGAAAGACTTCCTCTACCTGAAAGTGTTCTGGAAGAGATCGCTTACTAGAGATAAGACCGCCTATATTGTGTTACTAGCTGTGTCGGCGGTGTCGCACGCGTGGATATCGGGTTTCAAAAATAACGGACTTCCATAAAATGGTACCTATATTTTAAGTTAGACCTGTAGCTGGTAAAAACCGCATTTAATTCCATGCAGTAGTTTTCGCGTAGTGCGCGATCAAACATACAAATAAAAATTTCTCCCGTTTCCCAAAACCTTCCCGCTACTGCTCCGCTCCTATTGATTGTAGCGTGATGAAAAGTATACCTATAACCTGCCCAGGAGTATGAAGAATAGTCGTACCAAGTTTCGTTAAAGTAGTTGTAGTTTTTTTTTCTATAACGAACAGACAGACAGACAAAAATTTTACTGATTGCATTTTTGGCATCAGTATCGATCACTAATCACCCCCTGATAGTTATTTTGAAAGTATATTTCATGTACAGAACTGTCTTCTCTACAGATATATTATAAGTATAGAAGATAGCTCTCCGTAATACCTTTTTATTTTTATTTTATTTTCTTTTCTGTATTTCGTGTCACATCAAGTAAAGCCATTGGTCATCATTTAAGGGAGGTATCATATAGAACATACATAGATATTGACTCTATCCTTGTATGGACTAAAGTTATAATGCTCCGGGAAAACTTCAGCAAACTAGTCATTGCGGAGGAAATTCGCAAAGCGCTTTGTGTTGCGAATGGGAATTAACAATGTTATGGTCTACATTTGCAAGCCATTTAAGTCTTAAATAACTTCTTTTACTCATTAGCTAACTTGTATGCTACAATAAATAAATGAATACGAAAGTTTGTTTGTTTCTTTCACGCGAAAACTATTGAACTCTGTCTGTGACGCAGTACATTTTTCCCTGGACTCAGCACCTTCAATTCCTTGTACGACATGACTGGGATTCAAAACAGAATCATCATCGTCATTAGCCTATCGCAGTCCTCTGCTGGACATAGGCCTCTCCAGTTGGTCGTCACTTTGGAAAAACATGTGAAAGTTTTATCCATAATGGCCACATGGCCCAGGCGGGTTGGCGATCGCAGGGCGTAGTTTCTCGCTCCGGTGACGCTGCTGCCCGTCATCGGCCTGTGTTAGCTACGCTACTAATTTTCATGGTTATATTATACCGCCACTAGTTGGTCGCCGGAGCCTCGTTCGTTATTCAGCAGGATGCACCACGGGCTGGTAAGGGTGGCTTCGAGTGAAAAGATGTCGGGTCGCTTCCTAAGATCCCCCTCAAAAGGATGAAATCCCGAACGAACCCTCACATAAATAGGAGTACGGATTGGACAGTCTTTTTCGAACAACTATGACTTGGGAGCCTTCAAGAAACGAGCGTTATTAAAAAAGGCCGGCAGCGACTCCAGAACTAGATTTGAGTTGCCGGTGTCGACTGCTTACCATCTGGCATCACATTTGCACGCCTGCCGCCTCTTGCAAAAAAAAAAAATAAACAAGAGGAAGAGGTAGGCCAAGACCGATATACGCAGCATTAAAAAAAAATAAGTTAGGTAATGTAATGTCATGTTAAAGCTCAATCGATTCATTTTTATATCACGCAATAACCTGTTCTACGCACCATTTCTGGTGAAATAGCGGCTTATCAGACCACATACGCATAATTCATAGCTTAGCAAACTGGCTGTCTAAAACCACTTAAGATAAATCTCTCTCAATCGACGCGTGAAATATGTTAAATTCCCGTGAACACAATTTCCTTGCGCGTCATAATATTCCATTTTTACTCGCGGAGTAACGGAGACGGTGAGTGGAAGCGTTCGGAATGGGAATTTTTATTACAATTTTTATTAAAAACTACAACTGTAGATGCTAAGGTTTGATCTTTCAATCGTCGGATGAAGTTAAAAGACTGATAAATGGTAACGGTAATAAACGGTATTCGGAAACCATATGGACTACTCAACGTCCGTTGAGTTGTCCATATGGTTTCCGAATTTTGAATGGGACCATCAGGTTTCCGGAGCTCGTGGGGGGTTGGGCCGGCATGGCGGTGGCAAATGACAGGTGACAGACGACGTTACTAGCTCATGTTACAGTGACTTGGGCTTGTCTTTCGCTTTCCATCAGGCAACGGAAAAAAAAATCCATGGGTGTCATAGAAGACGACTAGGAACATCAGGATATATGCAGCAGTCTTTACATGAGTACAAATAAAGACTACCCCGCTTACCAGTTACCTGCCTGCCTGCCAAATGTAAAGACTAAGGAAAATCCCCCTAAATGACATTTTGTCGACATCGGGTGAGGCCTATGGCCTGCAGTGGAAGTTCGCAGGCTTATGATGAAACGATAAGATCTGTGACAGAACGTCCTTTACTGAATAAATAAATATCAGACAACATCACATACATTACTCTAATCCCAAAGTAACTTAAGCACTTGTGTTATAGGCATCAGAACAACGAAGGTACCACAAATAAATACTTAAATACAAATATAAACACACCCAGACACGGAACAAATACAAGTATTCATCACGCGAATGTTTGTCCCGGGTGGGAATCGAACCCACGACCGAGTCAGTCTGACGACTGAATACATCATGGCATTTGCTATTTGCCGTCTTATATGATTAAAATGAGTAAGTTAAACTTTATATTCATTGAAAAATTAGTAAATCGTATGACCGGAATTTGCAGTCATTCCTTCTGTGTCCATAATCCCCGCATGCTAAACATCCTCCGTAAATGTTTAGGCGGTTTAGCGATCCCGCTAAGTCCAACCCGGCTGCACTCCGGCGCCCGCTCGCCCCCGGCTGGCCCGCGCGCTCGGGCGGCGGCCCGGCGGCCGGGTCCAGCGCCGCCGGCGCCGCACCACCGCGGCAGCCCACCGCAGCTGCATCCCGCTCCGCTGCTTCCATGGCCGTGGCCACGGCCACCGCCTTCGAAAACGTTATATTTCCCTCCGCAAACAACCGTTGTCGAATTCCGTCACTGAGTATTCCGCACGTAAATTGGTCCCGCAAATTGTCGTCCAAGTTAGTCTCAAATTCACAAAAACGTGTCAGTTTTTTTAAATCCGCAACGTACACTGATATGCTTTCGCCGCCATTTTGACGCCTTTGTCGAAATTTATAACGTTCCGCCAGAAACGATGGACTAGGTTGTAAATGACTCCGCATCACAGTCTTAACCTCCTCCCACGACAATTGGGCCGGTTTTTTGGGACTACATAAATTCACCAACAGTTCGTAAGCCTCCTCCCCCATAAATGTTATGAGCGTTGGTAATTTAAGTTCGCTTTTCACGTTATTCACCAAAAAGTACATCTCCAATCTATCACAATATGATTGCCAATTTCCGTCCGTCACACTAAATTCACTTAATTTCGACATTGTTCCACAATAATTTGAACCCGACGATCAATTTAAAATCCACCCGCAGTCGCCACTGACAAATAAAACAACGGTATGTTCGCAAGCGCATCTATTCGTGAACTGGCATGGCAACAATATTCACAGCGTTATAAGGTACGAGCCTATAAGTATTGATATACCCTCATTCATACATAACAATAACCAACTAGAATGACGTCAAAATTATTTATTACTACTTTCTATAGTGAGTAAAATTCATCTGCCAGGCTTGTTGAAACTGATGTTGATTTACAATATAAAAATTCCAGATTACTAAGAAAATACGTAAATCCTGAAATTCCTGTGGGACCCAACTCATATGCAACTATCTGTTATATCTGTTCCGCATCCTATATTACCGTACCCATATTTTAACAATTTGTCTTACGCCAGCAAGGGCCACTGAGTTTTATCACTCTTTTATAATGGTACCCGAATCATTATTTATATGATAGGTCCCTTTGTTGGCTTTTTTTTTCTTCTATTGACACAACTCAGTGGTTTTCTGTCACCTAATGGTAAAAACCTTAAAAGTTAGCTATGACAACAGACTATGCTTATTCACGCTTTGTTTAAAGATTCCCATACTATTGTAGGAAGAGGGAAACACATTATGTGATGGCAAAGAGTTCTTGGAGTGGCGGTATATCACAATTAAGGGCGTAGCCAAATGCCGTTGGCGGGCAGCAGCGTCACCGGATCGAGAAGCTTCGCTCTGCGATCGCCAACTCACCTGCCCAGCGTGGCGATTATGGGTATATCCTCCAGATGCTTGCACCGGCAAACAACTGGAGAGTTGACAGTGGCCCACCAGTGGACTGCAAAAGCTGATAATGATGACGATAAAGAATTCTTAGATAATGGTAGCAAATGCCACCTAAGAGGCCTTCTAGAAGTCTTAAGAGTCTGACCAAAAATTGTTACATTACAGAGACTATCTACTTGAATGAGCGCCCCATTCGCAATCCCAAAGATAGTCAACACATTTCCCGACCGATGCGCCGAGTCTACGACATGACACGGACATTTTTCAAGCTCGTTTCTGCACTTCATACCATGGAGAATTGATACAAGCTAGAGGCAAATTGAGATTTAGGATTGTTTTATCATCGTCAGCTGCCTGCAAACCTCCAACAATTGGGATGATGACTAAAAATAATTTAATGTCCATCAGATAGATTAATGAAAAATATTGGATACGTATTTTATTTTGCCTCTTGTTTAAAAACTTACGAAGATACATTGATTTTAAATGTCACATGACGTCACGTTAGAGTACAAAATATACTCTAACGTGACGTAGTTAGCCCCCACTCCGTAACTTTAATGCGCTATATGTAAGTATTTTCTTGTTATTTCGACAAAACAAAAAATACGGGTCTTATATTTTTTTATTATCTAAGAGACGGACTAATTATTTTCTTCATTTTCATACCTTGTCATCATCCGTATTGCTTAGGGGGATTTGCCTCAGTCACCACTCTTCAGGTGGGATGGGATTTTTTTATAATAGCACGTTATACTTAGTAGCCTCCCGTCATGTTTTGTACGATACACAAGCAAGTGTTTTCGCTCCAACCCACCCTCTACTGACCTTGGTGCATCCTGCTGGATCATCATCATTGGTTTAGTGATCACAATGGTGTTGGTTCTCGCTCCGGTGACGCTCCTGCCCTTCATAGGCCTGTGGTATTTAGCTACGCCTTCAGTTGTGATGGTCATACCGCCACCAGTCGGTTGCCAGAGCCTCATCTGTTATTCAGCAGGATGCACCACGCGCAGGGGTGACTTGGAGTGAAAACATGTTTGGTCGCTCCCTTGCATCGGTCGCGGTCGGTCGGTATAAATATGGTTTCGTCTCCAGAGGGGCTTGCTCTAAGGCTCATCTGATGTAGGAGCGAGAAATGTCTCTCGAGCCGTCGCGAGTGCCTAATGACGTCACCGCCGCACCTGCCGCGCCGCTTAGCACGCGGTAGGCGCCTTTGTTTTGTACGATACGAATACGAATGACAATAGGGTTTTAATACAAAGACACACACAACATACACCAACATGGTCAATGGTGAGTATCGTTTTGTAGAAAGATGACGTCATTATCAGCCATTCGCTTGGCGAGGTGGCAAGGGCCGGCTGCGACTGTGGTGAGCCTCTGCAAACTATGGTGCATTTACTCTCCTATCGGATGTGCCTTATCACATGCACAGAGAATGGAACATATCGTAAATCTCAAATTGTTATTAATGAAGTACTTTTTCATAGCACGTAAGCCGGAGTAAGTATGGTACATGACTAAGGAACCTAGCAAGCCAGCGAGCGTGACGCAACTTGACGCGCAAACAACGTCTGTTGCACACAACCTGGTGTCGCAGCCGCGATGTGCGAACATGCATATTTGGATCGAGTTAAGATGTGATACAGCATCGTCGCAATCACGGAAATGCATCAAGAATAGCTCGGCGTTATGAATAAATAAATAACCCCAAACTAAGCCGAAGCTTGTACTATGGGTACTAGACAACTGATAAACTTACTTAGATACTTTTTTTTGTAAATAAATACATCATATTATAACAACATTATCCCCGTGTGGTTACCAGATTTAGGATAGGGTTTGGTTACATTCAACAGTGGCTGGCAATTTCTTGTGATGGTGACCTAGGTGGAATCCTACATGGTTAGACAAACATGACCTACATAGATAGGGATGTAAGGGAGCGGCCTATCATCTTTCCGCTCCATGCCAACCTCACCTGCCCGTGGTGCATCCTGCCGAATAACAAACGAGGCGCTGGCAACCGACAGGTGGCTGTATAACCATCACAATTGAAGGCGTAGCTAAATACCACAGACCGATGACGGGCAGCAGCGTCACCGGAGCGAGAAGCTACGACCTGCGATCGCCAACCCGCCTGCACAGCGTGGCGATTATGGGTATATCCTCCAGGTGTTTGCCCTAGGTGGCGAGCAACTGGAGAGGCCTATGTCAAGTAGTGGACTGCAATAGGCTGATGATGACCGACATAGACAAACATGATTAGAGCATATAGAGCATTTAATGTTAAAGTTGTGATGAGGCCGTGATTGAGTAACAATCATCGTGTAACGGAACCAACCCCACCCTGTCACGAATTTATTTTTTTTGATATCAATAAAATTCCATGGTTGAAAATAATGTACTAAAAAATGGAATATTGTCGCACCGCCATCTATGTGAAACACCTGGAACGTGTAACGTTAGGGACTTTATCGACCCAACTTGGCTGCTTAAGCCCTCGACTTACGTAACGTTAGTTCACGTGCTAGACGACAGTTGGCGTGATTAGAAAATTTAATCTTAACCTTTCCTATATTTTGTGAATATCAATTTAAATATACTATATTATACATTTAAAATTTAATAAATGATTTATTCAGGAATCAATGTATAAATCGAGACGTAAAAAAGAAATCAATATTAATTAATAGAATTGGTGCTAGAAGCAGTCACTTGCGATTCTTTTAACTAATAGTGAATCAGAAATGAGTAAGATGGCGCTCTGTGATAGAATAATTAATACAACTGAAGACTGTTTATAATAAGTAATTTTGGTCATGCCCACGTGTGGGAACATTGAATGTAGGAGTGGGGATATTGGCATGACTATATAAGGCAAAGTTCAGGAATATTCAGGAAGAGAGCGAGGCGCGATTTTTAACGAAGAGAGCGGGACGCGATTTTGGTACATTTAATTAGTAATTCAGTATTCACTTTCGGAAGTTCAGTGTTTCAGTGACAGTGATAAACAAAAATTAAATAAAATCAGAATTGACTACAGAAAGTTCGAAGGCATCGTTCGGTCTGCTTTCTATTAACTCTACCGATAGAGTTCGGGCGCGTAAATAAATCTTAAATCATAATCAAAAGAAGGAGAAATACACAAGTAGCAGATATAACGACTTCGGGGAAAATTGGGTTTGAATCCTCTGATTCAGACCGCAAGTAAGACGGTTAGGGTGGATAGGAGTAGGAATCCGGATTTAGGTCGTAGGAAGTTTGGTATTGATAGGACGAATAATAGTTACTAATTTTATTGCATGGCTATGCGGTTTTATTTGCACGTATAATTTATTGGTGTTTAATGTATAAGTTAAATTATAAGATTTAGTCACAATACTCATTCATAAACTACACAAGTAGACAATACACATGAAACTGCCATAAAATTATAGAAATGCTATTGGGTTCGATTCCCAATCAGAACAATAGAAATATGAACAATAGAGATGGAAAGCAAATTATAGAGTGTTAGACATACAAGTATACTAAGTTCGGGTTCGACTCCTGAACTTGTAATAATTTTAAATAACAAGTAAGTTGCAGTGTTTGGGTTCGAGTCCTAAACAAGCTATTATTTAAATACAAACTATACGATGGAGTGTTGGTTAGGGTTGTAAAGGTACGGGTTCGATTCCCGGACATGAACTTTATAATATAAACTAATGCATGAAATACATTTTATGTTAGATATTGAAAATGAATCAGGATTTATGTTGAATGAGTATTTGTACTAATTTATTAGTTAACTATAAAGTAGTTTATAAGTAATAGATTAATCAGTACAGCTGCAAAATGTAGGAGGATTAAACGGGTTCGATTTCCCGATTAGATGATGATGTTGCTGATGATGATGATATTTATCTGACTTCTGGGCTTATTTCACAATGAGTCAGTTAAGGGTTTTAGTCTAAAGACACAGATTTATAGTTATTCCAGTTGGAAATAAGAAAACAACTAGGGTCAACCTAAACAAAATACACAATAGGAAAGAAACAACTGGATATTAAATGCGTTAGTTATAAGTTTAGAGTGTAAGGTTATTAAAGAAAACATTTAGGAAGTTCTAGGTTCGATTCCTAGACTTATCAATTTCTAATAACAATTTCTGAGGCCTCAGTTTAAATATAGATTAGTTAGATAAGAGATATGGTTCTCTTTATATTAGGTTCAGCTAGTAAATTGCACCGGTAACATCTGATATTAATTACAATTTCATGCTAAATCACAGTATGTGAAGTATATAAAATGAATTACCATGAATGGATAATTCTTAAATACCTTCGTATACCAACCAAACAATTTAAGATCAGTCTCAATAGTAGACTAATCTATCCAATATAAATTTATAAACGCTAGTACTAGACAGAACGTCCAATACTAAATGAAACTCTTAAACCTAGTGGTTATACTTCAATCTAAAGTTCCATAGTTGAACTTGACGATAATCAAAGATTATGATGATGAGAGTACTCCATCAAAAATATAAACAAATAACACAACTCCTCATAAATAT
Organism: Conogethes punctiferalis; assembly: GCA_031163375.1. Taxonomy (NCBI): domain Eukaryota; kingdom Metazoa; phylum Arthropoda; class Insecta; order Lepidoptera; family Crambidae; genus Conogethes; species Conogethes punctiferalis. The sequence continues at coordinate 2,467,819 of CM062083.1, read as the reverse complement.
ACTGATAAATGATTTAATCATTATAACTTGCAAGTTATTCCCAACGATATGGCTATACTTTGGTACTTGTACAATATAGGCTGAGCTATCTGAGATAGTGTTGACTTGCCTAATTATATTGTATTTGTGCTAATAGTATAAACCAATCGGTTACTTTGTGTATATTTGGTACATCCTCGGCTGAGCTGAAATATTCAGTGTTGACTTGCCAAAACGAGGAATGTGCTACTTATGTACAGGGTAATTACATCTACGAACCTACTTAATTCAGAGTTCAACTTAGTACGATTTATTTGGTAAATATGAATCAAACAAATTCTCATTGTAGCTATTTTTACAATACTGCAATGTTACATCCGGTTTGACTTGTGTATCTCTGTGAATGGGGGCTGGTGGCATATGTCATTGGTCAAATCTTACAAATGTTAGGGACCTGTCATACTTGTTAGTTTACTTGGCACAACTTGGATGAGCTGTCTGTTGATCTCCTAAACATGGAGGTAGGATGGTGTTGACTTTCCGTATTTTTTGTGCCTGTATCTAACTGTATGGCCATCATTCGCTAATCTACGGTACCGTGGCAGTGTCGGCTGGTCTTTATTCACATGAGATATATTGGTGAGATTGGATGTATTCATAATTGATTAGTTAATGGTATTTGGTACTAAGGAAAACTCTCTTTTCAAAATATTAGAATGGCCTTACGGTCATATCTATATGTCCCCTTTTAATCTTCGGGAGGAAAATAGTAGTAAGGGCGATTTTCCACCAACTTAGAAGCGGGAAGGGGGCTTCTAAGATATCCCCAAATAAATATCTTTCTAAGATATCCCCACTTAAATACTTTTCTAAGATATCCCTAATTAAATACTTTTCCAAGATATCCCCAATTAAATATCTTTCTAAGATATCTGCAAAACGACACTCACTACATTACATTGATTATTACTTAAATTCAAGCAATTCAATTGAGCTACAATGACCATTTCATATTCGAAATGATCCCAATATAATTATGTTAGAATCTTATTGAAGATGTGCATAACACGAATGATAAAGATTCTAATATTATTTATCTATGATAGATATTTTGATATACCTTTCTTGCCGGTGTAATTTAAATAATATTTAATAGATATTCGCTCATTTAAAATCTAGTTATTCTATCTCACATACAATTCTTACTAGGACGTTTACAATATATAGTTATAAATATTTAGTCATAGTTATTTAGTAACAGATTAGTTTATTTAGATTTAAATAATTAGTTGTACATTAACTTAATTAACTTTAACTTCACAAGGCTTTCGACATACGCTTAATCTGAACTCAGCTACCTTCATAAAAGAATTTGATTTACTACAATTATAATACACAACGTAATAAGGGTCCTACAATCATACTAGACGATCACAAAGATATTCTATCTGGCCAAAATAATTGTTTCTCTACTTACTTCGTAATAACTATTCGTTAAATGCACATATAATTGCATGTATAAGTTATTCAATAATTTAATATTATTTATTAATGTAGAGAAGTAACGAAACGACGAGGGGTAGAGGGTGCATCAAAGGGTGGGATCGTTACAATTGGTGCCGTGACCAGGATGGTGAGGTTTCACAAAGTCTGGGAGATGGTTAAGTGATCTGGGGGCGTGAAGTTAGAAACATGTTAGTTTAGATATTTTGAAGAATTTGATAGGGAAAAGGGACTTAAAATGGATGGAAAGCGATGGGGGGCGTAAATTGATTACTGAGTTAGTTACAGATTAGATTTATTTTACTATTCTATTTTTCTTTTGTGTTATGTTATGTATTACTTTTCAGTTTTCTTCGTTCGCCGAATTGTTTTATTTGACTGTGTTGTGTTTTTTTTTCTGTGTGCCATTTCAGTATTCCTCTCACTGCGGCCAAGACACCTTTCGCCTAACCACGGTCACATGAGCCTGTGTGATCGGCAGTGAGAAAATCCCAAATCCAGTGCACATTGCACCACGTGCACTATCCTTACCTTCCTTTCCCAAATTCCTTCTGATATCTTAGGTCTCATGGTATCAGATATCCCTCTTTATCTATTTATGTATATATTTCGGAGTAGGTATGGTTAGGGCTAGGGCGATAGGAAGATAGGATTAGCTAGGTCTATTTAGATTATTGTAGGTAGGTACTGGTTTTTTTTTTAAATAATTAAATCATAGTTTATAAGTTAGCGTAGACAGAAGTTAGGTTACCTAGGTTCCATCTAGTAAGTCTAGAATAAAATTCTAACGTAGGTAAGCGTGTATAGAAATACAATAGGTAGGATTGGTTTTAATCTTTACGCGGTGTTTGCGGTAATACTTTATAAGGTATTTATAAGGTGTTTTATTTCTTTGTGTCATGGAAACCATATTCTAAATAGCGGGTCGTAAACAAAACTCTTTATCAGAGGTTGTTTAAATATTTGACTCCTAAGAATAACAATCGAAATAGCACTTGGTCAACGTTTCTTAAATTTATGGCCTGAGAACGGATCTCGGGTGTAAGACTTCATAGAGAAGTTTAAGAGGTTCAATTTCATAATAATTGTTATTGTTAAAACTGTAACGTCAAGAGTTCCTTTGTTATGAATTGTGAGCAACTCAATGATGGGTTTTGTTAAAATGCAACGCGAGTGTTTAGCTTTTAAGTGTCGCGTTTAATGACATAAGCTATGGGAATGTTATGGTTAAAATTATTTTGCTGCGTCTAACTAACGGTAATTTAGAGCGGGTCCCTTTTAACAATATAGCTACAATAACAAACATCATAATAACAAATCAGTCAACTGTCCACTGCTGGACATAGGCCTATCCTAAGAAATTTATTAAATAATTTATCTTTCATCATAATCACTAGCCCGCGTCGGTCCACTGCTGGACATAGGTCATTTATCCATAGGACAAAATAATTCGTTATTTTATTGAACAAACTACTTACTTTTATAACATTGTTAATAATAAATGCTAGAAATACCGACGAGTATGCTGAATATTTTTTTTCAAATAAAATTACAGATAAATACTTATTAAACAACGTAAGTTATACGTGTTTGAGACATCACTTGCACACGTAATTAATACGATTATTAGCTTAATTAAAACAGAATGCCATTTTAGTTTTACACAATTTAGACCACAATTTGTGATAAGGTTAGTTAAATTTAAGATTAGATTCTAAAAATGATTAAGAGGTGATAAAAATAACTTAAAAATTTTCTTTTTTAAGTTAATTGTATTTTGCAAAGCTATTGAATCTTTACTAGCAACCCACTCAGCTTCGCCCGGGTTAATATTTTGATTTTTTTTTCTTATTGGGACCTTATATTCTTATATGGATAGATATACATAGATAGATGGATTGCTCACGCGAAACAACGATAATTTATTTTACTAATTAATTGGCATTATAAAACTTGTAGTTGATGTGGGGATGTAAGTGGTTGTTTGGGGTATAGCTGGGCGCATGTTATGCATAACGTTAATATATTTAATAATGTTACAATTTACGTAGTTATTGTAGTCTGGAATTTAGTGGGGGCGATAGTCCGTATTCTGTACCTACATAAAGTATTATAGGCTTGATTCGGTTTAATAACAAGTCAAAAAAAAAAAAAAAAAAAAAAAAAAAAAAAAAAAAAAAAAAAAAAAAAAAAGCCAACAACTTACACGTAGGTATGTTGGATTTACTGTTATAATCAATATTTAATTAAATATGTCACAATTTTCAGTAATAATCTTAATACCAAATTAAACATAAAAATCACTAAATTACGCAACATCAACTCTGGAAATTAATAAATTAATTGAATTTTGCATTCTAATATAAATCACTTAGTTTATACTATGAATTTATTCTAAGACTATAGGGGGCGGCGCGGACGACGGACTGTCCGTGACGCGCTTTTTAGTCTGTGATGCAATTAAACGCGGTGACGCACGCGGCGTGCGGGGGTCGCGGATGTTTCACAGGCTCAACGTACATCTTCGATCATTTTGTCGGCAAAGCTGTAGGGAGTTAGGGACCTAGATGCTCTTTTTGAATGTCTCGGACGCGGACTCTGTCGCGCAGGGGGTCTGTCGTCTGCGCAGCTCCTTAAGCTGAAAATTTTCTAATTCGTTGATCTGGGTTGTTGATTTATGAGTGTTGCATGATGGGACATAAACGATTTGTCAGGTCGAGTTCGGTTCCCGGTATTGTCAAGTCTGTCAGGCAAATCCAATACTTAGAAACTAATTTAGTGATTAAAACGTTACAAAAGGTAAAATGTAGATATGTAGTAAAATAAATCATAAAAAAATCATTTATTATTCAAGATTACATGCCGATGGTTCCTTTTTATTTGTAAATTATTACTACGGTAACCTTCGCAATAATTTAGGGGGCGACTGTAACGGAACCAACCCCACCCTGTCACGAATTTATTTTTTTTGATATCAATAAAATTCCATGGTTGAAAATAATGTACTAAAAAATGGAATATTGTCGCACCGCCATCTATGTGAAACACCTGGAACGTGTAACGTTAGGGACTTTATCGACCCAACTTGGCTGCTTAAGCCCTCGACTTACGTAACGTTAGTTCACGTGCTAGACGACAGTTGGCGTGATTAGAAAATTTAATCTTAACCTTTCCTATATTTTGTGAATATCAATTTAAATATACTATATTATACATTTAAAATTTAATAAATGATTTATTCAGGAATCAATGTATAAATCGAGACGTAAAAAAGAAATCAATATTAATTAATAGAATTGGTGCTAGAAGCAGTCACTTGCGATTCTTTTAACTAATAGTGAATCAGAAATGAGTAAGATGGCGCTCTGTGATAGAATAATTAATACAACTGAAGACTGTTTATAATAAGTAATTTTGGTCATGCCCACGTGTGGGAACATTGAATGTAGGAGTGGGGATATTGGCATGACTATATAAGGCAAAGTTCAGGAATATTCAGGAAGAGAGCGAGGCGCGATTTTTAACGAAGAGAGCGGGACGCGATTTTGGTACATTTAATTAGTAATTCAGTATTCACTTTCGGAAGTTCAGTGTTTCAGTGACAGTGATAAACAAAAATTAAATAAAATCAGAATTGACTACAGAAAGTTCGAAGGCATCGTTCGGTCTGCTTTCTATTAACTCTACCGATAGAGTTCGGGCGCGTAAATAAATCTTAAATCATAATCAAAAGAAGGAGAAATACACAAGTAGCAGATATAACGACTTCGAGGGAAAATTGGGTTTGAATCCTCTGATTCAGACCGCAAGTAAGACGGTTAGGGTGGATAGGAGTAGGAATCCGGATTTAGGTCGTAGGAAGTTTGGTATTGATAGGACGAATAATAGTTACTAATTTTATTGCATGGCTATGCGGTTTTATTTGCACGTATAATTTATTGGTGTTTAATGTATAAGTTAAATTATAAGATTTAGTCACAATACTCATTCATAAACTACACAAGTAGACAATACACATGAAACTGCCATAAAATTATAGAAATGCTATTGGGTTCGATTCCCAATCAGAACAATAGAAATATGAACAATAGAGATGGAAAGCAAATTATAGAGTGTTAGACATACAAGTATACTAAGTTCGGGTTCGACTCCTGAACTTGTAATAATTTTAAATAACAAGTAAGTTGCAGTGTTTGGGTTCGAGTCCTAAACAAGCTATTATTTAAATACAAACTATACGATGGAGTGTTGGTTAGGGTTGTAAAGGTACGGGTTCGATTCCCGGACATGAACTTTATAATATAAACTAATGCATGAAATACATTTTATGTTAGATATTGAAAATGAATCAGGATTTATGTTGAATGAGTATTTGTACTAATTTATTAGTTAACTATAAAGTAGTTTATAAGTAATAGATTAATCAGTACAGCTGCAAAATGTAGGAGGATTAAACGGGTTCGATTTCCCGATTAGATGATGATGTTGCTGATGATGATGATATTTATCTGACTTCTGGGCTTATTTCACAATGAGTCAGTTAAGGGTTTTAGTCTAAAGACACAGATTTATAGTTATTCCAGTTGGAAATAAGAAAACAACTAGGGTCAACCTAAACAAAATACACAATAGGAAAGAAACAACTGGATATTAAATGCGTTAGTTATAAGTTTAGAGTGTAAGGTTATTAAAGAAAACATTTAGGAAGTTCTAGGTTCGATTCCTAGACTTATCAATTTCTAATAACAATTTCTGAGGCCTCAGTTTAAATATAGATTAGTTAGATAAGAGATATGGTTCTCTTTATATTAGGTTCAGCTAGTAAATTGCACCGGTAACATCTGATATTAATTACAATTTCATGCTAAATCACAGTATGTGAAGTATATAAAATGAATTACCATGAATGGATAATTCTTAAATACCTTCGTATACCAACCAAACAATTTAAGATCAGTCTCAATAGTAGACTAATCTATCCAATATAAATTTATAAACGCTAGTACTAGACAGAACGTCCAATACTAAATGAAACTCTTAAACCTAGTGGTTATACTTCAATCTAAAGTTCCATAGTTGAACTTGACGATAATCAAAGATTATGATGATGAGAGTACTCCATCAAAAATATAAACAAATAACACAACTCCTCATAAATATACTGATAAATGATTTAATCATTATAACTTGCAAGTTATTCCCAACGATATGGCTATACTTTGGTACTTGTACAATATAGGCTGAGCTATCTGAGATAGTGTTGACTTGCCTAATTATATTGTATTTGTGCTAATAGTATAAACCAATCGGTTACTTTGTGTATATTTGGTACATCCTCGGCTGAGCTGAAATATTCAGTGTTGACTTGCCAAAACGAGGAATGTGCTACTTATGTACAGGGTAATTACATCTACGAACCTACTTAATTCAGAGTTCAACTTAGTACGATTTATTTGGTAAATATGAATCAAACAAATTCTCATTGTAGCTATTTTTACAATACTGCAATGTTACATCCGGTTTGACTTGTGTATCTCTGTGAATGGGGGCTGGTGGCATATGTCATTGGTCAAATCTTACAAATGTTAGGGACCTGTCATACTTGTTAGTTTACTTGGCACAACTTGGATGAGCTGTCTGTTGATCTCCTAAACATGGAGGTAGGATGGTGTTGACTTTCCGTATTTTTTGTGCCTGTATCTAACTGTATGGCCATCATTCGCTAATCTACGGTACCGTGGCAGTGTCGGCTGGTCTTTATTCACATGAGATATATTGGTGAGATTGGATGTATTCATAATTGATTAGTTAATGGTATTTGGTACTAAGGAAAACTCTCTTTTCAAAATATTAGAATGGCCTTACGGTCATATCTATATGTCCCCTTTTAATCTTCGGGAGGAAAATAGTAGTAAGGGCGATTTTCCACCAACTTAGAAGCGGGAAGGGGGCTTCTAAGATATCCCCAAATAAATATCTTTCTAAGATATCCCCACTTAAATACTTTTCTAAGATATCCCTAATTAAATACTTTTCCAAGATATCCCCAATTAAATATCTTTCTAAGATATCTGCAAAACGACACTCACTACATTACATTGATTATTACTTAAATTCAAGCAATTCAATTGAGCTACAATGACCATTTCATATTCGAAATGATCCCAATATAATTATGTTAGAATCTTATTGAAGATGTGCATAACACGAATGATAAAGATTCTAATATTATTTATCTATGATAGATATTTTGATATACCTTTCTTGCCGGTGTAATTTAAATAATATTTAATAGATATTCGCTCATTTAAAATCTAGTTATTCTATCTCACATACAATTCTTACTAGGACGTTTACAATATATAGTTATAAATATTTAGTCATAGTTATTTAGTAACAGATTAGTTTATTTAGATTTAAATAATTAGTTGTACATTAACTTAATTAACTTTAACTTCACAAGGCTTTCGACATACGCTTAATCTGAACTCAGCTACCTTCATAAAAGAATTTGATTTACTACAATTATAATACACAACGTAATAAGGGTCCTACAATCATACTAGACGATCACAAAGATATTCTATCTGGCCAAAATAATTGTTTCTCTACTTACTTCGTAATAACTATTCGTTAAATGCACATATAATTGCATGTATAAGTTATTCAATAATTTAATATTATTTATTAATGTAGAGAAGTAACGAAACGACGAGGGGTAGAGGGTGCATCAAAGGGTGGGATCGTTACAATCGTCATCATAATTCATAAGAAGTTTGCAATGCCAGCTAGTAATAAATAAGTAGTTATAACAACTAAATGACTAAGTACCTACGGGTGTTAAATGAATAAATAACATAAAGCAAATGAAAGCCTAAATACAGTTTTGAATGAACTAAAAGCCTGTCGTATTATAACTAAACTGACACGTGTTCAAAATACACAGCAGACGGAAATTAGTTCTCATTCTGTTTTTGAATTTATGAACATTTTTTGTTAAGTTGGCGATCTTTTATCAATAATTTTGCTTAATACCATTTTGTAAGAATAGGTAGTATGTTAGATAAGGTAATTCTAGAGCAATAAAAATTGTCTGCGTGAACATCGGTTTGTCAAGAACAGTTACCTCTGTCATAATATCATGTACGCGTCTTTGTCTCTTGTTTTATTACACGTGCTTACGAATGGATGCTTAAAAGATGATGAAGATATAGGTATTCGATTCGAGTGCTAAGAAATACATGATGTACCTACATTGTGTTGACACAGGACAAATACAATGTAGGTACATCATGTATGGAAAAGAGTCAGCGTCCCTCTAGATGGTGGGGAGGAAGGGAATATCAAATAAAAACTTTACTTATAAAAGTGGGTTAACACGTTGACCGCCATGCCGGTCACCGGTGACCGGCAAACAATAGTTTTTCTATTGTGTCTAGTTTCTCGGCAGTCAAAGACTTAAATGGCTGGGCGGACTGACAGAAGAACAAGAAAGATATCATTAATTTCGTTTTTTTTTGTTGTTGCGGTATGGATCTCTATAAATGAAATATTAGAAAAATATTAATAAGTTATACGCTCATGATAATTTGAATACTGATGAGGTACAGGAGATACAAATACATAACAAACATTTGTAATCAGATTTGTATATCAGCGATAATCCGGAGATGTTTGACAGAGCGCGCCAAGATTGAGAGGCTCCCCCATAATGGCTTCCTTTGAAAACGTCTAAACCGTTAGCAAATGGATTGAGTTCCGTGAAAGCCTTGAAATGGGTAAAATGGAGAGACCTAACTGAGAAGTAACGGGTGCGGCGCCATACGCTTGCGTGCGATTAGATATAAATAGGTTATTATGTATTTTAGGAATAATCATCTTCATCAGCCTGTAATGATAATGCCCCAATGGTAACTGTCATTTGGGGGGATAATTCCCCAACTTCGACCAACCTACTCGGCTGCCATACGTGGCAAACTAAGGTTAATACCTTAACCCGCATTTCCAGCGTGGCGATTAAGGTTAATACCTTAGTTTGCCACGTATGGCAGCCGAGGTGACTGTTAGAGGTCAAGATTCATCATAACATGTCAGGCATATATAAATATCCGAACACCTAAATATCGAATTGAGGTTAATATCATCCATAGAACATAGGTTCAACATCTTATGTATTTTACAAAAATTACACTTCAAAACTTAATTATCAAAACTTATGTCCAGGTTGACACTGTTCGATTCCTACACGGGAAATAGAGTCCATAAGATTTAATATGCTGAACAGATCTATTCTAACTAACACACGGTACCAGCTAATTCAATATTACATCATGCAAACCAATTAACATCAAGCTAACATGTTTCAATTATAGTATCCTTGAATAAACACTACCCAGGTTGGGCGATCTAATATTATGTTTCGACTTTCCAATGATCAAGACATAAAAGATGCACTACTGACATAGGATGGGTGAAGGAGGATAAATGCGTGGAAATTAATATTAATTTTTAATTATTTTATTTTACACGCTCCGAAAAGAAGTTGATTTTATGTTAACTTAGTGTTATCAAGCATTTTATAGAATATTTTAAACTTAAACTTTCATTTATACTTTAAATAAATGTAAGTTTAAGTTTAACCGTAAAAGTTTAAGTGTTTAATGTATCAAATCTGTTGTTTACGTGGTAAGAGCGAGACATTCCCTACACAAGTGTCTTTGATTACTTTTTGGGAAGCCCCGGCAATTATGTCGTAATGATTTTTACTTGCAATAAATACATTTTTATTTTTTTGTAATTATTAAATATATTGTGCGCATTTATGTTGCAAGTTTTTCCGTGCCTCAAAACCGGTTGTTTTTACACCTATTTGTAGAGTTAGTAGTATACAAAGTATCATCGCACCATCCAACTTGTGAGGTCGCATCGCTGTGGCATCCGTGCGATCCTGGTGTTATGAGAGCGCAACTGCAATTTCGCAGCGAAACAACATTTACACTCGACTGTGCCGCGCCGGCGGCTAACAATCGTAACTATAACTTATTATTAGCTTTAGAACCGGCCCAAGTATATAAAAGATAAGGCGTTTATTTGTACCGAGCGAGTAATACTGGAGAGTCAGAATACGAGTACACCATAGGTAAGATGGGATCACGTGAACTAATCCTTTTTTTTCTTCTTTCTTAACCTATGCTGTCCCACTGTTGGTCTCAAACTCCCCCAAATTTTTCCAAAGTTCTCTATCTAAAGATTGCCAATCCTTTGATTGATGGACCAAATCGTCACACCATCTTTTCCGGGGCCGACTTTTTCGTCAAACGAATGCATTGGATCTTTATCCGATACACATCCTTAAATGTCTACCCACCTAAAGTTTCAAAATGAGATCAACATCGAATTGCTTAGCACACGTCATCATGAGCATCCTGTTACAGTCCACAGCTGAAGATATGATAATTGTTCGCTTCTTTGAGCAAAGAGACATTACTCATAATCAATTCCTCTCCAAACTATTCAGCTTCCAGCGAGTAGATACCTAGCAGTTACTCTCGCCAAATTAACGCCGTACAGTTGTCACGACAAAAAGACTTAATAGCCTCCCTTAATCTACCCTTCCTGCGTCCGCGCCTCGGGATCGCCCGATAGATCCCAATTAATTTATTACAGTTAGCTGGAGTTGCAAACTAGAGCCTCGTAATTAGAATTAATATGTTACACGGTGCAGGTAGCGGGGCAAAGTACCTACCTAGTAACTGCCTCGTGTTTCAAATTGATTTAATCGTGGGTTATTCGGTAGTGCGCTGGGTAAACGGTTCTCGACGTCGATCAAGAGTCAGCATTTTGGCAATCAAATTATAGTGGAGAATGTGGAATGTTTATTGACCTATGCTAATAACATTAAAAAGAAAAACATTAATAGAAACTGATTTAGTAAATTAAATATTTTTCGTATTCCAGGTGTATAGGGGATGTAAGGGAGTGGTCTATCATCTTTTCGATCCAAGCCAACCTCACCTGCCCTTGGTGCATCCTGCCGAATAACAAACGAGGCTCTGGCAACCGACTGGTGGCGGTATAACCATTACATTTGAAGGCGTAGCGGCGGTTATGAGTATGGCGTTTATAGTTATATCCTCCGGCTGTTTGCTCTAAGTGGCGAACAACTGGGGAGGCCTGTGTCCAGCAGTGGACTGTAATTGGCTTATGATGAGGTACATGCGAGGTTCCAGATGCGTCCGTGTGGTTACTGGATTTAGAATTTAGTCAACCCAGCGTTTGGATAATAAATGTTTATTAAAACTTAGTGTGTTCGCTGAATACCACGGTGATGATAATATCTTTCGTATCTCATCATCGGCCTGCAAACAGGCAGGCTCGGCGGCTCATTTGGTAGTGACCTCTGCCCTCTGAGCCAAGGGTCGTGGGTTCGATTCCCGCACATTACAAACATTTGTGTTCATGAACATGTCTGTTTGTATTGGTCTGGGTGTTTGCTATGTATAATATGTATTTATTTACAAAAAAAAAGTATATAAGTAAGTTTATCAGTTGTCTAGTACCCATAGTACAAGCTTCGGCTTAGTTTGGGGCTAGGTGGCGCTGTGTGGCCCAGCGTGGCATGTATTGGGTTATTTATTTATTTTAAACATCCATGGTTGGACTTAGGCCTCCCCCAATGACGGTTGTCGTTTGATAGGATTTGCCTTGGTCACGCTTGGTGGGCCGGCAGTAGGTTTTGTTTGTACCCAGGTAAACGCTGCTGCCCGTTCCCTGATATTCCCTTAGTCGTCTTCGACAACACCCACGGGATAAGATCGAGTGGTCCTTTTTTACTGAAGAAATGCGTTTATGCATCCGCGGCACCCGGAGGGGAGTGACGCGGTTTGTGGGATTCAATGCTAAGTACTGAAACCACCCAGCACTGCTCGCTCTCCTCTCTCCCGTATATATTGTATATCTACAGCTTATATTTATATTAATATTTATTTGCAGTGTTGCTACACGCGTGCCGCGGCACCCGATGGCCTGGTTATGGCTGAAAATCAGCGGTTTGCTCGCCGAGCAGACAACTCGCTTAGGCATTACCATTACCATGACTGGCTCGGTGGCTCAATTGTTAGTGACCTCTGCCTTCTGAGCCAAGGGTCGTGGGTTCGATCCCCACACATTACAAATATTTGTGTGCATGAACATGTCTGTTTGTATTGGTCTGGGTGTTTTTTATGTATAATATGTATTTATTTACAAAAAAAAAGTATCTTAGTAAGTTTATCAGTTGTCTAGTAGGTACCTATAGTACAAGCTTCGGCTTAGTTTGGGGCTAGATGGCGCTGTGTGGCCCAGCGTGGCATGTCTTGGGTTATTTATTTTGCATTGTTGTTGCACACATGCCCATACCCATGACTTTAATTGTTTCTGTTTTGTTCGTAAAAAATTGTGTATTTGCTGCACCTACCTTTGCAAATAAACTTTTTAACTATCTATCTATCTACAGCTTGGGACATAAATCTCTGTAGCCAGGATACCGCATATAAAATACGCAACGTAGCACAGACAGCTTAGTGTCCAAAGTTACAAAGATTTGGAAATATGACGAAAAATTTTAAGGAAAGTTAGATGGCCAGACGCTGTCAGATATACATTTATTCTGAAAATCTAACACCTGCCGCTATAAGTTGGATAAATTTGGGGCCACAGCTTTAGATGCGGCGTTGGACGTTCAAATAGCACTTAGACGCGTTGGCAACGAAAACTAGAAAACAGGTTGAATATCTTTAAGATATTGTCTGCCAAAAATGATAAAATTCTTTTTGGATATGCGTCTGGTATATAAATAAATAACCCGCCCTGCAATCGCTTACATGCCTGCCCAGCGTGGCGATTTTGTGTAAATCCTCCGGCGAAAGATTTGGAGAATGTGATAGGCTGATGCACGATGGTGATGACGGTTCGGTACCAACACGCAACAACAAGAGGGGTAGGGCTTAAGAGGTGAAAAAACATAAAAAAGCTAATAGTTAAAAAAAACAGAGAGGTAGGGCGTAGCGCTCGAATTGAGCCACCCGTCCGAGGAAGGACGTCCACTCTATAGAATACCGCAGCAAAATGACCTCCAGGTCGTGTTTCTGCCGGTGTGTAGGGTTTCCGGAGCTCGTGGGGGGGTTAGGGTTGAGCCGGCATGGCGGTGGCAACAGACAGGTAATTGAGCAGTTACTTGCCCGTTGTCACAGCGACTTGGCCTTCTCTTTCGCTTTTCTCTTTGTTGCTCTTGTGGTTTTTTTTTCTCTTTTATTCTAATTTTAAATATTGATGTGCCCATCGTTTGTCTTCTAACAATTTCTTGGTTTGACTTTATGGGTGGATCACTGGTGACCTGTAATACGGGTTTATAGATAAACCTATCTCAGGCACCAGTATCTCACACTCGGGGTATCGAAGATGTACAGAACCGTTGTTACCTCAATATCTTTTAAGTGAGAGAAAATAAATACTTATTATTATTATTTTCATCAGGTGTCAGGTGGAAGTCATTATGCTACTATACAAAAACAGTGACAACTTACTTAAAACAACGTAGTTTCACGTAGCAAAAACACCACAATAACTCGACCTTAACCCGTCCTTTCCCGTACAGGAGCTTTGGGACTAACCGATAGATTTCAATTAATATATAGTCGGGTGTAGTTGCGAAGTAGAGCAGCATAATTAGAATTAATGTTACACTATGCAGGTAGTACTCGTAAGTTGAGGCGGAGTTGCCCGAGCTACCGGTTTGATTTAATCATGATACGGATATTCAAAGCTGGGGCTGTTCGGATTAATAACAATCAACTTTGAAACTTAAGTTGGCCAAGGACACTTGAGGAATGTTCAGCTTTTGGCATGATCGGTGTGTTTCCTTCAATTAGTTCTGCCAGTCTGCTTTCTTATTCACAGAACGTCGGAATTGAATTCGTATTTGGAAACTGTGTTTTTCTAACTTAACCTATTGTTAAGTTGTTTAAGCTGAGAAAAGTGGCTGTTCCGTGTAATAACAGTATTGGTAGACCAAATGGTAAGAAATTTGTGTGATACTAACTTATTTCGTTAGGGAAAAACATGTTAATTCTACCCAGGTAACTGGTGCGAGAAGCCCAGAATCGAGCCAAATGGCGAACAGTTGGAGAGGCCTATGTCCAGCAGTGGATTACGAGAGGCTGATGATGGTGATCCGGGTAACAGAGGCTGGGACGATATATCGTTGACTTGAATATGGAAGCTAATAATAGATGGATGTGGATTGCTCAACATTGTGGAATAGTTAATCGTTCTCTGTAAGATCTTTAGCAGTCGGTGGTAATAGATTGATTGAAAAACTCGGCAACCCTGGGTTAAAAAAAATAGAAATGGTATTATCAGAACTTTGAAGGTTAACGAGAATAGCGGTTATAATATTTGGTATTATTATCACTAGCTTAAGTAAAATGGCCAATTTAAGAGCAATAATACAGAACTGTCTTATCTACTGGTATATGCGTATACCTGCTTAGGATACACATATGGTAATTAAAGAAGGACTAGCGACATGACAGTTATTTGATACAATTACCCATTGGTACCACCAATATCACAACTTCAAACTGAAATAACAGACTGCTAATAATTTTAGTTCAGCACCATAATACTGTTCTGCTTATTATGCTAAACAGATACAAACCAAACGCAAACACAGCCCGCTAGACCCAACTCGTTACCATCAAAACGCATACAAACATCATTGTTTTAAAACAACCCAACTTAGTTCAGAACTCGGCAGAAGTAGATAACACAGTGCATGCAGTTTTGTTTACACTTCTCCAAACAACAGGTGCAGTTCAAGTTTCTTTACCAAACAAAACAAGACTCGCTACTTCAGCTTCCAATGCTGCTCGAATCAGACCGACATTTTTAAAATCAATATTGAGATTGTACTTGGATAACGTGGCGCATTATGGTCTAAGATCCGCTATACAACGACCTTCACCGAGGTGTTTATTTGATGAGACATTTTATATAAATAAATAAATAAATATCAGACAACATCACATCGCCGGCGCAGAGGTGGCCGCACGCGGCGGCAATTCCGCCGCTTGATGCCTCCTGACGGGGCCCAGCTGGTGGTTGGTGCGGGGGCACCTCCACCCGCCTTGCACGGGTCCCCGTCCTTGTCGGATGGGAGTGGGCTCACCCTTCGGGTCGCTCCCATCGCTCCTCCCTAGGGGGGGGGGCCAGTTGGGCCTGCAGTTTAAGCGGGCAGCGCTGGTGGTGCCGCGGTAGTGCTGGACTCCCAGGTCCCGCGACATTACCTCCTGTAGGCGCCTGACGAAGGGTCCGGTGTTTTTAGTGGGTATTTCCCGCCTCATTTCCATCTTTTGAAGGCGGGATGAGTCCCACATACCCCGAGCCGCTCCCCCGAGCGACGGGCATGCCTAAACGCATTTTCACCGGAATAAAAAAAAAAAAAAAAAAAAGGTACCACAAATAAATACTTAAATACAAATATTTACACCCAGACACGGAACAAACACAAGTGTTCATCACACGAATGTTTGTCCCGGGTGGGAATCGAACCCATGACTCTCGGATCAAAAGCATATATGTCAATAAATAATATATTTAAGCAAATATGTCAATAAATATAATGAGAAATGAAGGAGGAATGAATGAGGGTACCTATTAAATTTTAATCTTGGGTATGTTTTGCGGGATGGAGGATAGAGAAATGTGGCGCGAATTGAAGGACGCCAACGTTCAGCAACCGGAGCGAGAAGCTACGCCCTGCGATCGCCAGCCCGCCTGACCAGCGTGGCGATTATGGGTATATCCTCCAGATGTTTGCCCTGTGGCGAACAACTGGAGAGGCCTATGTCCAGCAGTGGACTGTGATAGGCTGATGATGATGAACGTTCAGCAATGGACCAGGGCTGTTCATAAAATTAATCAGACCGGTGCAAAATGCAAGTGTCAATTAACCTTTTTACAACTGGCTACCCGAGAGTTGTAACCTGAAAAGAATAGGAAACCTAACGTTTGCATATTTTGTGGGCTTCACACTTTCGACTGGTAAGTATAGAATTTATCTAGTAATACCGGTGAAATATTTATCAGTGCTTCCCATCAAGCAAATCATGCGCTGGACTAAAAGTTGACTGGTAACCTCTATATAAACGTAGGCACTAGGTAAGGGACGGGAAGGTAGGTGGAACGTAGCTTAGGTATCGTAAAGGTGCACTAAGAAATGAATTCCCGAAATTCCCACGGGAACCGGAGTTAGTGGGAAAAAATAGTATTGAACCCGTGCGAAGCCGGGGCAGGTCGCTAGTGCAATATATTTATTGACATATTTATTACCATATAAAATAAGTTACATCAAATAAACATCTCGATGAAGATCGTTGTACAACGGGATCCTATACTATTATATTTTCGCCAGTGTTTCGTTGCTAGTATCGCGATGACTTCTAACTTAAAGGGTTAGGGTTGAAACTTCTTTAGTCGAGTTGGGATTATGAGTAGGGCGGCCTAGTTCCATTTGGGCTTTGTTTTAAAATTCCTCGGCTGCCAAATGTGGCGCGGATCGAGGTCGTGCCTGTTAAGTTTTTTCCGCTTGTTATATATGGTAACGTTTGCTAGGCTATGGTGTAAGAGGTGAAATACAAAGGGTGCTCTCGGCAGCTGCACTAGAATTTTCCGTTGTTAAAGTTGAAAATTACACATTAAAGGGGACGGTGTAAAACGAAAAGTGCTGTTGGAGTTGAGTATTGGATAATGTACTGGTGCTTTTTCGCCTTGCTATTAGAGTCTGATAATGGGACAAAAGGCCACGGGCCCCTGACCGTAAGGGGCCCCAGGTCAGAGAAGGATCCAGACTACCAACATTTATTAATGCACATTTGAAATTCCTCAGTAATCCTGAGAGATGCTCCTTGCCAAAATAATAGTTTAAACGTTTTATACAAAGAACGAGATGTAACTTTTCGCACGAAGCCAACCTCACCTGCCCGTGGTACATCCTGCCGAATAACAAACGAGGCGCTGGCAACCGACGTGGCGGTATAACCATCACAATTGAAGGCGTAGCTAAATACCACACACGGATGACGGGCAGCAGCGTCACCGGAGCGCGAAGATACGTCCTGCGGTCTCCAAACCGCCTGCCCAGCGTGGCGATTTTGGGTATATCCTCCAGATGTTTCCCTAAGTGGCGAACAACTGGCAAGGCCTATGTCCAGTAGTAGACTGCAATAAGCTGATGATGATGATGATATTGAGAGCATGCGACATGCGAAGACCAAAGCGCAAAAGGAGGAAGATGCGTGCGAGGTCCAAATAAAAAGAAATATAAATATATCTAGGAAGTGAAAAAATCATCTTCATCTAACGTATCAAACATATTTATTAAAATTCCAAGCGGTGTCCAAGTCGCTAAGTTTTGCACGTTTCTACATAATCTGGTTCCTCATTGACATGAGGAGAAGATAAGAAATAATTTAATGGTAAAGCCTACCTATAATAATAGCTCGACCACTAAACTTCCCATTTAACGCCATTGCAGACATTAATGACTTTGTTTTTCGTTTGCTGCCGCACTTTTATTGCTGTATCATGCCTGAAGAAACAGGTCAAGCGGAAAAAGTATTTTTTATAGTAAGAAGTGATTCATCACTCGATGCACGGCAGACTGATGACAGACATAAGGACTGTCCGACGCGATGGACAGATAGACAGTGAAGTATTAGTAATTTGGTTTGGTTTTTACCCTTCGAACACTAAAAGTTACAAATATTTTAAAATCTTAATGCCGTTTACAGAATACACCTACGCACCTCAATAATGTAGCTCTTATAGTTTATATAATAGGGAATAGACTGCCAGTGACATACGGACGGACAGACAGATATACAGACAGACATGACGAATCTATAAGGGTCCGGTTTTTGCCATTTGGCTACGGAACTCTAAAAAGATCAACTCATATCGCATTCCAGTATCACTTCGCGACTGAATTCAGTTAGCCTTAACCCTACAAGGCTCAATTTTTTTTTCAGGGGTGACAAAAATATATATGATAAAGTTGGTGATTAGTAGTTGGGAAATAATAATAAAAATAATAAATATCCAATAATTTACAGATAAATCAAGTTTTTATTTTAGTTCCATATGTGGTACACTGAGCCTTAACTATGCTTTTTGGTAATAAAGTAGAACAATTGTTTTGGAATCCTTTCTTGTGTGAATAATTTAATTTCAGGCTTTTAATTTGAAACAAAATAAAGAAATGTATTTTTCACTTAAAATACCCCATCAATCATCAACAGCCTATTGTATTTCACTGCTGGACATAGGCCTCTACAGTTGTTCACCACTTTGGGCGAACACCTGGAGGATTTACCTATAATCGCCATGCTAGGTAGGTGGGTTGGCGATCATTAAAAATACCTATTGATGAAAAGTCCTAAAACAATTATTATTTTTAATCACGCAAAGTTACACTCGGCATTTTTCCCAAGATATGAAGGTTTTTTCCTTTGCAACCGGGATATTTGCATCGAAGTCTTTTTGCACCCCAAACAGGAAAATGAACGAATCCATCACATTTGGCACGAGGAGGTAGAACTGCTGTATTAGCTTTCTTTCTTCTTTTTAAAATTTCATCAGATAAACTTGGTCTACCTCTCTTTTTGTTTATAGATGGCCCAAATATGCATAACATTTTTCCTACTTCAAATTTGAAGTCGTTCTGTTTTATTGGCGTTAGGGTATGCTGCTGCTCACCAAGTCTTCTGTGCAATTTCCAGCTATTGATAATAGTAACATCAAAAAGATGGTAACATAGTCTCAGGTACCATGTCGTAGTCGATGATTGTCTAGGTGCCAGAGATTGTCTTATAGTACCTGTAGTTGTCCCTGAATTCACTCCTGATGTAATAGGCTGAGGGTCTGGTGCTTTCGGCTGAAGATTATCAATATTCATAACAATCTCATTGGCGGGAGACGAATAGTGATTTCACAGCGGCGATAATAAAGTTTCCACATCGCTAAGTGATTTAGACAAAAAATATTAGGTTGACTGAATGTTTCATCACTTTTAGCATCAGAAAAGTCTTCACTCCGTGAAGATATTTAAAAAGCCTTCAATTTATTCGTCACCCATTATTCTTGGCGACATTATCTGCAATAAAACTAAAGTATTCATAAGACAAGTTGCCGTAAGTACGTACTTGTAAAAAGAGCGTCAAAGCTCAACGTACCGTAAGTGGAACACGATAAAATTATGATTTATTTATATGTTTTACGGCAATAATATAAAAACTCAACTTACCTCTGCAAAGTATACACTATGTTGCAACACACACTATTTTTTTCAACCTCAAAACTATTCAGTAAGTATTTTTTATAAATTTTTTAATTCACACAAATGACTAAAGTAGCACTTTGATTCAAATTTCACACAAAGTTTACAATAACAAGAACAGTCACGACATCTATACGTAATGGGTTATTTTCCTATGTTGCTACATATCTGAAGCTTCTATTAACATCACAAAAGATGGCGGTATCAAAATATTGTAGCTGTAGGAACGATAGAAATCGGTGTTCCACATATGGTACTGGGTGCCTTGTAGGGTTAATACTTTGATTTGTCACCTCATACCATAAGCCAATCTCTAAAGAGACTCACTTTACTTTAATTGGATTCGTCGCCACGTTCGCCATTGTGGCGATAGTGTTTCACATTTAAATTCAAATTCGATTTTCTTAGACAATGCTTACAGAATCACTTTGTCGTCTCATACGTAAGTCTTAGAAATTCATTGAATTTAAGTTAATCTTACTAGTGTAGGGCTTGTCATTTCAGTAAGGTTTTTTTTTATTTAATATGAGTTTGCGCTTGACTGCGATTCGCCTGATGGTAACCGATATCGTAGTCTAGGAGGGAACGCGCTCACCCAGCAAAAACCGGTTCACTCTCGCCCTGAACCTTGGAAGATTCTATCTCTCGGAAAACAAGGAACCCGGCAAAGAAGTCCATAGTTTAACCGCTTGCACTATGAAGGTAGAGGTGAAACGCGCTGGGCTAGTCTTAGGAACTTGCATCATGTAAAGGTGCCTATTCGCCGTATTGATTGACCGATAATAAAAAGGGGCAGAAGGAATCAAATTGAATGGTTCCTTCTTCCAAAATTTAACCGATAGAATACTTTACTTACCTTACCATATGTTATAGAATGACTCTGTTATCCATCCCATAAGGCCCTATGAGGTATTCCTCGACGCATTCCGAAGCTATTCCTCGAAGCGTACCTTTACTCACGATAGCAAAATTAACTAAGAGGTACGCTTCGAGGAAGGAATACTTCGGCCCGGTGGCTCAATTGGTAGTACCCTTGCCTTTTGAACCAAGGGTCGTGGGGCCGATCGTCATCCGGTAAAATCATTAGTGTGATGAACATTTGTGTTTGTTCCGTGTCTGGGTGTTTATATTTGAGTTTAAGTATATATTTGTGGTACCTTCGCTGTTTACACATACTACCTATTTATGATCTGTCAAACGAAAACATACACCAGTATTCTGGTTTTGAATGTGAATTTGAAACACTCAATGATTCTTTGCCATTGTATATTAAAAACTTTGCATGAAAATCATTCTGTTAGGCAATATACTATGGTTATAGGTAATTTATTTGAGTGCTTTTAGCAATAATAAGTTTAACAATCAAAAACAAAACCGTCAAGTAGGTAAGTCAGTTCGCGCCACACAATCAAGCGCGTTAAACAAAACAATTTACCTCAAACCAAACAATGGATTCGAACATTCTACTGTTTAAACAAGTTTGATTTGTTTCAGGAACAATGGCGCCTGAATTATTAGCACTTCAAAGGCCCACGACTTGAAATATCGGCAGAAGTTTAAAATCTCGGGTGGTGTGATTGGCAAGTGAAGCTTTGATGCCTGGGGAAATCGGCAGGGGCGAGCTACGAGCGCGTGGATGCGGCATCGGACTGCGCGCTTCTAAAAGTTTATTCGTGATGGGCTGGCCACTTCAGCCGCACAATCGATAACTGTTGAGGTAGGTAAACGAGGTCTAAAGTGGATACCGCGCGTCGGAAAACCTAGTGTAGGATGCCTTCAGGCCAGGTGAAGTGACGATTTTGCGCAAGATGGCTGACAAGTGCTGGATGCGAGAAACTCAATATCGATGTGGCGAACAATTGGAGAAGCCCATGTCCAGCAGTGGACTGCAAGAGACTGTTGAAGATGATTCCGTGCGGTGACGGATTAACAATACAAATTATTATTGCCCCCTATCTTCTTCGGGGCTTGTAACTTCTAGATTCTTCTAGATTTTAACTTGTTATTCTGTGGTAGGTAGGCTTACACGCTTGGCGTCTTTCTAGACCCGCCGCTCGACATATAGCCAGAGCTTTTTAACAGGCACGGCGGTGGTGGCCGATGTACCTGCCAGCTCAGAAGAATATTCGCGTGCAAAACGGCTACTGCTGAACATAACCCCTAACTACAATCGTCATTTCGGGGATTAGCCTTAATAAATATAAATAAATATCAGACAACATCACATACATTGCTCCGATCCCAAAGTAAGTAGCTTAAGCACTTGTGTTATGGGTATCAGAACAACGAAGGTACCACAAATAAATAAATGAATACAAATATAAACACCCAGACACGGAACAAACACAAGTGTTCATCACACGAATGTTTGTCCCGGGTGGGAATCGAACCCACGACCCTTGGTTCAGAAGGCAGGGGTCACACACACACACACACACCAATTGAGCCACCGAGCCAGTTAATCACACGCAGTAGGTTTTATTTGTAACCAGGAAAACCCTGCCCGTTTCCTGATATCGTAATCCTTTAGACGTCTTCTAAGATACCACAGAATGAGATGGGATGGTCCTATTCTAAACCAAAGCCGTATCCAAAAGTAGCAGACCATCAGCTCATGCATAAGGAAATAGTCCATTTACGTAGGCCCCGTCCAAAGCCTAATCTGAAACTTTTCTGCAATCCATGTACATAAAGGTGTTTCGCTGTTTACTCATTAATAATTCGTTAGTTGGAAAACTCCCGACACTGAGGTTTCCGCGTCGTATAAAATATTCAAAGACCAAAATAAAAGCGAAAAAGTGACGACTCAGAAATGTATAAGCGGTTGTATTGATTCGTCAGCCATGAGCCCGGGCTTATGCGGTGCCGCGATTGTCGACAATGTATCGATAGCCACATAATACTAAAAAGTCTGATTGACTGGATTGAAACTGAAACTCCCGTGAAGAGACTTCGGTCGCGTTTTGGGACTGATCCCAACAGACTGATCGCCATAAACATCTTACAACTCTGTACACAATAAAAAGGTAATTTAATAATAATAAATATTAGACGACATCTCATACATTGCTCTAATCCCAAAGTAAGTAACTTAAGCACTTGTGTTATGGGTATCAGAACAACGAAGGTACCACAAATAAATACTTAAATGCAGATATAAACACCCAGACACAGCACAAACACAAGTGTTCATCACACGAATGTTTGTCCCGGGTGGGAATCGAACCCACGACCCTTGGTTCAGAAGGCAGAGGTCACTACCAAATGAGCCATCGAGCCAGCCGAATCGCGGGACAATTTTACTGATGGGCGTCCCAAAAGTTCATTGTACTATCAAAGATCGTACAATAGGATTGCCTATTACCTACGACATCCATAGCAACAAGGGCCTTTTTGGTTAGCTTTTTTACTGATAAGTTCTCTTAAACAGCTTATTATTATTAAAACGTAGGGTCAAACAATCGACAGCTGACCCGCCCCGCCACTCTCAGTAATCGTGTTTCAAAAACAATTTCTGTTTCGTTGAATCGGCCGGAATGAAATCACTTGAGCGCGTGCAACGAGCCATTTTTATTTCACCATTGGCTTGTTAACTTCCCCCGATATTGCCCTTTCAACTTTATCTCTAGAGCTTTTTGATTTCCCGACAAGCGACCCTCCATATTTATTAACATGCTTTTGTTATTTGCAGAACAAGTGAAATTAGTGTTGAAGCTGTTTTCGCTTCTTCTGAGTGTTCTTTATTTGATAGAATGTGCAGGCAACACTCTTCTATTTTATTTTCTAGAGAAAAAAGAAGATGGTTATTCCATTGTATTTTATTAAGTGTATTCATCAAACTCTACTACGAATACGTTGCAGACGAAATATCTGTGCAAACTATTAATTACGCTCGTACATGCATATATACTTTTAGATTTGGTTTATACCACTAGGGCTAACTATCCTACGGCCCGCCTGATTTTAAGCGGTTACTGCAGCCTATGGACACCTGCGACACCAGGGGTATCAGTTTTGAATTGAAGCATTACGTACTTTTTTATGCGAGAGGCTGCAGACGAGCAAGTGTGATGCCTGATGGTAAGCAGTCGACACTGCCCATGGACACTTACAACTCTAATCGAGTTTAGGGTACTATTAATCAACACATGTTTTAGTATTACCACGATATATGACTATTAAGTTGTTATCGATAAGTTGGCCACCCCTGGCTTCTATCAATCAAAATTCGTATCATCTAGAACTTTTTATTTTATACGAAATTATATCTTCCAATCTTAATCTTAACTTAATATTATAAAGCTGAAGAGTTTGTTTGTTTGTTTGAACGCGCTAATCTCAGGAACTACTGGTCCGAATTGAAAAATTCTTTTTGTGTTGAATAGACCATTTATCGAGGAAGGCTTTAGGCTATATAACATCACGCTGCAACTATTAGGAGCGAAGAAATAGTGGAAAATGTAAAAAACACGGGGGAAAAATAACTATTCCACTCGGACGAAGTCGCGAGCACAGCTAGTTACATATATAGGTGACGCATGATAACTATCAAGAATCTACGGAGAGCCTCCTGTTGTTATATGACACGCCATCAAAAACACGATTTTTTTTTTGTTTTGTACTACTTTGTTGATTCCAAGAATAATTAAGTATAACGTGACTCTTATTTCAATGGCAAGGTCGATTCCCCACTGACCAATATCTACGACTTAAGTCATAGTGCAGTCAATGAAGCGAAAAATACGGGCTAACCTCCGAATTTTTTTACTGTGATCCGATTTGCATGACATTTTGGAATTAGGCTCATCTTACCATTAACTTCAAAAGTGAAAATGATTTGAACTCCGCCACCACCATGGGGGTGGTTGCCACCCCTTCTCGGGGGTCAATGGTTGTTTTTTCAAAATAACCTCGGATATCGATCGAAGATCTAATTTTAAGCAAAAAAGTTTCTATAAAGTTTCTCGATAAATCTAATACTTTTCAAGTTATTGGCAATTGAAAATTCGCAAATTTTTCACGATTTTCATCAGTTTTTTTTCAAATATCTCCAAAAATATACGTTTTATCGAAAATTTTATAAGGAACGAAACTGTAGCAGGTAAAAAAATGAACAATTTGGTTTTTTACAAAGTATTCTAAGTGCAATATTAAGCTAGATATTAAAGATCAAAGCCGTTTTTTATTTTATCTGAAATTTCATCGATGTAGTCAATGCCATCTAGCAGCGAGCAAATGCATTTTATGCTTTCTAATCGAAAAGGGTTTTGTAGTGCTTGAAATAAGCTTTAAAATGAGCTTTATCAAAAGTCTTTTGCACGTAAAATAAGTGAGCTATATTGCAAATAAGCGGAGCATCGAATGTTTTTTCTTTTCAATCAATGGGTTTAAATAAGTGCCATTTCCACCAAAACTAAAATTAATCATATTCCGCCTAGAATTAACTTTATTATGAAGAGTTTTATAGATTGTATTAGTTTGGTTGCTTTAGGACACATAGTTTTCAAAAAAGTCACGATTAAGGGAGGCTGTGATTGCGCTGCCACGCGCTCTTTAAACAATCATATCTCCGTCAATTTTTATTTGATAGAAAAAACAAAAAAACCAAATTGTTTGTCAGAAAAATACTTAAATTTTTTATCCCTACACTTTTATACGTATCTGTCGTCATTTTTGAGATATTATGAAAAAGGGGTGGGATTTTTAAAAATTTGAAATTCTCGATTTTTTTTCAAACTATCAGTCCATTGTACAATATTCGTACAGTCTAGCATCTCGCCCTTAGGGTGTTATTACACCGACTTGCCTAACTATTGTAATTAGTTTCGGTGCATTAATAAATAACGGTTTCGAGAAATTCCAATATTATTCGCGTGGGATACTAATGAACTAGTATTCTGGCTCTATTGAACTATTCCCGGGGGTATTGTACAATATTTAGTACCTAGCTTAAGAGTTATTTAAGTTAACGTACATTTTCGGAATAAGTCAATAACGATTCTGAGAATTAATTCGAATAGTTAATTGCTATAGAACGCTCAGTTCAGGTGGAGCGAGGATTTGTGCGAGATACCCACCGGTAAGTGCACGCTGTGCTAAAGTAAAAACCTTAACCGCTCTGTCAAGAGCGTAACGACAAATAAGAAGAAGGAGATAGAAATAAAATAAAGAGGCTAAATGATACTTGTTTGCTAAGAGAATCTCTCGCCATCCTCATCATCTATCTATCTATACTTAAAATAAATCTGTAGAGAGGTAAATTCTGTACATGAAATATTTTTTCAAAATAAAAGTAGTTCAGTAAAATTTTTGTCCGTCTGTTTGTATGTTCGTTATAGAAAAAAAACGACTGGACGGATTTTAACGAAACTTGGTACGATTATTCTTCATACTCCTTGGCAGGTTATAGTATACTTTTCATCACGCTACAATCAATAGGAGCTGAGTAGTGACGGGAAGTGTAGGGAAAACGGGAGAAAATTTTCATTGTGCATTCTGCATGTTTGATCGCGCATCACGCGAGAACTACTGC
Organism: Conogethes punctiferalis; assembly: GCA_031163375.1. Lineage (NCBI taxonomy): Eukaryota > Metazoa > Arthropoda > Insecta > Lepidoptera > Crambidae > Conogethes > Conogethes punctiferalis. Next base: position 2,441,432 of record CM062083.1, on the reverse strand, counting down.
ATGGAATTGAATGCGGTTTTCACCAATGTATTGGTCTGACATCAAATTTAGGTACCATTTTATGTAAGTCCGTTATTTTTGAAACCCGATATCCACGCATGCGACACCGCTGGCACAGGTAGTATTTACATAAGAGTGAAGAAACAAAGTAGATACGACTGTGTTCAAGTACATCCTTCTTATGCACACAATATCACGTCGTGTAAATTAAGCTAGGTCCTGGAATATCAGCCGCTACGATCATTGACGCTGGCAGAATTTCAGTGCAATAGTACAAAGTACAATGCGCATAGGAAATTCTATCACATCTGTCTAGTAATAGCAGCTTGAGATAAACCGACAAGATAATACAATACGACGATATGCAGCGTGCAGTACGTAAGCTATCGCAATTAACAATGCATATTCCATTAGCGGCCTTAACAATTGCACCGAGTTATCCGAACCGAATGCCGGGTATAATGCTACGCGGTGCGTCTGTGGTTGAACTGGTAGCGGGGTTGTAAGATTATTTAGCTTAACATCATCATCATTCTGACCTCTGCCTTCTAAGCCGGGGGTCGTGGGTTCGATTCCCGCACAGTACAAACATTTGTGTTCATAAACATGTCTGTTTGTATTGGTCGGGGTGTTTAATATGTCGTATCATCATTCATTTTTCATTACCAGCCTATTGCAGTCCACTGCTGGACATAGGCCTCTCCAGTTGCTCGCCACTCAGGGCAAACATCTGGAGAATATGCCCATAATCGCCACGCTGGGCAGGCGGGTTGGCGATCGCAGGACGCAGCATCTCGCTCCGATGACGCTGCTGCCCGTCATCGGCCTGTGGTATTTAGCTACGCCTACAATTATTAAGGTTATGAGCGGCCTATAATCTTTTCTCTCCAGTCCAGTCCAGCGGAATGAGGCGCTAGCAACCGACTAGTGGCGGTATAACCATCACAATTGAAGGCGTAGCTAAATACCACAGACCGGTGATAGGCAGCAGCGTCACCGGAGTGAAAAGCTACGCCCTTTGATCGCCAATCAGCCTGCCCAGGGTGGCGATTATGGGTATGTCCTCAAGATGTTTTCCCCAAGTGGCGAACAACTGGAGAGGCCTAATGTCTAGGAGTGGGCTAGGCGGGTGGAACAGGTTGATGATGATGATAATCCCCGAGGGAAGAAATAAGGTGGTCATTTGTATTATTTCCTTCATGCTATATTCCGCTAGCACAGCAGCCCCACCCTTTATACTTACTTCCCGAAACCCGATACAGGAACAGCATGCACTCCTAGCGTCGGCTTATTCGCGCTACTAATGCTCGCGTTCGCTCGGCCTCGTCGCACATTGACCTACAATACGCCGCAATGGAAATGTTTATATTTGCTGCTAACTGTTCAATGTTCAGTGCGCGAGATGTAAGTCGACTGGAAATGTTTAACTCCGGCTTTTAAAATACTGTCGGTGTTACAGATAACTTTATTTTTAGGGTTCCGTAGCCGAATGGCAAAAAACTAAACCCTTATGGGTTCGTCATGTCTGTCCGTCCGTCTATCCGTCTGTATGTCACAGCCACTTTTTTTTCGTAACTATGAAGCTATACCTACTGTGGAAACTTGGTAAGTACGTAAGATGTATTCAGTGAACCTCATTAAGATTTTTATACAAAAATAGAAAAAAAAAAACAAAAAAAATTTTTGGGTTTCCCATACTTAGAACTGAAACTTAATTTTTTTTTCATCAAACCCATACGTGTGGGATTTATGGATAGGTCTTCAAAATTCTAATATATTTTTATTCCTAAACTGAATAGTTTGCGCGAGAGACGCTTCCAAAGTGGAAAAATGTGATGGTTATACCGCCACCAGTCGGTTTCCAGAGCCTCGTGTGTTATACGGCATGATGCACCACGGACAAGCGAGGTTGATGGGAAGGATAAAAAGTTGCTCCCTTACATCTCTGACACAATAAAATGACCTCCAAACTCTTTTGAATCATTGATTTCCTGTGGTCCCAAAGCCGTGCTAAGCCGCGTTAGCCAATCGCACGGGTCCCGACGCCCTTGCGACGCGTAACTTTTTAATTTCCCGCTACCCCGGGGCCGTTCGAAATATACATTTACAGGAAAGTTCAACGCGGTCCAATTTATTTTCTTTTGTCGCAGTGAGCCGCGTTCCGGTCGAGAATTTTTACGAATAAATCCCTTAAGATTCGTTACAAAGAGTTTCATTTGCATCTCGCTGGTGATGGAGATCCTAAGCTCGGGGGCCAGGCGGGCAGCGGCTGCGGTTGAGGTGACAAATATTGTCGTCACTGATTGCTTGAAGGGATAAATTGTTCGGAAATTTGTTTTAAATACGACTGCAAGCAGTTGTGTATATTATGTCGCTTGAAGGGAAAATAACCCAAGACATGCCACGCTGGCATATTAGTAGGTACTTTGAAAAAAACTAGTAGTAAGTAGGTATCTTCAGTTAGTTTCTTCCATCCTCGTAATAATGGAATCCAATATCACAGTCCCCATATTTTGTAAACAAAAAAGTAGCCAAAAATGTTTAATGCAAGTACTTTGATTTTGACGTATCATAGTTAAGTTTAATATTAACTCATGATTAAATTTTTAGCTAAACCGCATAAACGAGCATACCTAATGTAGACGAGAGGATGAATGTTATCGATATTGGAACGCTGAAGTGGCAATGGGCTGGTCATGTCTACCGTAGGACTGAATTGGTGGACTATGAATCGATGGACCAAAGAAAGTCTTGGAGGCTCGCAACCCGTTGGGCTGATGACCTTAGACCGACATCTATCGGCAATTAAAGGTGACTGAGACCCATTTCAACCTGTGATATATCTTTTTGTAACATAATGTTTACACACACAAATATCTCGGTCGACAGGCTCGGTGGCTCATTTGGTAGTGACCTCTGCCCTCTGAGCCAAGGGTCGTGGGTTCGATTCCCGCACAGTACAAACATTTGTGTTCATGAACATGTCTGTTTGTATTGGTCTAGGTATTTTCTATATATAATATGTATTTTTAAAAAAAAAATGTATCTAAGTAAGTTTATCAGCTGTCTAGTACCCATAGTACAAGCTTCGGCTTAGTTTGGAGCTAGGTGGCGCTGTGTGGCCCAGCGTGGCATGTCTTGGGTTATTTATTTATTTACTATCTCTAGTTTATTCATTTTACGTACATCTGTAATTCAGTGTTCACCGCCACACACCCGCCGACCTCATGGCCATAGCTCGCGCTCGCCAGATTTATTAAGGCAATTAAACTTGGCGCAAGTTGACAGTTTTTTCCTTTGTTTCGGGCACTTTAATGAGCGGCGCGTCCCGAATTAAACTCGACCTGTTGTGTTGTGTAACTTTGACGGCGCTGTCGGCAAAGGGACGCTAGCGGCTTGAGGCTATTTGTCTGATAGGCTGGACACTTGAGTCTGAGTACGCACTCCGCGATACGTTCAATTGTTAAAACTTCACTAACGGGACTCAAACGCAATGTTTATTATGCCAAAACCGTAACGAACATGAGTGTGAAGAGGCAAAGCCTTACTTACTTACTAACATGGCGCAGGCACCAAAAATTAGTCTTGGCCTCCAACAATAACGATTTCCACTTCGGCCTGTCCTGCGCTACCTCGCGCCAATCGTCGACGCGGTCGGTCTGTGGTATTTAACTACACCTTCAATTGTTATGGTTATACCGCCACCAGCCAGTGCCTCGTTTGTTTTTCGACAGGATGCACCACGAGCAGGTGAGGTTGGCATGGATCGAAATGATGATAGGCCGCTCCCTTACATCCCTATACTATGTACAAGTGTACAGATACCTAAGAAATACAAAGACTAGCTATTCTAAGTTAAAATCAAGACAAAGAGTACTGAAATACTTTCGCGGCCGACAAGACATCAACAAAATAAACAGGCTTTGTAACTCATTCAAGAAGCATTTCACATAGCATGTGTTTGATGTTAGCCGAGCTTTTTTCAAGAGAATTTCCTTCGCATTGCCAGTAACGGGGCACATTCCCCAAATGGTTTCGCATTCAGTCTGGCCGAAGCGCGTTTGTTCGCGTCATACGCACGCCGGAGTGGACGCTACAAACGACTTCACGGTGCCTTGAAATGCTAGACGAGCTATTGGGTGGAAGATTGAAGGACTTGCACAGTGGAAAAGACTTGTAGAAATAATAGATCGACTTGAGTCGGTATTGAGGCGTCGTAGGATGGATTCGGAAAGATACGGGTTCGTGTTATGGGCAATGAAAAAGTTACGGAGTCAATAGAACTTAGATATTCCATTAGTCTATGATACCTACCGGATAAGATAGGCAAACACTAGTGCACTTTTTTCTTTATTCTTCTTCTCTTCCCTGTCGTTTCACTCATGGCAGAGCCGTCGTGGTCAAGTAGAGGCATCCACATCGGTGGTAGAGGCGGACACAGCTCTCCGCACGATCTCCCGCCATCTCTCCCTGTTGGCAGACTGTCTGGCGCAGTCAGCCACACGGGTTCCCACTGCCGATTTAAGCTGGTCAATTCAACGCATAGGAGACCTTCCACCTGTTTCTTTATATCACATCCGATTGTAACTTAAATTAAATACGACGATGTGAATATTTACAACGCAAAAGTTTAAAATCTTATTTTCAGGTATTTAGAACAAGAAGTAGTGTATATTGAAATTGTTTTTCGTTATCGTGCATTAAAATAAATTACATTAATTTGTAGAGTTCATCTTGGAAGTATTATATTCCAGAAATAAGGTATGAGTTAGGTAGTTCTGTAGGTAATATATACTGGGAGTTATTAATAAATTGATGTCCCAACATAGTTTCGACGTAATAACTTCCTGTTACTAGAGATCTATTTAGTATAACCTACTTTGAAGTGACGCCGTCAGATGCTCGAAAATTGTACTTGTAAACTTTCGTATCTAAAGGTTATCTTCATTACATAGAATAAAATAAAGTCGCTTTTCTTTCAGTCTGTCCTTATGAGTATGTACATAGATCTTTAAGTTATGCAACGGATTTTAATGCGGTTTTTTAACAGATAGAATGATTGAAGTGGAGGGTTTATGTGTATAATATAGTAGAAAAATGCTGATAATTTTATCTTAAATACCCGAAGCAAAGCGAGGGCGGGTCGCTAGTTCAATAAAAATAAATGAAAAAAAAGTAAGGTATCAAGGCACCGCTTGGAGTGAAATGATGATACTTATTTTAACGAGGCTCTGGCAATCGACTGTTGGCCGGTATAACCATCACGATTGAAGGCGTAGCTACTTACCATTGGCCGATGGCGGGCAGCAGCGTCATCGGAGTGAGGGCCTGCGCCAACCTGGCGGTGATAACTGGAAAGCCTTGAGGTGGGCTGGTGATGATAAAATAAATGCAAAAGTGAGTTCAACGTAGTTTCGCTTATTTAATAAAAGTGAATTCCTGCGTCTGGTTTGAGCTCAGATCCAGATTGTTTTTGAGCGGCAAACATCAGTCATCAGGGTATCAGTGCATCCCAAAGCGACGACGCCGGCTTAATACGGGAAACAGGTTAATTTGACGTCACGGCTGGTAACAAGCGAAGTAAGTATGCTTTTTTTATTAAATATGGGTTTTCGCTTGTTCCCAATTGTCCTGATGTTAGGTGTAACGTATTGAAGGTTACGATGGAACATGTGTACCCAGAGAATATGTATTCACTCTTGCCTTGACCTTATATAAGCTTAAGATGCTCAAGACATAGCGGGACTTATGCGGGAATAGTCTCAACAGGCTCGGTACAGCAGGCTGACTGGCGGCGCCGGCGCGCGCGCAGTCGCCCGCAGGACTCGCTCTTCGTCGCATGTATTGCGTGTGCGCTGTCGAGCGCCACAGACCGACAGCAAACGGAATAATTGCCTGGAATCTTTATAGCAATGTTTGAAATGAGCGGCGATATGCATTTGTATGTGGATGCTCCCTGTTGTTGTGTATGTGAGTGTGCCGACCTGGTGGATTGTTCCCGAATAATGAATAATAATTTTGTTACCTTCTCGGCGGATTGTGCACGTACCCGCAATAGTAGTACCTAGTTAAGTTTCTCATTGTAAGTGACTGTATGGTTTTTTAATGAGAAAATAAATATTCTTTAAACCTAAGACATACGTCTCCGAGAAGAAAGAGTTCTATAGTTTGGCCAACGGCTATAACATAAAAAAAATATATGGTTAAGGTCTGATGATAAATATGGCAGCTTATTAAATTGCTTTTTATCATAGGTGAAACATGGATTACTTTGTTTCCTAACAAAAAAAAATACATAAATACTAAAAGCCAAAAATGCAACATGTTCCAAAACTTTGCTAAGCTGTGATAACCCTAAAATTCGTATAAAACGATTTTGAAATTAGCTGTGTCCGCGACTTCGTCCGTGTGGAATACGGTTTCATTCCCTATTTTACCCCCTTGGAGGTAGAATTGATCAAAATCCTTTCTTAGCGGATGCCTACGTTATAACATCTACCTGCATGCCCAATTTCAGCCCGATCGGTCCAGTAGTTTGGGCTGTGCGTTGATAGATTACTATGTCAGTCAGTCAGTCACCTTTGAGTTTTATATATTTAGATAACATAGATTCACTGCTAGCCGACGTTTTCCTGTTACAACTTGGAAATAATAAAGGCGTGATCGAAAAGGGTTTATTAAGGTAAGGTATCAGTTGTCAAGTACCCACAGTACAAGTTTCGGCTTAGTTTGGGGCTAGGTGTGGCCCAGCGTGGCATGTCTTGGGTTATTTATTTATAGTAACAAGATTTTAGTACCGACCCGGAGATTTGGCCTTCACGCGGCATTCGCCATTAGACTAACGAGACAATCAGTTAATTGTACCGAATACATCACTACAAGTGTTCCTTCGCATGCGGCCGGCCTAACTGCGGGACCCAATAATGCCACCATTTATCATCGGAGAGACAAATGTACTCTGAATCACTCGAGCCTTTTGTTCAATCACTCGAGCCTTTTGTTCAATCACTCGTAATTAATTAAATAGTATTACGACACTCGAGTAAAAATACGCAGTCTCAATTGCGCCCTCATTTTTGTTTATTAATAGCTATGTGAAAATGAGAATGTTAAATTAATTTATCTGATAGTAAGCGTCAAATAATTGACTATAGGGTTTGGTAATTGTTTAAGGCCCAAATACCACAAGCCGATGACGGGCAGCAGCGTCACCGGAGTGAGAAGATGCGTCCAGCGATCGCCAACCCGCCTTCCCAGCATTATGGGTAAAGCCTTGAGATATTTGACCGAAAGTATGTATTGTAGGAGAGGCCTATGTCCAGCAGTGGACTGACACGGGCTGATGATGATGATAATGTATGATAAGTTAAGTAAGAATGGTATGTAATGTGAATATAAATAGAAACGGGGACAGGAATATGGACGACCATAGCGTCGGGGATGGAAACTAGGAAGAGATCGGGAATGGTCAGGAATTAGATCCGGGAAAGGGGTTGAGTTTTTGGGGATTTCATTTTGTGGTACATAGTTAGTAAGTATTAAAATATAGTTAATTGCAGTGTTTGGGAAACTACGTCGATCCCACCGAGCTTATAGACGAAACACCAGTTCATTCTACTGGTTATGACATACCTACGAAAGATTAGTAAGCTTAAGTGGCAGTGGGCTGGCCATATCAGCCGCAAAACCGATAACCCTTGGGTCAAACGATTTCTGGATACCACTTCCCGGGAAACGTAGTGTAGGACGCCCTTAGGTTAGGTGGAGTGACGATTTGTGAAGGACGGCTGGCAAGTGCTGGATACAAGAAGTCCAAGATCGATCAAAGTGGTGAACAATGGGAAAGGCCTATGTCCAGCAGTGGACGGAGAGAAGCTGATGATGATAGTAAATATATAAATTGGTGAAACAAGCCTCCGGAACCTACAAACCTGCTTAGTGTGAATTAATTTGCTTCGTATCCAATCTACCTCCGCCAAAACACCTAGGCTCTCTAAAAATTGTATTAATTAGCGGCTGAAAGTGATCGAAAGCTTATCAGAGCTCGGAACAAGGTCGTTAATTACAGACACCGACTTAATTAACATCTGATTAATTAGCCCTCGGGCTGGAGCTATTTGTCTGCTGCCAATTTTTAGGATTCCGTTCAGGGCTCTTGAAGATAACGCACCTTTTTACTGGATATATTGCAGCGGAAAGCATGTTGAGCCTTGGCCAGCACACGATCTTATCCCAGACTCGAGACATAGGGCAATAAACGTAAAATTCATTAAAAATAGTTATTTTATAAAAAACAAAAAAATTAAATACGCTATCTTGAGACCCTGATACGTAGCAGGAGAGTGCTTGTCAAGACTATTCAAACAAGTCCAAACTTGACGATTTGATCTTATTTAGTTTAGAAGTTCAAATGTAAAGTGTAGTTAGATTATATCATCAAGTAACTAAGGTGCTCCGATATTATACGATGTCTTCCTTTGTTACAATGGTATTTAGAAATTAGGTCTAGTGGCCACTTAGGTCTAGGTATCTTAGTTCTGACTTATTGGTCGCTAACACTAATGCTGTCATAGCATATCAATGGTCTGTGAAGATATTATTACTCAAACATGAGAAGAAAGCAAATTATAGGTAAGGGTTTACTCAATGTCATTATTATTGATAACTGAATGGACCATTGAACGATTCAGCTGCAACAGATAAAGAAAAAAATATATTAACGTATGACGTTTGCTCTTGTAACTAGAATTATCAGACCACTAGCAAATGACGTCATTTGAACGTGTACATTTCGCGATCCTATAACCATTTGTATAAAGTCTCCGGAGTCGAAGAGAATGTTTTACACCAGACAGGCATCGCTCACTGACTGGAAACGAATCTTTGGTAATGACGAGCATCCATTTTCAGCTGAGCACTTTAAGCAGAATAACTTTGTTAGCTTAACTAAAAATAACAGCGGCTAAAGGCGAATTTGCATGGACTGAGATAATAATGATAATGTTGTACTCGTGTCTGATAAACTTAGCACGAGTAAGATAAGCTTTCCTTGTCATTTTCACTGTAGAGAAAATACCTATCTTAGTAAAAGAACATTCAAAATTTCTTACTTTTACAGCACGATTTCAAATAAAATTCATATGTACGAGTCAATGTACCAGTATGTGAGAGAGAAGCCACACTGTCCGATGACGGGCAGCAGCGTCACCGGAGCGAGAAGCTACGCCCTGCGATCGCTAACCCGCCTGCCCAGCGTGGCGATTATGGATAATATCCTCCAGATGTTTGCCCTACGTGGCGAATAACTAAAGAGGCCTATGTCTAGCAGTGAACTGCGATAGATGATGATGATGATGATAACTATAATTCTTTAGAGAGTCTGTACACAAAGTTCAATATTCAAAGACGTGATTAGGTCACGGCACTAAGTTGTGTTTATAAATTAAAGATATTTAGCGCACGAGTTTCAAGTGGCTCTTATAAAGTTCATAATTGGCAGTCGCTTACCAAAACTGAGCGAAGTTTGCGACTAAATTGCATCAAGATACTGCTGTGTATTCTAAACTAATTGTCTAACGATGTTGCTTCGTAGAGTCAGTCGACATTCAATGGCATAACAAGAAACTTAGAAGCTAGATGTTTTTATTACTTTTCTGAGGAGCTCAGTGGCGCCATTGCCGCGGTCAATCCGATGATGGGTGACCAAAATTTCACACCGATTTCCTCCGTGCTTCGGAAGGCACGTTAAGCTGTTGGTCCCAGGTGCTATCTTTACCAACTCAGATAGCAGTCGTTACATCATATCAGAGATGATGATAACTCTGACGCCTAAACTGGGAATGGGTATAGCTTACCCTAAGTGTTGCGGAGGTCTGATGGCAGTCGCTCTGTGTAAAAGCTTAGCCCTCGCCAAATCTCTCAGTTTGGGAAGCCGACCCTGAGACAATCGGGGAAAAGGCTAGGATGATGATGATGATGTTTTTATTACTTTCTGATTGAATAGACTTGTTGCCGTAAAAAAACCTAGGGTATAGCGAATCTTCGCTCGAATTGAGCCGCCCGTCTGGAGTAGGACCCTATAGAATACCGCAGCGAAATGACCTCCGGGTCGTGTTTCTGCGCGTGAGTAGGGTTTCCGGAGCCGTGGGGGTTAGGGGTAGGCCGACATGACGGTGACAACTGCCAGCTAACTGGCCGATTACATGCTCGTTGTCAGAGCGACTTGGGCTTCTCATTCGCTTTCCTTTAGGCGTAGGGAAGCCGACATGGCGGTGGCAACTGACAGCTAACTGGCCGATTACATGCCCGTTGTCAGAGCGACTTGGGCTTCTCTTTCGCTTTCCTTTAGGTGTAGGGAAGCCATTATGTCGAGCTACTATAAAAAGTTACCAGTTGAACCTATCAGTCTGTACCCCACTCGCTCTTGTCCGATCCGATACCAAACAGGCGTATTTGCATAAAGGCGAACTGTTTGACGGCCGCCAGTGATGGCCTTTTTGTGTTCGCTGCTTCGGGGATTGTGCTGAGTTTTAATGAATAAGATATAACCGCGCCTAAATGCTAAATAACTAGAGATACAGAGAAATGGGATCTAATGAAAAGCTGAATTATGCTGAGTACGCGCTTTGTGTACCTATATATTTTAACCGACTTAAAAAAACCGGCCAAGTGCGAGTCGGACTCTCGCACGTAGGGTTCCGTACCACTATACAGCTAAATAAATGTTTTTCTTTACGTTTTATTATATTGGAGTTAATTAAAAAAAAATTAAATAATTTGATTTATGACGTTTAAAAAAAAACTACTAGCTAGATTTCATTCAAACCAAATTTCGTTAGTAGTTTTCATAGTGATACACATGATATATTTTTTTCAGTTTTATCATGCCCATATTTTAGAAGTTACGGGGGGGGGGGGGACACTCATTTTACCACTTTGGAAGAGTCTCTCGCGCAAACTATTCAGTTTAGAATAAAATGATGTTAGTAACTTCAACATCATTTTCAAATACCTATCCATAGATACCCCACACGTATAGGTTCGATAAAAAAAAAATTTCAGTTTCAGTTCTATGTATGGGGAACCCCAAAAATTTTGAATTTTTTTCTAATTTTATTTCAAAATCTTAATGCGGTTCACAGAATACATCTACGTACCAAATTTCAATAATGTAGCTCTTATAGTTTCGGAATAAATTGGCTGTGACATACGGACGGACAGACAGACAGACAGACAGACAGACAGACAGACAGACAGACAGACATGACGAATCTATAAGGGTCCCGTTTTTGCCATTTTGGCTACGGAACCCTAAAAAGGAGTTCTCAATAGGCTATTATTGCTAAAAATTTTAATTAGTCCGTTTTTTAGCTTATTCAAAAATAAAAGATACGTATTTTTCCTTTTTTCATTCAAATAAACAATATCAAAGATACAAGGCATCAAAACTTACGAGTTGGAGTCTTTGATGTCACTCGCTCCCGTAAAAATGCCTCCCCGAGTGACGCCACGCGTAATTTCAACGGGCTATAACTTTGTAATTTTTAGTCTAATTTACGTATATTTTACGTATATTAAGTTTAAAAAAGTACGTATATTTTATTTTTGAATAAGCTAAAAGACGGACTAATTACAATTTTTAGCCATAATAGCCCATTCGACTGTTTTTAGGGTTCCGTAGCCAAAATGGCAAAAACGGGACCCTTATAGATTCGTCATGTCTGTCTGTCTGTCTGTCTGTCTGTCCGTCCGTATGTCACAGCCAGTTTATTCCGAAACTATAAAAGCTACATTATTGAAATTTGGTACGTAGATGTATTCTGTGAACCGCATTAAGATTTTAAAATAAAATCAGAAAAAAATCCAAAAATTTTGGGGTTCCCCATACATAGAACTGAAACTGAAAATTTTTTTTTTCATCGAACCTATACGTGTGGGGTATCTATGGATAGGTATTTGAAAATGATTTTGAGGTTACTAACATCATTTTTTTCTAAACTGAATAGTTTGCGCGAGAGACTCTTCCAAAGTGGTAAAATGAGTGTCCCCCCCCCCCGTAACTTCTAAAATATGGGCATGATAAAACTGAAAAAAATATATCATGTGTATCACTATAAAAACTACTAACGAAATTTGGTTTGAATGAAATCTTGCCAGTAGTTTTTTTTTAAACGTCATAAATCAAATTACCTAATTTTTTCATTTAATTAACTTCAATATAATAAAACGTAAAGAAAAACATTTATTTAGCTGTAGCTGTGTGGTACGGAACCCTACGTGCGAGAGTACGACTCGCACTTGGCCGGTTTTATAAGATAGTTACCCAGCAGCAAAACGATTCGGTTCGATTAAATGTGCATATCGCTTTATATAAAGTGTGCATGCACCAAAGTATTCTAGCATTGTAGTATACTACAAAATGTAGGTTTATGTACGTTATGATGGTGGCAGTATTCCCACGCGAAAGCTATAAAACGGCGAGGTATCTACCGTTCGTGTGAAGCAAAACGAAGCCGGGGGCGGTACGCTAGTGTTACATAACTCCAGCCTAACCTGTAACTTCTCCCTCACCGTACAGCAGTGTATATTAAAATTCAATATGCATCGCACGCCCGTTTAATATTCATCGCTCGCTCACAACACAACTCAATAAAACGTGTTTACGAGGGCGCGGCGATGTAAAGCGAAGCGGGCGCGCTATGAATTAGTAACACGCGATCAAACGCCGCGTTATGTTGGATTTTATTCGTGAGGCATTGTGCGCTATGGCGGAGTCGATCGACACCGCTAACTAATTCACCTGGCCTTTAGAAACTGGCCCATTGTTAGCTTCGGCCATTACTAGGGTCCGTTCCGTCGGAATAATGTCTGGAAGCACTAAAAGTGTTCGAGCCCTGTAAATTATACTTTGAAAATCCTCTCTTAAAAATAAAAATCAACATAGATAACGAAAAGAAAATTATACTTCTTTTTATAGTAGCTCGACATAATCGTCCCTACGTCAGATGGATAGCGAAAGAGAAGCCCAAGTCGCTGTGACAACTGGCAAGTAACTGGTCAGTTACCTGTCAGTTGCTACTGCCATGCCGGCCCAACCCTAACCCTTCACGAGCTCCGGAAACCCTACTCACGGATAGGAACAAGACCCGGAGGTCATTTGGCTGCGGTATTCTATAGGGTGGAGGTCCTTTCCCGGACGGGCAGCTCAATTCGAGGGAAGATTCGCTATGCCCTACCTCTCTTAAAAACTTTGAGTAATTTTTTTTTAATATCAGACAACATCACATACATTGCTCCGATCCCAAAGTAAGTAGCTTAAACACTTGGTTATGGGTATCAGAACAACGAAGATACCACAAATAAACACTTAAATACAAATATAAACACCCAGACACGGAACAAACATACGTTTTCATCACACGAATGTTTGTCCCGGGTGGGAATCGAACCCACGACCCTTGATCCAGAAGGCAGGGGTCACTACCAATTGAGCCACCGAGCCGTTTAAAATAAAGTAAATAATAAATTAAGAACGATGCACTACTCTCGCCCCGGGAATGCAATTCGGATGCCTAGAATGGAAAGCAAACAAGCATCGACGTGGGAATTGCAGCCATAAACTGCGTCTTAAAGGTATTTGAGCAATATGCAATAGATCGCACGGCGGCATTTGCTCGTAGATAGGAAATTATACTTAAGCAATACGTTTATACCCTGTCGCGGGGTAATGGGACTAGCGGAATATATCGCCTTTTAGATAATACGAGAATACTCTTGTATACTTCTTCTGTTGTGTTACTGTGTATTGTGTCCATGTAGTTCGCGAATGATGTAAGGGAGCGACCTATCACCTTTTCCCTCCAAGCCATCCTCACCTGCCCGTGGTGCATCATGCCGAACAACAACGAGGCTCTGGCAAACCATCACGATAGAAGGCGTAGCTAAATACCACAGGCCGATGATTTAGATTTAAATAAGAAACTTAGGTTATGCGGAGAGTGTTTAGGTCCGAAATACCTTGTTTTAATTGATAAATTATTGATGCACAATAGTAACCTACTTGTACGTACGATGTTATGTACAAAAAAAAATGCAATAAAATAAATCTAAGGAGCCGCATCCATTTTTCAGAAGCGTAAAACTAAATTTATATGTAATAGTTTGGTACTCTTCTATACTATACTATTTCAACACAACATTTAAAAAATCACTACATTAAAAACACTGTATCATTAAAGAAGAAAATTTTAGAAATAACAATTAGTTCTCGCCTGTTATGTCCGCAAAATTGCGAGTCGAGTGCAGTGTGCAGTAACTAGCTTCAAATTGCTGAAATGCTCGCACGAACAATCTGAGCAGCGCGGAAGTACGTAACATTTCGTACGCAGATACACTGCTGTGACGTAAGACCTACCTACGCCGTTTCTTTTTCATGAAATATTCAACGGAATGCCCTTCCAGCTCATACGTTTCCTTCCTTTTAAATCCTGGGTTCTCTTCTCTTAAATCCTGGGTTCAACTGGGAGCAAACCCACGTTCACACGAAACATTACCAAAACTGTTGATAATAAGTAATGTTGAGAGAAAAATGCGTGGAAAATCACAATAAATTGGGAAAATCGGTCAATGAGGTGTTTTTACAGAAGTTAAGATAAACTTCGGAAACAAGGCAAGCAGGAAACAAGCATTTGGTCCTCACAATTCGTTCCTTCGTTTGGAAATTATGGAGCCACTGATAGACATGTACAAAACAATACGAGTAATAAAAAAAATAACCCAAACCATGCCACGCTGGGCCACGTAGCGCCATCTAGTCCCAAACTAAGTTGAAGCTTGTACTATGTATACTAGAAAACTGACAAATTTACTTAGATATTCTTTTTGTGAATAAATTAATACATATTATACATAGAAAACACCCAGACCAATACAAACAGACATGATCATTCACACAAATATTTGTACTGTGCTTTAATCGAACCACAAAGCACTGTATCAAATGTTTCGTTCTCTACCATTGAACTAGGCTAGGAGTCAAGTAAAACCCCCTTTCTTCGTCAATGTTTTGTAATACAAGGAACAATTTAACGACGCACAAACCATATTAAAAGTCGCGGTTTCCAAACAAATTGTAAGAACATAAAATATTTATTAACTTAGCTATTTACATTGCTCTGTGACTGTAGCGTCACTTTAACATCTTCTTTGAGGGAATCTGTACTCGCAAACCGTAAGCAGAAAACTGAAGCATATTTGCGCTAACATGCACGCTTATTAATGAAATAATTTCCGTTTTCGCCGCTGTTTGAAAACGTGTATTAATTAGTACGTACTAATTAGGTATGCAGCCATTATAGTTAGAAAGAGCTGGTTTTCGTAACTCAATATCAGATTGATTATCAGAGCGTCTATGTGAAGTGCTATACCTATAGAATAGGAAATATAATTGTTTTGTTCATATTCAAATTTATTTTATCCTTTTTATACATAGAGTAAAGAGAACCCGTGAAATTTGCGTTTCCCCGCAGGTCACTGTTCTTGTAGGTTTTACCCTGAAAACAATGTTTAGAAAAAAAGAGCAAAAACTACGGGGAGTATTATTATATAACAACAGAGATTCACAGCTTCCCCATTAAGCAAATACCTGAATGAAGTATTTATTTTTCGTTTGTCTAATTTTACCTTTAGTCCAAATATAGCTCCTTTAGAGAAATTGAAATATTTGCGACTATTATTAACTTCTCGGTATTTCGTCAATTCTGACATTTAGGCCGGTATTCGGCAAACTTAAGGAGGTATTCCTTAATCTAAACTAATATTATAAAGCTGAAGAGTTTGTTTGTTTGAACGCGCTAATCTCAACTACTGGTCCGAATTAAAAAAAATATTTTTGTGTTGAATAGTTCATTTATCGAGGAAGGCTTTAGGCTATTAAAATGCAAAAAAAGGGAAAAAATAACTATTCCACGCGGACGAAGTCGCGAGCACAGCTAGTTCAAAATATTTTGCGAAGTTTGATACATCCACCACGTTACGTTTGTCAAAGATGTTGTATGACTATTTGCTGTCACTGAGCAGATACGATCCATTGATTTTCTTACTGAATGTTCTATTAAGATTTAATTTTTCATAATAATATTATGATTCGATTTTGATCGATTACAGTCTACCGAAAAATAATAGTAAAACTGTAAGCAATTTGTTACAGTTCACAACCTTTTATACAGTTTGCCGGTCTAGGTGTTGCCGGTCTGTTGCCGTAGCAACTTGGACACGCTTTCGTTCTCCCTTAGGTCAGTAAATTTAGAAGGTTACCTGGAACACACCAACATGATTTTTATAAATGAATGCTTATATGTTATATATATTATATATATATATATATATTATAGATATATATATATATATATATATATATATATATATATATATATATATATATATATACGTATATATTACGGTATTCTATTATGGGGGTCAGCTGCTGACATACAAACAATCTTTGTACTGCAGAAGCGGGCCATCCGCGCTATATATGGTTTAAAGACACGCGAATCACTTAGAGAACTTTTTAAAGAAATTAACATAATGACGGTAGCATCACAGTATATCTTTGACTGTGTTGTTTATGTACGTAAACATTTAAGTCAATTCAATAAAAATTCAGATAATCATAATTTAAACACTAGAAATAAGCACAAGCTTGCCGTTCCACGTCTGAGGCTGAGTAAGGTGAGTGGGTCGTTTGTAGGATTGGGTATCAAAATGTTCAACAGGTTACCGGAACATATTGTTGAACTGCCCATTCACAAATTCAAATCATACATGAAGTCCTTACTTATAAAAGGGGGCTATTATAGAGTGGAAGATTTCCTCAACGACAACATCTCTTGGACTGCTGCTTCGTAGTAAACTTTGCATTGTATAGACTCAACTTTTATTTTGCATTGTTTAACTTTAAAATATTAAAAAATGTTGTAATACCTAAACATGTAACAATTGGCGATTTAAAAAGAGTAACTACCGAGTTTCTTGCCGTTTCTTCTCGGTAGAAATCTACTTTCCGAACACGGCGGTAGCTTCTTTTAAATTGCTTTTATTCACATTCTTACTTTACTTTTTGTATTTCTACATTATTTTTTACTTGACGATTCATAAGTGCTTATTTTAAGTCTATGTGAATAAAGGTATTTTGACTTTGACTTTGACTTTGACTTTGTGTGTTAGTATTTATTTATATATGTTATATTATCTTTATTTGCTATATATTCAATATCCATGTATATTATTAGATATATTAAATTGTTATATTCTCTATCTACACTCACCGCACACAATTTCCACTCTCTGCATGACCCAAAGGTTAACTGGTAGAGAATGCTCCTAGCATTAAGTTCGCCTTTTGTACCATTTTGTGCAATAAAGTTTAAATAAATAAATGCTATTGCGCACTTGCGATCGAAGTGGCGAGTATTGGGAGAGGCCTATGTCCCGCAGTGGACTGATGTGGGCTGATGATGATGATGATGAAATGCGCACTAAAGGGCACAAGTGACATAAATACGCGAAGAAAAAGCTTTTTAAAACAACATGGAAAAATAATGACGCAATCAAAATTACGGATAAGAACTATGGAGCGGAATATGGATGTAAGAGAGCAACCTATTATCTTTTTGCCAACCTTACCTGCCCGCGGTGCAGTTTTAGAACAGGACTACCAACACCATTATACTATGTACCTTGATTTGATCTCAAATCAACTAGCTTTGTTAGCACACAAGTGGCCTTTTTAAACGATGATCTGGCAATCGATGGTGGCGGTATAAACATCACTTGAAGACGTTTGTGGAATGAGCTCCCTGCACAAGTTTTCTCAGGGGAATACAGTATGGGGCGCTTCAAGTCTAAAATAAATAAGTTTTTAAAGGGTCGGTAAAGCGCATGCTATGCCCCTGGTGTTGCAGGCGTTCATGGGCTGCGGTGACCGCTTACCATCAGGCGGGCCGGAGCCATTTTGTTAACCCTAGTAGTATAAAAAAAAAAGTAGCCAAATACCACAGGCCGCTGACGGGTAGCAGCGAAACCCTGTCAACCCAGGCGGGCGCAACCCTGGGTAGGTGCCCAGGGTGGCGATTACGGGCAAAGCCCAAGATTTGAGCAAACATCTGACTGAAGTCAGATGTTTGCTCAAAGTGATGACCTACTGGATAGAAGTCCAGCAGTGGACTGCGATAGGTTAATAATGATGATTAAATATTTTAGACTTCGCCCAATAGCCGTTAAACCTTTTAACATAGTCCTTCACAATGTTAACATTTATTTGCCAGCTTGTCCGGTAAGCTCACATCGCCACCATTCGAGCCAATTAAGCCCCAATCGGAACGCGCAAACGCAACCCAATTGAGCCAATGGGCTGATTGTTGCGAACTTGGCTCGTAACGCGGTAGACGAGTAATCAGCCGCTGCGGGCGAGAGTGAGGAGACAATTCAATTAGTGTACCGCGCCCTTGTAATGGGCAGGTGGATTAAACTATTTGCCTTATCTGTTCAACTAGTACTTAAGGAGTAAACTACTTTCTAATGAGTAAACTATGGGTGTATGTTTTTTATGAAAGAAAAACAGTTTTTTGATGAAAGTAAATTAATATTTGACCACAAGCCGATGACGGGCAGAAGCGTCACCGCAGCGAAAGCTACGCCCTGCGATCGCCAGCCCGCCTTTTTTTGGTTGTAACCAGGGAGAAATGCTGTTTACGCATACCCGCTACCCGGGGGAGCAGCGGGTTATGTGGGACTCGCTCCGCGTCGGCAGAGAATACCCACTAAAAAACCCTGGTTGCACCCGTCAAATGCGCCTTGGGAGACAGCAACACGGGTCCTTTACTATAACACCGTGAAGTTGTCAGCGCTGGTCTGCTAGGCAGACTCGGGCTAGCCCCCCACTTGAGGCAGCCTAGAGATCAGGCCCGTGAGGGCCGTCTCCCTCCTCCAAGGACGGGGTTCGTGCAATACGTGGCCGATACCCCCGTGCCGACCTCGCGGAACCCCGTCGGGCGTGCAGCCGCCGCCGCACGGTGGATTTTTATTGTGGTTTTCTCCACTTGAGCTCGCGCCTCCTGGTCCCGACCGAAGTCGGGATAACAGGCGGTTTTTTATTGTGGTTTGCTCCACTCGGGCCGGCCAATTAAGGCAAGCCCCCTGGTCTCTTCTGCGAGGGGAAACAGGTTGCCCGGCGAACAATCCAAAAAGGACTCCAAGAAGGATCCGACGGCCACGAGAACCGATCGCATACCAGCCTGCCCAGAGCGGCGATTATGGGTAAGGCCTTCAGATGTTTGCCAAAAGTAGCGAACTACTGGAGTGAGTGAAATAGCGAACATAGGTATATTTAAGTAAATTTACAATCTATTTCGATTAAACATAAATATTATATTTATCTCGCCAACCACATTGGAGCTTTATGACACCCGAGTGTCTTCCGCCCGTTTATTTAACAAATCGGCACAGATGAAGCGAGGACAGATTCGACATAATTAACCGGGCGGAAACATTACTCCGCATTAATCATTCGAGAGGTGTGAGGGACGCCCCTCCTGAGTTATTTCACTTCCTAGCAATAATAAGCTTGAGAGGCACGAGCAAATACACAGCCAAGTAGGTACCTATTTGTTTTTCGAATCCGGAATTTTAACATTCATCCATACTAATATTATAAATGGGAAAGTGTGTCTGTCTGTTTGTTTGTCTTTCTTTCACGCCAAAACGGAGCGACGAATTGACGTGATTTTTTAAGTGGAGAAAGTTGAAAGGATAGAGAGTAACTTATGCTACTACATGAACGCGGCCGAAGCCGCGGGCACAGCTAGTCTGAGATATTTTCCTCCTTACTAATTCTGATTAACCCAAATAGTTGACTAGTAGTCCGTATTTTGTACAATATTTTATGTAAAATCAATATTAAATAAATAAATAATTATATTTTTCAAATCGGTGGATATAGACTTTAAAAAAGCAATGTATATCGGTTGAAGTCTGAAAGATTCAATATTTTTATTTAAAAAAACATATTGGAGTGCCTTTTGTGAATGCAAGTATATTAACAGATTAAGTTCCATAGTATGTATGTATGTATGTATGTATGTATTCCGCACCACACCCAGCCAGGACACAGTGCCTGATCCGGTCAAACCGGCACACCGGGGGACGCGATGTTTTATTAGGAGAGACACGCTCTGGGATAGGATAGGACGGTCGGAAAGCCGTAGCCGGCCGACCACAACCAGCCTGGTATACACCATTAGAACCAGTATAGGAATGTAGGTATAGATAGGTAGATTTATAGGGAATGAGCGTTGATGAGGTGGTGGGCTTCTGGCCTTTGCTGTTAGTTTTCATGGAGTTGCATTTGCGGGGGATCTTCTGTTTTGCACGATGAGGTCTCACAATTGGATTCTTCTTTGTCAAATATTTTAGTACTTTGGTTACTGGGCTTTTACGGGTTTTCATTGTTCAGCATGTTCTTATCTTCTCAGGGTGGAACCCAGCAGGGGTTAGTAAGATAGCAGTTCTAATATTGTATTTCACAGGATGGAGGTTTGCTGCTATTGTAGGTATAGTCCGATCTTGCTTTCTAGTTGAATTATTATTTGGAACTTGTTTCATTTTGCGTTGCTTCGGTGTAGAATATTTGTCGCGTTTCTATTCGTTTTTGATTCTATTTGTTGCTAAATCACGTTATTCTTCTCGTCGAATTGCAATTTTGATGGTTGCATGGAGTAGGTAGGCGTTGGTGTCATAGCACATGTCCGTAATTAGTTTCCTTTTTAGTTTTAGTTGTCCTTGAAGAAATGGGCTGGCTATTAGGTTTTCTAGTGGATTTGTTACTTATTCAGTAATCTTAAGGTGTTTATTTTTACTCAAGGCTGAGATGTTCTGTCATAAAACTTCAGTTTCCATGATTGAACATTCTTTTGAATTCTTAGTAGATTGCTATGATTGGAGCAGCTGATGTGGGATCTTATTGGAATAATTAGTCCTCTTGGGTTAATTAGTTTTGTAGTTCCGATCTTTCGTATCAACAAGCATAATTATTTCAAAAGAATTTCTTCTTGATCCAAGTCATGGTCGTCTGTTGAGCGATATGCTGCGAAGGCGGCTACTTCTAGACGTTTGGTTTCGCCGTCCGAGCGTGGAATACCTACTAGCACAAATTTTGAAGGCAGGCGCTTTGGGTGTCGAGGTTTGTGTAGATTGTTGGCGTATGTTTTCTGTACGGTCCTTCCTTTGTTGTTAATTTTCATATCCAATAAGATTCCGGATTTTGTAGTAAGTAATGAGTACAAATCTGTTTTCAAATAGTGTTTCCAGTAAGTTTCTTACTGTGGTTTCTTATTCGACTTTAGGATCGTGTAGAGACTTTTTGAAATAGTGAAAGTGACTTTTGCGTATTAGGGCATTCGGGTAAGTATTTCCATTTTCCTTTGTTTAATAGCTGTTCCTGCTGTTTTTTGTTTATATAGTTCCTGAGTCCGTGTGAAAAGGTATATATATATATATATATAGGTATATCCTTTCGTGTCTGATTTCCGTCCTAGTTTGTGAGTTATATTGTTTCTTTTTTATTTGTCTTCTTGGAGGTATTGTCTATGTGATATGAATTAGGTACTGTTGTCGGATAGCTAGTAATAGATACTGTCTGTACTTCTTTCGAACTCGTTCTTTGTTTACGATTTGAATTGGTACTTATCATAATTTGTTTGATTTGTCCTTCGCAGATTGTGGGATATCATTGTGTAGCGATGATTTTTTTCGCAAGTGGGAGATCAATAGAAAATGTGGGGTTTTGCTGCAGCTATTTTACGGGTTCCCTTGGTTTGTCATCAATATAAACTTAGGATATTATGTGTTGTTTCGTTGTTTTGTAGGATTCATGTTGTGATTTTTCCAAACTATTAAATTATTTTCTTCAGCAAGTCATCTGCAATGTTTTCTTACTGTGGCATATTTTGTTTTGAAGTGGGACTGTTCATTTACTTATTTATAATATTAGTAGCTTGTATCCTAGGATCTTGACGATCTTTGACATCCTGTGCTGTCTTTTAATAGGCAAAAATTTCAATATTATAGTACTGGTTCTGAAATAGAGCTTAACCTAGATTATGTTTGTAGTATTCCCTAGATTGTACGATTAATAGTTTTACAAAGATATTGAAAGTTAATACGCTAATTAACTGCATCTTAGGATGGCTATCATTAGTTTAGTTGGTATACAACAGATACATTTAAATGATTGCCAAGTGTTATCCATTCCAAATAAATACAAGTAGATAGTTTGGTAGGTATTGGCTGCAGATGTGACAACTTTCCTATGACGTTTTGTGTTAAGTTTTTGCTCCTAATGTAATCGTTAGAGACGATATCTGTATGTGCTGCAACAAAAAAGGGCCTCGAGCAGGTAGTCTTCAATTGTTTTAAGTGTCGGACAGTTTTGGGCAATCTGTCTTGTTATTTTATGGGTGCCAAATGTTCTGTTGAACGTCCAACGCAAGGGGTTGGGTCCCTTACTTTGTTGTTGCCATATGTGGCGTTAGAAGATGGTTTTTCTAGCGAGCGAACTTGAAATGTCGGTAACAAAGCTATCTAAGTTAAGAAAAAAAAGGCATGTCGCATGCAAATTTGTTCTATTTTTGGGTATCGCGATTCGGATGTTACCTGTACCTGGGTCGCGAATGACTGGCTGGCAGTGAGTGACCAGCTTGCCGAAACTCGGCATCGAGTGGGGTAAACACAGTATTTGTGTTTGAGAAACCGGACCAAGCCCAATCAGATATTCCTAAAAAGTACGGAGATAATGGAATGGCCTCACCGGGATTGTAGTATTGTACTTAGCGCCGCTACTGCTGTTTCTTCGTCTCGTGCACTGTCTGCTAGGTTTACTTTCTGTTGCTGGGTAACTTCCGGCAATTAGGCAGATATGCTTCGCCGGGGCATAGGTAGAACTTCAAGATAGACTGTGGCGCTTGGTAGATACACACTAATTTATACACAGATACGGTCCTTTTTCACTAGGGAATGAATGCATTATTGATTTTACCACAACCTAAGTTTCACAAGCACTAATTAATAAAGCACTATAAATTTAACTTTTATAGGAATAGATATTTTTAAAGGACACTGATTTTAATTTACACTTTATAATCACAATGTAGCCACGTATTTTGAGCAAATATAACAAGTTGCTTAAGTTAATAAATGCCCGGGAACCCGACATCTGCGTCCGCGCAGACAATAGACGCCGAGACAACCACCGCACGTGTGCGCGTCCGCTCACCATGAAGGATCGCAAAGGACTCTCTATTAACAGATTAAGTTCCATAGATCGATAAAAATAAAAAAATAATTTATTTGTATCTAATAAGTTGTATTGAATATCGTACACATTTAATAATTAATTATTTTTAATAATTGTATTTTTTATTTATTTTATTTTACTAAAAGCTAAACTATCTTTACAGGACTTTAGAGAGAATGTTTTGAATAATTAAAGTTTCTTTAATTTGAAACATTTACAAAAATTATAAACATTTTGTGACCTATCTCGTTTCTGATCTTCACCATCGCACTACCGTGCCCCATTGGTAAATGTCCATGTTTATGAGTTATGTTCGTTTCATTTGGGCGGACTGACGTGACATGATGGGGTCCAGGTAATTCTCCGGACCGTTTCTCTCTAAGCTATTCTGCCTTTCCATTTCAAAATAAATACATACAAACGTTTATTGGTTAGGTTTAGCCTGCGGGTTTTGCTTACTATCCTCTTCAAATACAAAGTTTTGATTATGTTTGTGAAATGATATCTTGCATAATTGCCCTCCTTCTGAAAAAGTCTATGATGAGATGAGTCGTGGTAGTCCTTCATAGATATTGTTTTGATTGCATAAGTGTATTATTTATCAAGGTAACCAGATAGCAGAGAGGCAGTGGATTGAAATAGGCTGACGATGAAAGATTTCTACTTTTTGTATTTGCTTGTAATAGATGAACTCAAAAACTACTATGCAGATTTCAATACATATAATATAAGTACATGTATAGTGACTGGGAAGGTAGAAGGAAAGAGACCTAGAGGACGGAGTCCCATGCGATGGGCAGACCAGGTGTCGAAGGAGCTGGAGATACCTGTCAGTGCCGCAATCTATCAAGCGTCGGAACGAAACCGATGGAGACAGCTAATTGACAAAGTCAAAAGGAGCCACGATCCTCAATAGTGAGGGATACGACTAGAGAGAGAATATAAGTACATATTATAAAACAAAAGAAGCAAAAATATTATCAAAACTAGACACCGAGCTGTTACGAGTACGAGTATGATAAAGATAAAGATAAAGATATTTTTATTTGTAGAAACATGAGTGAGTAACAGTTGTTAAATACATAAATGAGTTCTGCATGTTTTGCCTAGAAAAGCGTACAAATTTGATTTAATTTGATCAGATTCTGACATTGCTATTTCATAATCCAATTAAAATAAAATAAAGATAATGTCAAAGCGAAAATAAAAAATAAAATAAAATTGAAATTAAAAATTAAATACAGTCCAAATAGAATACAAGATAATAATGTCAAAATACTTATTACATACTATAAACACTTAAAATTTAAAACTTCAACATCATTCAGATAATCATTTACATTATAATAACATTTATCAATGAGGAAATTCTTTAGTCTATGCTTAAATTCTGTAATGTCAAGATCTCTAATACTTTTTGGCAGTTTATTATATATACGGGGACCCATACCTAGAATACTTTTCTGCTTAAGTGCCGTATTGGCTACGCATACACATAATTTGCTTTCGTCTCTTTGCCGGCGGTGGCTGATGTCAGTCATTTTTACAAAATATTTTGGATTAGATTTAACAAACACAGCGACTTCATATAAATACAAAGATGTCAGCGTTAACAATTTATACTTTCTAAAATACGGTCTGCAGCTGGTTTGTTGTTTTAAGCCAAATATAGCACGCAGACACCTTTTTTGGGCTTTAAAAACAACGTCAATATTTGCAGAATTACCCCAAATTATTATTTCATATCTTAGTAGCGAGACCACCATACCGTGATATGCAGTTATAAGAGCATCAGTATTCAATACAGGGGCGAGTTTGAAGAGTGCGTAGGAACATTTGCTAACCTTTTTAGTCAACTTTTCAATATGTGCTTTCCAATTAAGTTTTTTATCAATAACTAGACCAAGAAAAGTAGTAGTGTCCGTTTCAGTAACTGGTTGATTCTCATAATGTATATTCATACTATTAGAACATTTAAGTAATCTTTGACTAAATTGCATTAATTTTGTTTTATCCAGATTAATCTTTAAATTATTGTTTCCTAACCATGTTATTACACATTCTAATGCACTGTTTATTTCGGCTTCGTA
Source organism: Conogethes punctiferalis (assembly GCA_031163375.1). NCBI lineage: Eukaryota > Metazoa > Arthropoda > Insecta > Lepidoptera > Crambidae > Conogethes > Conogethes punctiferalis. Next base: position 2,415,992 of record CM062083.1, on the reverse strand, counting down.
ATTGCCCCTATCCTTGCACTCTATAACAATGGTGCTATCATCCGCAAACAAAGTCATAGGATGTTTCACTGTCTTTGTAATGTCATTTATATATAATATAAAAAGTAATGGACCTAGTACGCTCCCCTGTGGAACACCATATTGCATAATACGATCTCGAGACTTGTATATTTCTTCCTTTTTAGTTGAAGGATTGATTTTAGAAATTTGCACATACTGTTTTCTATTTGTCAGGTAAGATTCAATCAGTTGAAGAATATTTCCCCTAATTCCATAACTTTCTAACTTATTTATTAGAAGGTTATGTTTGACGTAATCAAATGCTTGCGTCATGTCACAGTAGATGGCACAAACTGGTGTTCTTTTATCAACATTATTTATAATTATATTTAAAAAGTCAAACACTGCCATATTTATTGTTTTGTTACGTCTAAAACCGTTTTGTTCCTTGACAAGAAGGTTGTGCTTTTCTACAAAGTTGTATATTTTTTCAGATATATATTTTTCAAATATTTTCGAGAATACTGGTAGAAGAGCTATTGGCCGATAAAATTGCATCTGCTCTCTAGTTTGTTTTTTGAACAATGGTTTTATGATCGTTACTTTCAGTTCACTAGGATAAACACCAGCAGCAATAGCTAAGTTGAGTATGTGTGATAGGTGCTTACATATTGGTATCGAAACATGTTTTATTACCTTTGTACAAATGTCGTCATACCCTACGCTTGCAGTATTTTTCAGTGAACGAATTATTCTCAATATGTCCAATGGTATACAAGGAGTCATAAATAAAGATTTGTCACTCATTAATAAGCCCGCAGAACATCGAGTATTGTCGCTGTTTGTTGGCTGAATCTTATCTATGAAAAAGTCATTAAATGCATTGCATATATCATATGAATCTGTGATAATTCTGTCATCTAAATGTATTTCCGAAATAGGTTCAGTAGGCGCATTGTGTTTAGAACTGTTTACCATTTTCCATATACTTTTAGACTTGTTAACTGACGTTTTAATAGTGTAGTTATTTTGTGCACGCCTAGTTAGCCTAATCACCTTTCTATATATGGATGAATACGTTTTAAATTTGAATTTATTTGATTGTGACGGATTATGTCTATATTGCCATAGAAGGTTTCTTTTCTTTTTACTGCATAATTTAATGCCACGAGATAGCCATTGTGGTTTTTTATGAAGCGTTATTGTTATGTTTTTATAAGGAAAGCATTGATCATAAAGCATTTTGAAGTTTTCAATAAAGTATGAGTAGGTTGGTAATGTCCAATATATAAGGCCTCACTCAGCATTTCAGCTCTGAACCTTGACTTTTAAGAAGGTTTCCTCTTTCTAATAGGTAAGTTTCGATAGCAGTTTCTTAGAAAACTTTGTAAGATAGTTTTGAACGATTAACATACTCCATCACCGGTGTCACAAACTTCAGGCCGATAATGCGGGTGCGTTCAAACACCCTTATTAGCAAGTTGTGCCCGTGACCTTTGTCGCGGTACAAGTTGGCCGACTTGAGCCATCCTCGTCTATTATGCTTGCAAAGTGTTTACGCTTAGCTTAAGCGTTGAGGCGACTTAGCCGCTTAGGCCTGACTTAGCAAGCTAGTTCTCGGAACTTGATAAACGAAACATGACCGAAACCAAATACCGTATGAATAGATACATACATATCAAATATCTAACAACGTTAGAGCGGTTTCGTACTACGTCTGATCCGAACACGTGAAAATGCTTAATTTTAATCCGTAAATGTTTCTACTAATACAAATACAAAGGATGTTTCCTATCTATAAATATGTATTTATTTACAAAAAAAAAACGTATTTATGTAAGCTTATCAGTTATCTAGTACTCATAGTACAAGCTTTGTCGTAGCTTGGGACTAGATGGCGCTGTGTGGCCCAGTGTGACATGTTTTGGGTTATTTATTTATTTTGTTCTATATTTTGTACAGTACAGTATTGTGCAAGATAGATTATAAAATCTGAGTAAAACAAAGACTTTTTACTTTTACTTAAAAAATACTTTATTAAGTCATAGTCAAAACATGCCTATTAAACACCACGTAAATAGAATAACAAATCATTGTTTCGCAGCCAAATTCAGCCGATTAGGGATTGACAGGTTAAACCAACGAGCCCGGTCTATCAAAAGCAAACCAAAACCACATTACAAAGCCATCGCTTCGCAATTAATTGAATGCCCAATGAGTGCAAATACGTATCCGAATACGTTCCGGGCACATCAAAACAAAACAAAACACAATATATTGATGACGCGGTCATGCGGACTGTTGGCAGCGGGTCGCGATTCGGTGAACGTCATGATGACGAGAACCAGCCAGAAATATTGTCTTTAATCCTTTTCTTTTTTTTTTGAACCGGAGAAAATGCTTTTGCACATCCCCGCCATTCGGGGGAACGGCGGGGTATGTGGGACTCACGCCGCCCTCGGACTGCTGGAGGGCGGCACCCTGCCTCAGGATGGTGAGGAGGCAGGGAATACCCACTAAAAACCCCGGGCCCTTCGTCAAGCGCCTTAGGAACAGTGCCATGGGTTCTAGGAAACCTATACTGCCATAGCACCGCCAGCGCAATTATTTTTAATCCTAAACACATGATGACGGGACCCTCAATAACTGCAGGGGCTTGTGTTCACGGCTGAACATAGGCATTTGTAATCGTTCGCCACTTTGGGCGAAGTTCTGGAGGATTCACCATAAGGCCACAATGCGCAGCCAAATTGGCATAGCTCCGGTGACGCATCATCGGCCAGTGGTAATTAACTACGCCTTAATCGTGATAGTTATAACGCCACCAGCAGGTTGCCGCACTTAGTTTGTTATTCGGTAGTATGCACCTCAAGCATCTTGGAGCAAAACAAAAATAGGTGGCAACTGACAGTTAACTGACCAGTTACTTTCCCGTTGTTACAGCGACTTGGGCTTCTCTTTCGCTTACCATCAGGCTTCCCTTTATTCCCGAGCTAATCTAAAAAAAATTGGTCGCCCCTTTACATACCGTCGCTCCATTATCTGATTAGTGGTATACTCATTTTGATATCATAGTAGCTGGACCACTTTCTATGCAGACAATTTTTATATTCCTTGATTATATCATTTTTCTATGAGAGTGTCTTCACACTTATAGAAATATTGTATTAAATGTTTTAAATAGGATATTCAAAAAACCTGTCAGGGTTTTGTTACCTTAACGTTCACGCGATTCAGCCGCTGCAAATCATTCTGTGTAAAGGATTATAAACCTGTGTAGTTTTGTAGGCCGATGTTGACATTGGTGTTACGAGCGTGTGACCGCCAGATAAACAGAGGTTATGTTTGACCAGGGAAGTCTGCGAACAGTTGTATTTGAACATTAACATGGTTACATTTTTTTCTTGCCTAAAAGATGGCTTTTTTTATTGGTTAAATATCCTTTACTTTCTGTATCGTTAATAAAGTCTCTACCTCGCAGGAACTTGAACCTACCTAACCGTAAGTTTGTTCAAATTCGTAGTGGAGTCGTGGAGACGTGGACACCACTTTTAGGCAGACGTGATGCGCTGCAACCCTTTGAGCTGATAACCCTAGAAGAACTGCTTGCATTGGCTGGGTGGGGAAACCCCGGGATAGAGAAATGTGGCGCGAATTAAAAGCCTTACGAAACGTATACACCAGGGCTGTAGATTGATTAAATTTGGGCGAATTGCAATAACTACTGCAATTCTTATTTACTCCAATTTTTAGGTAAAACTGAAACGAAATTGCCAACGCTACTCCAGAATTTATCTCCCTCGCCTCTTGTATCTCACTCAAAGTGTTTCTTACACTAGTCTTGTTTAATTCCACTGCGTAGCTCCAATAAACGCGCCCGTTAGCCCGTGACGGGATCTCTACTCTTCCAATATTTGAAACGTAATGAAATTTCACTAGCGCACCCGCCATATCTGTCAGCAGTATTTGACGTGCCCCTCCAAACGATTTTAAAACTTCAACTCACAGTCGTAGGTTCAAATTCGAGTGGTGGTGTATTTAATCAAAACCTTACAACGTCTAGAGTAGTAAAAGGTGTTAAGGTTAATAGATTAACTGATACAAATGACAGCGTATCGTCGCCTTCATATACATAACAATGGCGGTAGATTATTGCTTCGTGCCTTTGTTAATCTGAGTTGGGACTTGGATCAGACTTGCCTATTACAGATTTAGTTTTGTTAGGACTGGTATTCATAGTCCATTGCCCATTTTATCCCTAAGTATCTTATAAGCTTAGCACTTGTGTTGTAGAAAGACAAAGCTATAAGGGTGTTAAGAAAATAATAATAAAAACAAGAAGTGTAAGCAGATTTTTCAAAGGGCAAATGAAGAATAAAAATAATATGCAAATTAAAGAGGTTGGCATCTATGTGGTCAAAGTCGAAGTAAGAGTAGTAGAAAGACGGACTAATTACATTTTTTACGGCAACAGGCCTATTAAGTGCTTTAAGATATATATGTATTTATTCTAGCGTAAGATTGTCAATAGTTCCTCTGTTTTCTGTATTGTTATAATGAAAAGAAACAAATAATACTTTTTGATAAAATTTTCCTATCCTTTTAATACTCGTACAAAACTACACACTCTTTATTCGCGTTCGCAACGATGCGCTCGCTTCAACACTGCATGGACAGTTCGGGGCAGAGCTATAAACAATTTATCAGGGTCATCGAGCGACGCCGCGGGCAGCAATAAAGTCTACACTGTGTGGTGACCACACTTCGTCAGTTAAAAAAAAACAATAACTTCACTTTAAAAATGTATACCTACCCAATCTCACCCCTTCTTTTAAGCGATAAGACCGCCAACATTGTACAACAAATACCTGGTTTTAGCTGGATATAAGGGAGCGACTTATGATCTTTTCGCTACAAAGCGTGCAAACATTTTATTCGGCAGCATATAAACCATAAGCATTCAAATTGGTCAAAACCAAGATGGCAAAGAACTACGATAGGCTGATGAAGATGATTTTCACTTGTCTATCTATCGAACTTATTTCAAAGTTTAACGCCCGTATTCACAAACGAAAACTTTCTATGCGTTGCGCGTACGCACTAGTACCCAAAAACCTAAAGGATTTAGCCGCGTGTCGCATAGTAACGTATGTGAATACGGTCGTATGAACTTGTTATTATGGAAATTAGAACGATACGACACGATTCAGAAGATACCTAGTGAAATTTTACGTTTGGTGCACTGCCCTAGCCCCTACTTTACAGTTACTTTAAACTATTTTAAAGTTAGTTAGCCAACATCCACTGACTGCAAAAAACTCATAGAACTACAATAAACGGTCTACGAAATTCTCATAAAGGTACGCACGCATCGTGGGTACACTAGCCAGTATCGGAAAGTTTGCCTTCGCTCAAAATATGAATGTTACGCCGCGGGCGAGCCAACCCGGTGTAGCCACGGTTAGTTGCGTTAACACGCGAACTTTGCAAGGAAACTGGCGATTTTTAAAACTTCGGTATATACGGGGCTCGTTGAAACTAGTTGCGCGTTATTCACGAACAAAATGTGACCATTAGCGAGAAAATGTACGCTGAGATCTTAGCACGAGGTTAAGTTAAGTGAGGTTGGGCATAGCCAATCTTCGCTCGAATTGAGCCGCCCGTCCGGGGAAGGACCTCCTATAGAATACCGCAGCCAAATAACCTCCGGGTCGTGTTTCTGCCGGTGAGTAGGGTTTCCGGAGCTCGTGGGGGGTTAGGGTTGGGCCGGCATGGCGGTGGCAACTGATAGATAACAGACAAGTTACTTGCCCGTTGTTACAGCGAGTTGGGCTTCTCTTTCGCTTTCCATCAGGCGTAGGGAAGCCAATATGCCAAGCTAAAAAAAATAGTTAGGAATTCTAAATCAATCTATGTGTGCAAGGGATGTCAGGGAGCGACCCATCATCTTTGCTCTAAGCTACTCTCGCCTGAACATGGTGCATCCTGCCGAATAACTAACGAGGCTCTGGTAACCGATTGGTGGCGGGATAACTATCACGATTGAAGGCGTTATTAATTACCACAGTCAAATGACGGGCAGAAGCGTCGCAGTTAGTTTGGGGCTAGATAACGATAAGTGGAGCAGAACAGAGGGGTATTCAAGAGAAAACTTAAAATGTATTTTTGTCTACATTACCTAGGTAGGTACTAAGGTAATGTAGTCAAAAAATATTAATTAAATTATTAAGCTTATTGATTCAGAAGCTCTTGTCTGATCCCACAGACAAACTAAATAAAGTTTTGGGACAATTTCTATTAATTTGTAAACCTTTGTATGTGTATTAAATAATAAAAAAAGAATAATGTGGCTTGTCTTGGTTATTTAACTATTTTTTTTCTCTATCATTGTATCGTCTTAACCGTTGTAAGCCGCCACAATTTTTACAACCGCAGAGGACACGAAGGGCGCATTAAATCCGTATACGTTCGCGCATCCCGGTCATAATGACCCGTAAAGGGACCGAAACTTTTACTAGCTTTTTAGGTGAGGGTCCAAACGTTATTTCTGCAATATTTCCTCAAAAAACTTTCGTTTGATGTTATTATTCGGCATTGAGAAGAAAACAGGCGGTGTTTGAAGTCGTAAGTAAGAAGTGTGTAGGTGAAATGTTAATGTATGGGGATCACTTTGTTATAAGGTGGGCGGGGATATTTAGAGTTCATGTTGAGGAAAAATAGAACACCCCTAAGGTATGATGTGTTGACTGCTTATGAGTGTATCAAACATACATTTACTATTAGGACTAAGTGCTATTTCTTGTACAGAAAATAACTATAGTCGAATCAGTTTCTTTGTGAAATAGAACTGTGTAAGTAGGGTTTGTAGGTCGTTTGCAGTAGGTTTCGCCCACCCGCCTGTCCAGTGTGGCGATTATAGGTACAGGCCCCAGATGTTAGCCCAAAGTGGCAAACAAGTGGACTGGAGAGGCCTGTGTCTAGCAGTCGACTGCGATGGGCTGATGATGATGACTTACTTATATCCCGTAGTGGTGTTAGTGAAATTTTGTAAGAAAAATCATCATCATCCTATTACAGTCCACTGCTGGACATAGGCCTCTACAGCTATTGACCACTTAGGGCAAACACCTGGAGGATATACCCATAAACGCCACGCTGGGCAGGCGGGTTGGGGATTGCAGGGCGTAGCTTCTCGCTCCGGTGACCCTGCTGCCCGTCATCGGCCTGTGGTAATTAGCTACGCCTTAATTTTTTTTTGTTATACTGCCACCAGCCGATTGCCAGCGCCTCTTTTGTTATTCGGCGGGATGCACCACGAGCAGGTGAGGTTGGCTTGGGCGAAAAGATGATAGGTAGTATTAAGAACATCTTATCCTAATCTGAAAGTATTTATTTACGCAATCCAATCACAAAAACTCATTCAACCAGAGATAGAGAAAAAGTAAGTAATCATCGGCGGGAACTCGATGACAGCTGTCAGTGTCACCGTTACGTCAAACTTAAACTGTCAACTTTGACTCTTGAGCGTGGCGAATAGTGCTGTGCCGCAGCGGTTGATTATTCTCCTCTAACAGTAGCTAGCTCCCTTACATCCCTGAATCCAGAAAAATCATAATTACATACCAGACCGAAACGAGCCTGAAATCTCCCACTCGACCTATCATTAGCCCTTAAACCCCCCACTCGTGTGTCGGCGGAGCCTCCAACCTTCCTGATTGGATCCATTATTGCTGTTTTCATCCCGCTCGTTCCTTCAATCACGCGTAAAAACAAAATCTGTGCCCTCTCGCCCGTGGTAATTTAATAGGAATATTGAATTATTCTAGTGCGCGCCGTCGGATGCGTGAATAAAAAAAAATGTAAGCCCGGACAAGTGGAACAGATGCCGATTCGGCGAGGCGAAATGTTGGCGATAGAGGATATTCGTCGAATGTGTTTTAAATGGACTTGATTTGTTGAGCTTCGAAGGTAGAAAAATAGATAAGTAGGTATATCTAATTTGCCTTAAACCATGTTACCGTAACCATGCCTTCTTTGAACATCATCTTCGGTTTTTAGACATAACTTACTAAATCGTAAAAGTGTAATAGAATATTTGTCGATAGACAACTCCAAATAGAAATATTGGTGAAACAGTTTCTATTTGATAGCTTTTATATTTTTAGTATACAAAATACCTAACTACAATTTACATAAAGATTTATAAGAATAACTAAAGCTAAACTTTACTAACATTCTATTTAAAAACAAAATTGTATGTATTATTTATAACGATGTTATAAATAACGCAGCTTTTAAGTGAGTATTATTTTTATACAATGTAGATATCAATGACAAGTATCAATTGGACTTTAACGTTATAATTACGCCATTAGTAGATCAAATAGTGTTCGGGAAGAGAGAAAATAAAAGTGCTAACACCCCATCAAGCATCTTGAACGTTAATTAAAATTTAAAAGGGAGAGCTCTCCCGACTCCCGGCTCCCGAGCCTCGGAAGACTCAGCCTAATAATATTACCAGATATTAAAATGGGTTTCTGTTTGTATTACTAAATTGATATGAAGAAAATTAATTTTCCACCATTCTGAAAAGCAAACGGTGTAGAATGTTTTGTGCGAATCGCTTCCTGTTATTGTTTGGTTTATTTTGAACTAGCTTATACGCGTTACATCGTCTGCTTAAGGGTCTGGTTTTAGAATTCTGTATACCCTTTGATATTTTGAAAAAAAAAAACGGAAATAATAGTTTATTTCAATAAATAAAATAATCCAAGACATGCTACGCTGGGCCATCTAGCCTCAAAGTAAGCCGAAGCTTACTATGTAATATGGGTACTAGACAACTGATAAACTTACTTAGGTACTTTACTTTAAACACTCAGACCAATACAAACAGACATGTTCATGCAAGTGTTTGTACTGTGCGGGGATCGAACCCACGACCCTTGGCTTGGAAGACAGAATTCATTACCAAATGAGGCATCGGGCCAGTCAAAGAAAAATGTATAGTCATTGTATTTTAGGCTTAATGCACGGGTTTTGTATCAAATTGAGCTTAATCGGCTTAAAAAAGTTTAAAAACGTTTGATGAATTTTTTTGAATTGTTAGATTTTTTTAAAATGGTTCAATAATATTGATGTGCAAAAGTATTAATCGTGAATCCATTTATTTTATTCTATGAAAGTTTCGATTGTACACAAAATGTTGGGCGAATCTGTCTGAAGTATACAGCTAAGTAAATTATCCCTCGATAAAATCATTAGAATAAAAGTGAGGGTTACTTGGTGAGGCTTGATGATGCTAGGTGGATGGGGCTCTATGCAAGTGGCTGCTAAAGTTGGGTCGTAGACCAGTGGGCAGACCAAGCCACCATATGGTTTGTTGACCTAGCAACCATGATCGGAAAGCTTTGGCTGAGGCTGGCGAGGGATCAAGCTAATGGCTCTCGTAGGAAGACTCAAAAGTACTCAAGAGTGGCTGAAAGTGGGCAGAATGATGATGATTATGATGAAAGTCGTTCTACAATCATCTTTTTGCGCTTGTTTCCCAAGCAGGTCAAAAGAAGACAATATATTGCGGTACAATTTTTTTTTATACTACTAGTATTAACAAAATGGCTGCCAGCCCGCCTGATGGTAAGCGGTCACCGCAGCCCATGAACGCCTGCAACACCAGGGGCATCGCATGCGCTTTGTCGACCCTTTAAAAACCTATTTATTTTAGACTTGAAGCGCCCCATACTGTATTCCCCTGAATAAAAAATGCTAAAACTAATTAAAATAGGCCATGATTTTAGTTAAAATCTTTGATATAAATAACCCTCGTTAAACAATAAATACCTATCAGCTAAATTGTAGCCTCGCTAACTCAATATAACATTTCCTTTAAATTTCCATCCAACATTTGATTGACGCCGTAAAACGAAACGGGCGGACCGAATCGGACGCTATTCAGTCACGTCTGCAATTAAAATAATTACAAGGGCCATCGGGCAGGATGGAGGGCCTCAACTCGCAACGGAGGGCCCTTGACCTCTCGGGCCCCTGACAACTTGCGTTGCTCCTTTCACTTTTTTACTTAATTAAATTTTCTAACCTATAGCAAGTCAAATTGGTTAATTAAAGTTAAATATTACTTATACTTTTTAATTGGGATGTAAAGATAAGTAAATAATCCAAGATATGCCACGCTGGGCCACACAGCGCCATCTAGCCCCAAACTAAGCCAAAGCTTGTACTATGGGTACTAGACAACTGATAACATACATACATACCGTCACGCCTTTCTCCCAGAGAGGTAGGCAGAGACCACGTCCTTCCATTTGCGACGATCCTGACAACTGATAAACTTACTTAGATACATTTTCTTTTGTAAATAAATACATATTATATATAGAAAACACCTAGACCAATACAAACAGACATGTTCATGCACACAAATGTTTGTAATGTGTGGGGATCGAACCCACGACCCTTGGCTCAGAAGGCAGAGGTCACTACCAATTGAGCCACCGAGCCAGTCCAAGGAATAAGGAAGCGACCCATGCCCATAGCAACATTACCCATAATCGCCACGCGCGCTGGGCAGGCGGATTGGCGATCGCATGGCGGAGCCCCTCGGTCTGGTGACGCTGCTGCCTGCCATCGGTCTACCTGTAACTGTTAAACCGCGATAGACTTATTCAATAAAATTGAACCCGTAACATACGGATTCTCTGAGGTTTAGGCAAAAAATGTCTTCCATTCCGCCACTGAAATCGCCTTCTTACATCTAAATTCCGTAAAAATCAAAATAATCGTGACAGATTTATTTCCAATCCAATTTATTGAATTACATCAATCAAGAATTCTATCTAGCCAAATATTGACAGAATCAATAATTTATTGACAAAAACAAAATAGGAAATGGCATTCACCTGGAGTAACAATGGCGTAATTCCCTTTAATGGATAAAATTAATTCCATTGAATAAATAATCAGACCACTTAGCTGGGAATAGAAATCAATTTCTATCAACCGCTGGGAATTGTTCAGATATTTTTACGGCTCTTTCTAACTTAGCTTCGCGCCATGAAACGAGCGATATTTATCTATCTATACTAATATTATAAAGAAGAATATTCGTCTTTTGTCCTCACTTAAGTTGCCGGTAGCAAAAAAGCAATTAAAAAAACACTTACAAATCGCGCGGGTTCGATACTCGCATTTAGCCGCCAGTCCGGGGAAGGACCTCCGCCCTATAGAATACCGCAGCCAAATGACCTCTGGGTCCTGTTTCTGCCGGAGAGTAGGGTTTTCGAAGCTCGAGGGGGGTTAGGGTTTGGGCCGGCATGGTGGTGGCAACTGACAGCCAACTGACCTGCCCGTTGCTTGCCCGTTGTCACAGCGACTTGGGCTTCTCCTTCGCTTTCCATCAGGCGTAGGGAAGCCATTATGTCGTGCTACTATAAATAAAAAAATACAATACGTGTTTACACATTATACATAGCAAACACATATATTTCGCATTCAATTCCATGCAGTACCTAGTAGTGAGATGTTCATACGGAGTCGGGTGGCTTCACTTGATGTGCGGTCGTGTGTACTCTTGTTGTGTACTTGTGTTGCTTATTTTTTGTATGTGTTTGTTGTTAATTTCTTTCGTCTGACTGTATTTTTTTTATTATATGTTATGTTGTATTGTAATTAATTAGTGTTGCCAATAAACTTCTTTTCTTTCTTCTTTCTTTCAGTAGTTTTCGCGTGATAGGCGTTTAAACATACAGAAAAAAATTTCACCTGTTTTCCGAACACTTCCTATTTAACTGCTCTACTCCTATTGGTTGTAGCGTAATAGAAAGTATACTGCGAGGAGTACGAAGAATAATTCAACCAATTTTCGATAAAATCCGTCAAGTATTTTTGTTTCTATAACGAACATACAGACAGACAGACAAAAATTTAACTGGTTGCATTTTTGGCTAATACATCCTGATAGTATTTTGAAAATATATATCATATACAGAATTGACCTCTCTACAGATTTATTATAAGTATAGATATAGTTAACCGTTTCGCGTCCGTAAGGTGGGGTACCTTATTGAGATCTAAGACAAGTGAAACCGCTCAAAGGTCGTCTGACAGCCAGCGATACGGCTCAGACAAGTTGCCCGAACAGTTATTGTTTACCGGCCTTTGTCTCCGCGTGATCTGGTTTGCGATCTGAAAGGTTGTCACGGTCCCTTTGAACTTTAACGTTGTTTGTGTATCGGTTCGATACATGGCTCATACACGTGGCCGATTGTTGTTTTTTTTTCATAGATGGTACAATTGTTTTTTCGCGCCTTTTAACATTGTTCGGCTATGACAGGAGCAACTAACTGACAAGTGATTGATTTGGTTACTTCTTCGTTGTCGTAGCGAATTGGGCCTCTCATCCATCTAGCAATAGAAAGCCATTATGATGTGCTGCTATAAAATCTTTCTTAAACACATTAGCACAGCTAAAAGATGGCTGCACGGTTCAAAAAGTATTCAAATAAAACATCCCTCTTACCTAATTTGAAGTCTAGAACACTTCATATCTAGCCATCCAAAGGTTATACTTCGTTATCTCCCGGCTCATAAATCTTCATCGGAGCTTAATAACAATAACCCGCGCTCGGTCCATCCCTCCCTTCATCAGGCACGTGACTGGACTCGCGATTTGAATCTGTAATAAACTTACCTATCTAAAAAACTGAAACAAGAAATTCTGCTACGCGCGTGCCTACCTAGTGTCGCGTTCCTTGCCGGGTCTTCTCGATAGAAGCTATAGTCCGAATCCGGAGGTGTTTACTTTTAAATTTGTTCAACAATTATTTATAAGTACTAGAGTGAACGATTCATAAATGCTTATTTTAAAATTATATGCATTTATAAAGATATTTTCTATTCAATTTTGTCTTGAGTCTATGAGAAAATAATATATTTTTTATTTGGATTAGTAGTCGTTTTGTGTTCCTCACGCATAATATAAAAGAGGGTAATTACTCGTAATTTATCAATAAGAATTTTTAATAATCTCTTAATAATTACTAAAAAGAAATACAACAGGTATTGATCTGATTAATTCACATGAATGACTTGGTCTCAAACTAAGGTTTTTGTACTATGAGTACCACCAGATATCGTAAGCTCTTTACACCCAAAGCCTAGAGAATTTACATAAGTTTCTTCCTGACACTGGGATATTTCTTTAAAGAAAAATCCAGTAACAATTTTTGGTCCGACCAAAGACTCAAATCCGTCTCGGGTCATATTAACTAGCAACTAAGCCGTCGAATTCTAATTATACGCCAAACTATGATGGTACGTCGACCTTTATCCCCGCGTACAAAGTACCAATGTCGTAGGAAACACTTAAACTTTCCATGAGGACATGCTCCTACAATTTCCGGGGCATTACACGGCAACCCCAGATCCAAATAACATCAGAAAAGTAGCCGATAACGGTAGCCGTTAGGTGTTTCTCGTTACAAATTCAGAAACAAACTAAAACCGAATCAAAGTTTCGCTGTCGCGGGTTCGACTCCTGGTTAGGCCCCGGGGGGCGGCCACCAGCCGTTTGGAATATTTGAATAATACAACTATCAGTTTTGAATTATTCTGTGAAGTGCCTTTTGTGCGGCGAACGTTATGTAAATCGTTTTGTCCTAATCGAACATTCGAAGCGTTCAGGTGCGATTCGAAAGGCTTGGTGACTCTTTGTATCCTCGCCCGTGACAAACATTCACGTGATGGACTTTTTTGTTTGTTCCGTACGTGATTTGACGACAGAAAAATCCAGTAATTTCTAGCGTTTTATTATAATTTTAGAAATTATAATTTCTAGCGTTTTATTTGGCTAGGGGGTGTGGCTTGGCCGGCAGTCGGTGATGAGTCACTATTTTCTTAACGCGAATGAACTATAGTATCCAGTTTTTGGTCTGTGTGCTTGTATCGTTGAAACAAGGGCGGATTGCTAGTATAAGTATCATGATCATCAGCCTATCGCAGTCCACTGCTGGTCATAGGCTCTCCAGTTGTTTGCCAGTTACTACAGTTACTGGAGGATATACCCATAATCGCCACGCTAGGCATGCGGGTTGGCGATCGCAGGGCGTAGATTCTTGCCTCGGTGACGCTGCTGCCCGTCGTCGGCCTGTGGTATTTACCTACCTTCAATACCTTCAATTAGGTGATGATTATACCGCCACCAGTCGGTAGCCAGAGCCTCGTTTAAGGCCACTTGTGTGCTAATAAAACTAGTGGATTTGAGATCAAATCAAAGTAGAATGATGTTGGTGGTCCTATTCTAAAGCCGGAAACCACACATACCACCTTCGAATAGTCCATGCTTAAGAACGCCCAAGGTGCAACGGGAGGTCTATTATTGTATCATCATCATTAGCCTATATCAGCCCACTGCTGGACATAGGCAAATTTCCTTATTTTAACTTTTTTTACTTTACTCATTTTAACTGTGGAAGATTCCTCCTCACGAAAACCCATCAAATATTCGTCTACGTCGAAATAGAAGTATGTATGCACGATTTCAGCTGTCGATCCGATACATACATCAAATAGTTTGTTCAAGTATTTTATTTCCAATTCTTGAATATTTCAACCTCGGATTTTAAAACGAATATTTCGAGTTGAAACCGTAGCAAAAGTTGCGTAGCACATTGCATTAGACCGGCTACGGAATAATCGTAGCATTTTCGTAGCATATCTTTCTAGACGTAGCTTGTAACACGTCATCACAATATAAATAACTTTATTGTAGTCGCCATCGTGACTGACTGTGGAAACTGGTTGAGCAAAACGAGTTCTAAGGTGGGTCCACGAGGCTGGAGTGGATCTCAGCATACATAGTGTAGGCTAGGCCCTCAAGCCAGGTTGAATGACCATTTGCGCAAGATGGCTGTCATGTAACGGATGCTCCCAAGATCGATCAATCGGAGAAGTCTTTTGTTTACACTTGGACTATGACAGACCGATGATGATAACCACACCACTAACTCTTAGCAGTATAAAATGTCTATTGTGAAAAAAAAATGTAATTATGTCTTTTGTTATTTATTATTATACTTCATTTATGCTCGTGGGGGGTTAGGGTTGGGCCGGCATGGCAGTGGCTACTGACCAGTTACTTGCCAGTTGTCACAGCGACTAGAGCTTCTCTTTCGCTTTCCATCAGGCGAAGTGAAGCCATTATGTCGAGCTACTACTAAAAAAAAAAATTTTTTTTCGAACAAAAATATCTTTCTTTTTTGTAGGAAAAAGAATAGGTACGTTTTATCGGAAAGGAAGACTAAAACGAAAACACTTTCGGTTTCGCCCGTAAAACTATAACCGGGAAAATACTTACTGTCTACAAAGACCTCCCGACCGATGCGACTAATTTGTGCAGATCGCAGCTTCGCGAGATCTCCGGGATTTTATAAGAGCAAGCGTTCCACAGCGCAACATAAATCTTCTGTTATAGACCCATTAGAGTATTCCGCGACTTATCTTCTGTCCGTGACGTTATCCACATTCATTTACTGTCGCAAGAAGCTTACACAGTACGTTAATATGGCATTTTATTTCTGTAATCTTAATTAGCAGAATGGGACGGGATGTAAGGGAGCGACCTATCACCTTTTCGCTCCAAGCCATCCTCACCTGCCCGTGGTGCATCCTGCCGAACAACAAACGAGGCTCTGGCAAGCCGACTGGAGGCGGTAAAACCATCACGATAGAAGGCTTAGCTAAATACTAAAGGCCAATGACGGGCAGCAGCGTCACCGGAGCAAGAAGCTACGCCCTGCGATCGCCAACCCGCCTGCCCAGCGTGGCGATTATGGCTATATCCTCCAGAAGTTTGCCCTAGGTGGCGAGCAGCTGGAGAGGCCCATGTCCAGCAGTGGACCGCAACAGGCTGATGATGATGATGATATGGTGCAAGTTTTTCAAGTGCAAGCACTTTTTGCCTCTACTATCAAAGCGCGAACGGTTTTAAACTATAGAACTCTTTGCAGCACTTTTTGTTTCCCGAGAGATATTCTAAGATGTTCAAGGCGAGAGTACCTAAACTGGTGTTGCTGGGTGTGCGCATTCCATTGTAAACTACCTGGCGCTTACCATCAGACGAATCGCAGACCAGCGCGAACCCATCTTTTTCTATCTATATGTATCTATAGTTTTAAAAATCTATAGAGAGGTCAATTCAGCAGAGCAGTAGAGAGAAGTGTTGGGAAAACAGGAGAAATTTGACGCATCACACGTAAAAATTTAGGCACCATTTTAAGGGAGTCCGTTATTTTTGGAACCCGACTTACCGGTGTGCGACGCCGCTGGCACAGCTAGTTTCGAATAAAAAACAAAAGTTTTCGATTTATAGAACCTAAAAATCTTGACACTAAAAGATCTAAACCTGTACAACAAGCAATACAATCAAAGCACTTAATGGAATTAAAGTGCCCTAACTCGATAAAGCAATCATTTCTTTTTCATGGAAGTACTTTTTCTTTAGAAGTAATTAATAGTAACCACGACTCAGGTATATCTTCGTTAGAACATTTAGGGGTAAGATACAAAGTCTGTGAAACTTTTAATGAAGGGCAATTAAAGGTTTTCTTTTACTTTAAAGAGAAATTAGTAGTCGCATAGGTTGGTCTCGAAAAATGTTATTGGCTTGTATTACAAGTGCAATATCATGATTTTGGGCAACAGACAGGGACGTAGAATATTATTTTTAAAAGTTCATTTTCTAAATTGACCTAACTGGAAATTGAATAAGGGACCTTCGGAATTGACAGGTAATTCTAGGGCACTCTCCAGACATTATCATCATCGGGCTGCAAATGTCCACTTTTTTATAGTAGCTCGACATAATGGCTTCCCTACGCCTGATGGAAAGCAAAAGAGAAGCCCAAGTCACTGTGATAACGGGCAAATAACTGGTCTGTTACCTGTCAGTTGCCACCGCCATGCCGGCAGGAACACGACCCGAAGGTCATTTGGCTGCGGTATTCTATCCGGGTACTGTACAGCAAGCGTGGGTTTTCACCAATGTATTGCTAGATGTCTAACTTAAAGGTAGAACTATTTTATGGAAGTTTATTATTTTTGACACCCAATTTCCACGCGTGCGACGCCGCTGGCACAGCTAGTACATTACTATAAGTATGTTTTACTAAGTACAATACAAAACGCTTATAACTCTCCGGTCAAATAGTATTATTGGTGCTACTAAAATACTCGTACTTGTTCCGAGAAGCATTGTAAGTAAGTATTGGCCCCAATTTCATTCCATTATTCGCGACCGAACAATGGCAGAGTGCTCACTTCACAACTTATTGGGAAATGTATGTTGTTAATAAATTAGGGACTGGTTATATACAGTACTTTTGGATTGACGTGAAATGGTATAGTAAGGAGAACTTAAATATTTATTTGGGGAGAAAAGACGGGTTCGATTCCACACACATAAACATTTTGTGTGCATAAACATAATATGTATTGGTCTTGGTGTTTTCTATGTAGGTATAATATATTATATTTAGTTACATTAATAGGTATCTGAGTGACTTTATCACTGGTTTAGTACCCATAGTACAAGCTTCGGTTTAGTTTCGGGCTAGATAGCGCTGTGTGGTCCAGCGTGGCATGTCTTGGGTTATTCATTTATTTAGGGGTCTTTCATACGAGAAACGTGTTTTTGTCGCCTTTTACTTGACATTCAAATCAGCGCCAGGCAAACGATTGAAATTAATCGCACGGTAATCTTTCGTGGGCGAGTCTGATTAAGTATTTCTTTGTTGAAGAACTAAAATCTATTCTTTTTGTTGTACCGCTAGGGTGGCAAACAAGCTTACGGCCCGCATGATGTTAAGCGGTTACCGCAGCCTATGGACACCTGCAACCCCAGGGGTATCACATGTGTGTTGCCAATCCTTTAAAAACCTCTTCACAAACTTTTTGAAGGACCTCATACTGTAGTCTCGGGGGAGATCATCGGAGGGGAGCTCATTCCACAGCCTGAGTATACGCGGTACAAAAATAATCAAAAATAGCTTCGTGCTTTATATAAATATACAAATCGTAATCAATGCAAGCAAACAACCTAAATATAACAGGTAACTAATAACAAAAAGTTATTTTAACAGAACAAGTAGTCGAGAAGGTACCGTAAGTACCATCAAGACAGAAATCGTTCAGGCACTACAGCTAACGGAGCGCTATCGGGCGGTATCTGTGAACTCACTTTAAGAGCAGTAATCGAGTTTCGAGAGAGTTTCCACGGTGAGTCCTTGAGCTGTTGGGTCCTTATGTTCACGGGCGCTACAAAGATTGGAGATAGGTCAACGGCCTTTTCAGCTATTAAACTACGAGAAGAGAGATCTTGCGGCACATAAAAATAAATAAATAAATTACCCAAGACATGCCACGCTGGGCCACACAGCGCCATCTAGCCCCAAACTAATCCGAAGCTTGTACTATGGATACTAGACAACTGATAAACTTACTTAGATAAAATGTGGTGCAATTGTAATTGATATCCAAGATACAAGCTTGCTTATTTTGGATATCTCTGGAATTTCTGTAAATGATAAATGTAAATAAAAAACTTTTTGATTTGATTTGATACTTTTTGTTTTGTAAATAAATACATATACATAGTAAACACCCAGACCAAATACAAACAGACATGTTCATGGACACAAATGTTAGTACTGCGCGGGAATCGAAACCACAACCCTTTTTTTATTATGCGAGAGGCGGCAGACGAGCAAGTGTTGGCTCAGAAGGCAGAGGTCACTACCAAATGAGTCATCGAACCAGTCAAAAACTCAATAAACATTGGCCCTACACTCAGACTATCTACATTCAGTCGTGTTGAAGTATCAAAGTCGAACTACGGCCCTTTACAACCCTAGCACGAAGTAACCTTGAGGGATGTTATCTCATGCCGAACACAGACGTTCGTATATAATAACAACAGAATATTCTTGTTTCAGTAATAAAATAAATACAGCTACAACGTTACAAGGTTATCGTTCGATCTTTATTTGGGTACAATACTTACGTAGGTCTAGGTACTGTTTGATTCAAGTATGTAATAAGTACTTTGTTTTCTAGAGGGGAATGCATTAGGCAGCTTCATGCCGCCTCCGGGGGAGTCGGCATGGTGTGTGTTACTCATCATCATCATCAGCCTATTGCAATCCACTGCTGGACATAGGCCTCTCCAGCTGTTCGCCAAGGGCAAACTTCTGGAGGATATACCCATAATCGCCACCCTGGGCAGGCGGGTTGGCGATCGCAGGGCGTAGCTTCTTGCTCCGGTGACGCTGCTGCCCGTCATCGGCCTCTGGGATGTAAGGGAGCGACCTATCACCTTTTCGCTCCAAGCCATCCTCACCTGCTCGTGGTGCATCCTGCCGAATAACAAACGAGGCTCTGGCAAACCGACTGGTGGCGGTAAAACCATAACGATAGAAGGTGTGTGTTACTCACATCTCCTTAAATGGGAGGGCATACCCACTAAGCCCCCCGTAACACCAGTGGGCAGCAAGTTGCAGGGACATCGGTAGCGCTGAAGCATAAGGTTACACATCCCTGCTTGCCCTTGCCAGTCGCAGATGACAAGCGGCTGGCACTTCTGGTCCAGGGAGGGCACATACTCCTGCTCCGGGTATAAAATGTTGCGAAACAAAATGTTCCCTAGTTCCTATATCTGGCGCTTTAGGCACTTGCTACCACTAGACCATTATGACCATATTTTTTTTTCTCGACATAATGGCTTCCCTTCGCCTGATGGTAAGCGAAAGAGAAGCCCTAGTCGCTGTGACAACTGGCAAGTAACTGGTTAGTTACCTGTCAGTTGCCACTGCCATGCCGGCCCAACCCTAACCCCCCACGAGCTCCGGAAACCCTACTCACCAGCAGAAACAAGATATTTATTCTAGTTAATGCGCGTCGAATTGAAAAAAAAGAAAAACAAAATCAAAAATCTCTATTCAGTATCTTTATGATAATACATTAACAATGGCTGGAATCTCCTTTTAAGAGTTACACCTGTGTTAGGAGACTCCGCTCCAATTGTACGCGTATTCATAGTTCAAATTCTACGCGAATTGGGTTATAACCATCGTTTTTATTGAAACCGGACTCAATAATAAAGTAGGCAACCCATGATCTATCCCCGCCCATAAAGACGCGCATAACCTACTTACCGCCCCCATCAAACATACGACATTGTAAAATACCAAACCGCTCGCTCACTGCAATAATTTTCTTCGTCTTGTGGTTTATTGCCCTTATTTTTTCCCGGGAGCAGTAAAATATTTATAGTTTATAGAACAAATAAAATATTTATCACGACATAACCGGCGCGAGGTGAATAAACAAGGAATGTGTTTGCCGAGTTGGTTTTAAGTGGCTTTTGAACTACAGATGGCGGTAATTTGTATTATTGTGGTAATGATAGTATATTGTTCATTATTATTGACAGGCTCGGTGGCTCATTTGGTAGTGACCTCTGCCCTCTGAGCCAAGGGTCGTGGGTTCGATTCCCGCACAGTACAAACATTTGTGTTCATTGAACATGTCTGTTTGTATTGGTCTGGGTGTTTTTAATGTATATATATAATATGTATTTATTTACAAAAAAAATGTATCTAAGTAAGTTTATCAGTAAGTTTATCCAGTACAAGCTTCGGCTTAGTTTGGCGCTAGGTGGCGCTGTGTTGCCTAGCGTGGCATGTCTTGGGTTATTTATTTATTTATTATGATAATAATGCACAGTAAAACTTATATCTGGCGAACCATTAGGCTATGGAACTTTCTTCCAGCATACGTGTTCCCTTTTTCTTATAGTCTTGGATCTTCTAAACCTGAAGCGGCACTTTTGCGGGCAGTCATATTGTGTCATCAAGCGAGGGTGATACTGATCACTTTCATTTTTCTGGACTTCGTTGTATGCATATCGTGCTAATATAAATTAAGGGCTGCAGCGTGATCGGTGCGAGAAACTACGCTCTGCAATCGCCAACAGACCTGCCCACCGTGGCAACTATCGGCAATCTCTCCAGATATTAGTTACTAGCCGTGTTGTAGCCGCACTACCCGTATTCATGTAGGTGTGTCACGGAAGTGTTTCTTCGCAAAAAAAGGGATTTTTTTGCACTAAAAGGTAGCCTATGTCCTTTCTCAGAGTCTAAAGATTTAAAGATTGTATGTGCCAAATTTCATCAAAATCAGTTGAGAGGTTTAAGTATGAAAGCGTAACAGACAGACAGAGTTACTTTCGCATTTATAATATTAGTAGGGATTGGAGAGGTTCAGCAGTAGAGTGCGAGAGGCTGATGATGATGATAATGATTGGATTTGGAAAAGGGATCGATATTAGGATTGCAGTTCTGCGGCGATATGAAAATTTGCTGGATCAACTAAGTAGGTAGGTATGTAGTAAGCGTATAATTTATATTAAAAGCAGAATCCATTATTCACCAAATTACATTTATCACTATGTTTAGTATGAAAGTTATCTGACAAATAGCATTCAGCGAACCAAAACAGTTGTATCGCAGCCCGTCCGACGCGGATCTATTGCAGATTTAACTTTAAAATGGCGATCATTATTCAAACGGCACAATCCCGGTCAGCTACAGAAAACAAAATATTTGCAATGTGAAATACAGCATTTTTCTTTCTAAGGGTTACTAGTTTTCATATTTTTGTATATTTAGAATAAATTGAAGCTAAATATGTGGCTAGATTAAAAATCTAGACACAATTGTTTGGTGTGCAATGCAATAAAGTCTCAAGGATTCAGGAATGAAAAAGGACTGTCCAGCATTTGTGTGGTGGAAAAGCATTGCGTCCTGTCTGATGTTAAGCAAACGACGAAGTCCAAAAAGTGTAAGCTATCCTCAACACACCTGGTTAGTGCAAGGCGCTATCCTTAATTACATTCAAAGTCACAGACTTTCAGACACAAAAGATAAAACATTGGGGTTTGGATTATGCGAGTATAACGACTTTGAGCCTTACGAGGTTATGAATATTACACAACATCACATACATTGATCCAATCCCAATGTAAGTAGCTTAAGCACTTGTGTTATGAGTATCAGAACAACGAAGGTACCACAAGTATAATACTTAAATACAAATATAAACACCTAGACACGGAACAAACTCAAATGTTCATGACAAGAATGTTTGTCCCGAGTGGGAATCGAACCCACGACTCTTGGATCAGAAGTCAGGGGTCACTCCCAATTGAGCCACCGAGCCAGTCAGGTTAAGGTGAACTAATACGAATTTCCATCATCTTTACACTTGCAAATTGTAAAATGTAGCCGTATTCGGCAGATATGTCTATAAAAGAGCAATAACGCGTCGTGGAGCGTAAAACAAAGCCGCAGCCGAATGTTCCTCGGACAGGCGCCGGATTGGATGTATCTACCAGCTATGTTAGCCGCATTAACACTTTACGATGTTACTTGAATATAATTGAAAACGACGAAATGAGGACTGAATCTAACTACGAAATGAAAGCACTAATAAAAGGATAGAAATTAATAATTATCTTCTATACTTATAATAAATCTGTAGAAAGATCAATTCTGTACATGAAGTATATTTTCAAAATAACTATCAGGGGATGATTAGTGATCGATACTGATGCCAAAAATGCAATCAGTAAAATTTTTGTCTGTCTGTCTGTCCGTCTGTCTGTCTGTCTGTCTGTCTGTCTGTCTGTATGTTCGTTATAGAAACAAAAACTACTCAACGGATTTTAATGAAACTTGGTACAATTATTCTTTATACTTCTGGGCAAGTTATAGTTTACTTTTCATCACGTTACAATCAATAGGAGCAGAGCAGTGAAGGGAAATGTTGGGAAAACGGGAGAAATTTTTAACTGTACGTTTGAACGCGCATCACGTAAAAACTACTGCATGGAATTAAATGCGGTTTTCACCAATGTATTGCTAGAGGTCTAACTTAAATTTAGGTACCATTTTATAGAAGGTCGTTATTTTTGAAACCCGATATCCACGCGTGCGACGCCGCCGGCACAGCTAGTTGAAAATAAAAAGCAAACCAACGGACCGACAAATTCTGGTGACAATTTGAAGAGTGACAAACAAAAAGGGTATTTTTTCTTAATAAAAACGTATAAAAACAGCCAGTTAAAAATTATAATATAAAAGAAGGTTGCTTTGCAACAATAATGAATATAGAATGACTCAATTAGAACACATTAGAAGAGAGGTAGAGCATAGCGAATCTTCGGTCGAATTGTGCTGCCCGTCCGGGAACGGACGACGACATAATGGCTTCCCTATGCCTGATGGTAAGGGAAAGAGAAGTCCATGTCGATATTACAACGGCCAAGTAGGTACTCAAGTTACTCGTCAGTTGCCACTGCCATGCCGGCCCAACCCTTACCCCCCATGAGCTCCGGAAGCCGTACTCAAAGGCAGAAACACGACTCGGAGAAATTTTGGTTGCGGTATTCTATAGGGTGGAGGTCCTCAAATCGAATAATTAAAAATAGTTATCAATCTATTTATCTAGTCTTCCAAATGAACAAAAACTCGATCGATTAATGAATCGTGACCACATCGTAACATATCTACGACGTAGACTCGACAACCTATTACGTCGTTAATTTCTCGAAATGCGGTGATTATTTGCTTCCGCTGCGCAGCTGCAGTGTTGCGCTTCCTGACAGTTTTTGTTGGCTTATGAAAGACGTTGCAGTTGATTATAATAGTCCAGTAATAAAGTATGTTCATCATCAGCCTATTGTAGTCCACTGCTGGACATAGGCCTCTCCAGTTGTTCGCCACTTAGGGCAAAAATCTGGAGGATGTACCCATAATCGCCACGCTGGGCACGCGTGTTGGCGATCGCAGGACGTAGCTTCTCGCTCCGGTGACGCTGCTGCCCGTCATCGGCCTGTGGTATTTAGCCACGCCTTCAATTGTGATGGTTATACCGCCACCAGTCGCCAGAGCCTCGTTTGTTATTCGGCAGGATGCACCACGGGCAGGTGAGGTTGGCTTGGAGCGAAAAGATGATAAGCCCGCTCTCGTACATCCCTCCATCCTGTAATGATTCTAGTGACTTAATTATTATAAATAACCTACTTGCATGCCATGGTTTTGATGACAATTGAGAATATCGATAACACTGTAAGATCTTATGTACCACTTTTCTTGCAAATAAAACCTAGTCTATTCTTTTCTACGAGTATTCCAAAGAGACCCCGAATATTACGCGCTACATCGCTTGTTGCCCAACTTAAAATTCATGGATCTTAATTATATTTAAAAAAAAAAAACAAAACTGAAAGCAAAACGTTTTCAAATGAACAGCCTATTTTAAAATTTTAAATAACCGTTACCAGAAATCACGAACCGCTCTAAGACCCATAACGTTAAATACATTTTTCGCTTCCGAACGTTCAAACTGACTCAATTAAGAAACGCGACATCGTTTAATTAATTAATTGGCATCTAAAATTCCCCGTGGTGGCTGTTTGCTCGATAAATTGCTTTAATATGAATAAGAGTGACTCGTTGGGGTGTGGTAAGAGCGACGAAATTCCGTCATAATAATTATTTAGGACCTAAATGAATTAAGGCTGTAGATCAAATGAGACTTTTAGGGGATGTAGCTGTCAGCTTGATAATTTGACACCGCAATTTGGCGAGGTATACTGTTCAATGGCAAACTGATTTGATTTGCGATTTTTAAATGGAACACTGCTTACGTAGTATGGAATGACTTGTATATGGCAATTTTAGAGATTTAAATCAGGAATGACTGAAATATGTTAAATTACTTTTTTTTTATTGCCATTAGTGGCAGACGAGCAGGCGGTCTGTCTGATGTTAAACAGTAACCGCCGCCCATGGACATCAGCAATGCCAGGGGCACAGCCATGCCGCTGCCTATCGTGAGGAAAGAGCTCTCTTTAAACCATTTTTTTTTTAATCTATTCTCTATTTTGTCTAAACTCTAAGAATTCAGCATTACCAGCTTTTAAGCAACCAAGGAAAAAGCTGGGTGTATGTAAGTCACATCGCGCTTGGGAAAAGGAAGAGTGCCCTGCCTCAAGGCGGCCTGAGGCAGGGAACGGCCTGACCCATTGATGCGGTCTGAGGCCCGCCGCTGGGATACCCTTTGAAAACCCCGGCCACTCCGTCAAACCCCATAGGGCGATTGTTTGGCGCGCTAGAAGACCCATGGTTGGGCCGGCATGGCGGTGGCAACTGACAGATAACTGACCAGTTACTTGCCCGTTGTCACAGCGACTTGGGCTTCTCTTTCGCTTTCCATCAGGTGTAGGGAAGCCATTATGTCGAGTCACTATAAAAAAAATGTTACCCTGAAAACCATATTCATCATCATCAGCTTTGCAGGCGGGCTGCCCATCGCATGGCGTAGATTCTCGCTCCGGTGACCCTTCTGTCCGTCATAGTTCTGTGATATAGGCGTAGCTAAGCCTTCAATTTGATGGTTATACCGCCACCAGTTGGTTGCCTGCACCTCGTTGATTACCAGGCAGGATGAACCACGGGCAGGTGAAGTTGGCTTGGAGCGAAAAGATGATAGGCCACTCAGGAAAACCTTATTATTTCCTAGAAACGTTCATTTTTGCCTGACTTGACTATACTACCCGTTTTCTCTATTCAAGAGCCAAAATCACGCATTCAAATCTACACCAATACACAATTTTCACAAAATTAATGTCAACATTGCTATACAAACTAAATTGAAATCACCGCTTTATTTTCCCATTCTAAATCCGATTGAAACCTGTAATCGGATTTCCATAAACAAAGAGACAATATTATTGACGCACGCCACTGAATACAACACACCCGCGGTCGTTAAATTAGCTAATAATGAATAATTAAATGATAAAAGTCATGCCTGTTGTATGAACAGATAATGACATGGAATTAAGTATTCCGTTTACAGATTGAAGGAAAGCATTAAATGACTGTAATTGTGATTGTAGGAACTCGAGGGTAATGCTGTTTGTTTGGATCAAATTAAAGGAGTAATGGAACGGTTAAAACGGAAAATGCTTCTATGTGATGACGAAAATATCCGCGTGGTTTACGGATTCAAAAGGACTACCCCATCTCATCCTGAGGGTGTCGTAGAAAACGACTATATAAGGGAATATCAGGAAACGGACAGCTTGGATCAGCGTTTCACGACGTGATAAGGATGAGGCCTGATGAGAAGAAGTGCCGCAAGAAACTCATCAATTTTGCCCTTTTTTAAAATATACATAATTATCATACTTTTAATGTCATACATTAATACAATATTTGTTAAATGCAGGCGAGCAGCTCATTATGTCCATGTAATATTATCGTCTAGGAAGTCTTGCATTTTATAACATCCTTTTTTCATTAGACATGACTTAATATGAGACTTAAACCTATTTATTGGAAATTCAACAATATTCTGTGGTACTTTGTTAAAGAATTTTACACTTAGCCCAGCAAATGAATTTCCAGTTTTATGAAGCCTGAGATGCTAGGAACGAAAAATTAAACCGACTTCAAAAAAAAAATACACAAACGACCAAAACTAAAAAGCGATAAATAACGTAAGTAATTCTATCCTTAATACATAATTATTTAAATATTACAATTATCACTTATTTTTGAAGTCGGTGCCAGCCTCTCGGTACCTAACGTAGACTGTTGTTGTAAACGCGCGCGGCCGGCAAATCCACACGACAATATACATTTATTTGTTTGGCTGGCACCGACTTCAAAAATAAGTGATAATTGTAATATTTAAATAATTATGTATTAAGGATAGAATTACTTACGTTATTTATCGCTTTTTAGTTTTGGTCGTTTGTGTATTTTTTTTTTTGAAGTCGGTTTAATTTTTTTTTAAAAATAATTTTATTTTTCTATTTTTAGTTGCGTTAATGTGCTGTGACCTTGAATAAAGGCTAATTAATGTCCTTAAGAGTTTTTCTTAGGAATGAAAAATTTTGCTTTAAGTCAAGTGAAGACTTTGCGATCTAGAATCAAGCATATCACTTACCCAACCACCTGCCCTATTAGCCCTGCATAAGTACATACTACTACCTAGTTTAATATCGACCATTGTCAGTACTGTCCCCTAACTCCTAACCGTTAAGGAGTTCTGTGGCTTCATCATCAGCACCAGATGTTGACGCCCGGAAGCATATACCTGAGTAAAATATGATTACGTAACAAAAACACCATATGAGCATTGAGCATACAATTTTCGGTTGTTGCCCTCAATTTCTCCAGGATCCCATCATCAGATCCTGACTTGGTGATAATGGGACCACCTCGGAGGTGTCCTCTGTCGAACTGTCGAAAAATTTTTGAAATCCATCCATAATTGACGGAAATATCGGTGAACAAACATAAAAAAAAAAAAAAAAAAAATTATACATACAGACGAATTGAGAACCTCCTCCTTTTTTCGAAGTCGGTTAAAAATATACTTGGTCCTTTACATCCACACACAAATATTATTTATTATGATATCATACAATGTCTGCGCTTACCAAGCTGCTTTAGTATCGGCTATCGTAACCTCTCATAAATATTACGTTAGTTTCGCGAAATATTCGCAATAGGTTACAGTGCAGGTAAGCGAGGAATGCATTAGTCCGCGTGATGTACGACTTGTTCCGGCGTGAACAGCGCACTTATGGGCACTGCCTTCAACGTTGTAAAACTGAACTATACATAGGTATTGACCCATACCAAATACATTTACATACATTTTTCACATCCCTTATAACTTAGATCCATCCATACTTAATATTATAAATGGGAAAGTGTGTCTGTGTGTATGTATGTTTGTCTTTCTTTCACGGCAAAACGGACCGACGTATTGACGTAATTTTTTAAGTGGAGATAGTTGAAGGAATGGTAACATAGGCTACTTTTTGCCCCTTTCTAACCCTCCACTTCCCTAAAATGAGGGGCAACGCGAGCGAAGCCGCGGGCACAGCTAGTCTGTGAATATTTATGTTGTGAGCAATTTATTGTTAAGTAACACTTTATTACTTAAAATAAGTAAATCTTCAATCGCTTTACAGAAATGTAAAAATTATATTTGTTAGTTAATAAAGAATTTTGAATTTTTTTTTAATGTTTCTCAGGACTTTCGACACAACCTCATAGCGCTAGACGGGGGGCGGGGTTTTTATAGTTCATTCGCGTTAAGAAAATAGTGACTCATCACCGACTGCCGGCCAAGCCACACCCCCTAGCCAATTAAAACGCTAGAAATTATAATTTCTAGCGTTAGCTACACCCCCTAGCCAATTAAACGCTAGAAATTATAATTTTATATTAAAAATTATAATTTCTAGCGTTTTAATTGGCTAGGGGGTGTGGCTTGGCCGGCAGTCGGTGATGAGTCACTATTTTCTTAACGCGAATGAACTATAGTAGATATTCATCATCACCATCCTGAGGTGGGGTGGCGCTCTCATGAGGGCAGCGTAAGTTCCAAATACCCCCTCACGGGGATAGCAAAAATCATTGGCTTCTACAGCTCTAAGTCAGCTATATCGTCTCTTTTGAGGACTATATACGAGTAATACTATGTGCCCTTCAGGACCATTTGCTCTTTCATAAGAAATGGTAGGTTTTTAGTAACTTAAAACCTAATAGTGCTACGAGTAATCAATATTGTTATATCACTTTGCAAATTTTTGTAACACAAAATAATGCTCGGAGCTTCGGCAACATGTCAAAATTTACACGAGATTCATTCGACAACTAAAAACGTAGGTACGTACTTAATCCAGCCTCGGATCCTCATAAAAAACCCTCCAACTCCATAATTCCGTTTAATATTGCAATGTTGATTTGCAAATTCTGTAACGAAATAAAGCTCTGAATGAGATTCGGAAATGTCGAAATGTACATGAAACTCGTTCAAAACTAAAAACTTACGTAATCCGGCGTCCGATTCTCATTATCACAGTTTCAGCCTCGGTCCGAATTCAACAAAGTTATATTTTCCGCTCGCTACATACTCATACTCGTGCAAGTATACTTTCCCGCTTTCTATATTGCTGGGCACATAAAAACGGCGCGACATAAGTTGCGTTTGAAAAGATAATAATAATAACATTCGGAACAGTTGGCAAGCCCGGAGCGACAATGCGCTCCGGCGGCACTGTTTTTCATGTGTGTGGTGCCGGGCACAAGACTAAGCGATTAAAAAAAAAGTTTTTTTTATTGTAGCTCATCATAATCATAATGGCTTCGAAAGCCTGCTGGTTCTGATGGAAAGCGAAAGAGAAGTCCAAGTCGCTGTTAGAACGGGCAAGTAACTGCTCAGTTATTTGTCATTTGCCACCGCCATGCCAGCCCAAACCCTGACCCCCCACGAGCTCCGGAAACCCTACTCACCGGCAGAAACACGACCCGGAGGTTATTTGACTGCGGTATTCTATAGGGTGGAGATCTTTCCCCGGACGGGCGGTGCAATTAGAGCGAAGATTCGCTATGCCCTACCTCTCTTATACATCATATAATATACAACATCAGACCGCAGACGTCCACTGCTGGACATAGGCCCCCAATGACTTTTCATTTGCAGGAATTTGCCTTAGTTCGAGTGGGCGATGGCAGAGCGCAGCTTCTCGCTCCGGTGACGCTGCTGCCCGTCATCGGTCTGTGGTGTTTAGCTACGCCTTCAATCGTCATGGTTATACCGCCACCAGTCAGTTGCCAGAGCCTCGTCGGTTATTCAGTAGGATGAAGTATGCACTACACGCTTGGAGTCTTATTATAAAATATGATAATGTGTCGCTCTCTTACATCCCATATTTAAGTAAATTCCCATTCGCTATTCTCTCCAAACTTGAGCCCCGTCCCGACCAAAGCGGGCACCTCATAAAATATTATAACATGCAAAAACGCTCCGCTCATACACAGGGCCATTCGCGATAATTGTTATGGGACATATGAAAACTTTGTACTGGATTTTTTGCCGTGGCCTCGCAAATTTACCGCCTGTTCTAACCGCCTTTGTGCCAGCTTCGTGCAACCACTTCCGACCACTTCCTTACGTCATACCGAAATATCTGAACAAAAGTTACAATTGTGCTTTGGCCAGTGACATTTTGTAAGTCTTTTGTTTAATGGTGTGGCAAAATGTGTATTTGATCTGTCTAGCACGCCGTATGTGGTCTTCTTCAAGCAGTTGACCGACTATACTGTTGTTCACTGCGCGGTCACGACTTCAAGCAGTCGGTTCTCATCTAGCTTTAAGCAAAGCCGTGCATGTACGGCCGCTCTTAGTTTGGTTCTCATGTGCGGCAAATCGAAATCAAACCTTCTATGCCCAATGCTCGGACACCCCAATCGCATCTCCGATCAAATACATTAGCTAGTGAGCAGGTCTCTTTATACGTGGGACAGCTGATTTTTTTTTTTTTTACTCTCTTAATTATTTCTGTTTTCTCAATCGTCATCACCAGCTTTCAAATCTGACTGCAGTAAAACCCAACAAATGTTTTTCGACTCAGTTATTTCAGTGTTATCTGTGATTAAAATGGGAATGTAAAACTAATATAACCTTTTTTTATGCAAGAGGCAGCAGAGAAGCAAGTGTGATGCCTGATGGTAAGCAGTTGACACCGCCCATGGACACCCGCAACTCAAATCGAGTTCTGGGGTCGCTGCCGGTACTTTAAATTTTATTATGAATACGCTTGATTCTTGAAGGTTCCCAATCCCAAGTCGTATCTGTTCTGAAAGACTGTTCGGAGAGATCATTGAAAATAAAAACTTGTATCTGAATTCACTTCAAATATATGACACGATTTTGAAAAACCAGATTTCCATTCAATCTCGCATTCCGATTCATCTAGCAACATCCAAAAATAAAAAGTTCGATTAAAAATGCTTCATCGCTAGTTGCAATTAGACTTTGTACAAAATTCCAAAACTTACTTCGCATTTAGACTGAACTACTTTCGAAAGCGCAATACGGTACTTAAGTCAGCCTTTTGATCTATATTCACTTTGTATGTCAAGTGCACATTTATTTGTCAAAGGGAGTCTGCCAAATTCGCAGACTACACTATAGTATAGGATCCCGATATACACCGACCTTCACCGGTAATTTTTTTCATTCAATCAGTGGTACGGAACCCTACGTGCGCGAGTCCGACTCGCACTTGTTTTTATAGTAGGTCGACATAATGTCTTCCCTACGCTTGATGGACAAGCCCAAGTCGCTGTGACAACTGGCAAGTAACTTGTTAGTTACCTGTCAATAGGCCTGTTTCCGTAAAAAATGTAATTAGTCCGTCTTTTAGATTGTTCAAAAATAAAAGACACGTATTTTTTCATTTGTAAATTAGACCAAAAATGACAAAGATATAGCCCGTTAAAATTACGCGTGACGTCACAGAGTGGGAGTATTTTCGCCACTAAGTAACGTCAAAGACCCCCACTCCTAAATTTTGATGCCTTGTATCTTTGTTATTTTTTGTATAAATGAAAAAAGGAAAAATACGTGTCTAATATATTTTTATAATCTAAAATACGGACTAAATATAATGTAATTATTTTGACCCTGGAAACACCCCCATTGCCACTGCCATGCCGGCCCAACCCTAACCCCCCACGAGCTCCGGAGACCCTACTCACCAGCAGAAACACGATCCGGAGGTCATTTGGCTGCGGTATTCTATAGGGTGGAGGTCCTTCCCCGGACGGGTAGCTCAATACGAGCGAAGATTCGCTATGCCCTACCTCTCTTCATCCTTTCTTTCTTCCTCTGTTTATTTGATGAAACGTATTTTTTTTTTATTTTTTTTTATTGCCATAAGTGGCAGACGAGCAGGCGGCCTGTCTGATGTTAAACAGTAACCGCCGCCCATGAACATCAGCAATGCCAGGAGCACAGCCAATCCAGGGTATAATTTGCTGGATGGGGGAAGTACGGGATAGAGAAATGTGGCGCGAATTAAAGGAGGCCAACGTTCAGCAGTGGACCAACTAAGGCTGTTGATTGTCTAAATTAATCAGACCGGTGCCAAATCAGCATTTCATCTGTACCCGAGAGTTGTGACCGGAAAATAAAAGAAATCTAATGTTACTAGACTGAATGGTAGATTACTTCCGATTGGTTTAGAATTTGTTTCTTTTTTATGCAAGAGGCAAATGTGATGCCTGATGGTAAGCAGTCGACACCGCCCATGGATTAGAATTTATGTAATTAACAAACCGGTGAAATGTTTAACAATTTCTTCCCCCATCCAGCAAATCATGGTCTCGACTAAAATTTGATAGGCAACCCATATGAAATATATTTATTGACATATTAAAATAAATAATAAAAATCGTTTCATGAAATAAGCATCTCGGTGAAGGTCGTCTATAGCGGGATCCTATACTACAGTACTAGCTAATATAAAACTGAAATCAGCGTGTTCAAAGCTGCTCGTTCCGCCAGCTCCGATTCGCGTTTGAAGTCGAGACAATTTCGATGCGCTGACTCGATGTTAGATTGATTTTTTTATAGTGGCTCGACATAATGGCTTCCCTATGCCTGATGGAAAGCAAAAGAGAGGCCCAAGTCGCTGTGACAACTGGCAAGTAACTGGTCAGTTACCTGTCAGTTGCCACTGCCATGCCGGCCCAACCCTAACCCCTCCACGAGCTCCGGACACCCTACTCACCAGCAGAAACACGACCCAAAGGTCATTTGGCTGCGGTATTTTAATAAATTGGCATAATGCGAAAGAAAGAGTATGGTATCAGAATATTTGAAGAACTAATTTATCTAGTTTCTTACCGATTATTCTCAACAGAAGCAAAACTACCTAATCAAGCGTATTCCTAGGATGCCGTAGGAGTGGACCCTCTTAATCTGATTAAAATGTCGATGATGTTGATGAATGCTTAAAACGGACTATAGTTACGGTCTAGTACTATTTAAAAAAGGATTAAAGTTGTGGGCTACTATTTACAAAACAAAATATTGATCGTTCAATCTGCATTTATTAGTTTCCACATCATTCCTGCTCCCATTTAATAAAATAACGACGCTAAATGCTCATTCCGCGCAAAAATAATTGCTATCCCGTAGCGATTCCGACGTTCGATGCCGATTCAATAATTTTGTATGGATGCTAAACCACCGCATTCCCGGTACGATCTCTTAGTAATTAATTTCTATTCCCATCTGACCGCTATTTTGAACTCTATAGCTCTCTGAATACGGCTCAGCGATTTAGGGATGTTGTGCAAAATTCAATTTGAGCCATCACATGTGGTTTCAAAATATAGGTTTAATTATCGTTCTGTTGTGAGATTATTGTATGGACAGTTGTGTTGGAGCTGAACGAGGTTATAGATTATTACGTATTGTGGGGCTGGTTCGGCGAGTTATTTGGTAATGTGTTATGAGAACATCTATCTATATCTATACTTATAATAAATCTGTAGGTAGAGAGGTCAATTCTGTACATTAAACATATTTTCAAAATAACTATCAGGGGGTGATTAGTGATCGATACTGATGCCAAAAATGCAATCAGTAAAATTGATATTCACCTAGTCATCTTCTACGAGACCCACGGGTGAGATGAGGTCGTATTCTAAACCCAGAAATCACACAAACTATGTAAAGACATCCTGATATGTCAGGTACAAAAATACAGTAACATAATATTAGGACAGAATTTGTAACATACGAAAGTATGTAAATATTTTACAATAAAGTAATTTTTTTTTATCATTGTTGTTTTTCAAACATACAGTTTCAAGTATTTCCAATCTTATTTTGATTTCAAAATTGAAAGCGTAGAAGGTGTAATGTCATTCCATTCATCCCAGTCCGGGACACAGGTAAACCGTCTCAAGAAATGCGGATACGAAAGAAATACGGGATACACCAGTTTGAATTACTTACAATATGATTTTTTTAGCTACGAGTATTAAAGCAACAATGTGAAGACTAATGTTCAGCAGTGGAGTACAAGAGGCTGATGATGATAATAATCATTAATGATACCTAAAAACAATACACAGTTTCTGAATCGTGTTATTCTTACCTAATCTCAGTTCATTTTAGAAACATGTCTTTTTGTCTAAATCATCATCATCAGCCCTTATCAGCCACTGCTGGCCAGAGGCCTCTCCTAGTTTTCGCCACTTTGATCAATTCTGGGCTTCTCGCATCCAGCACTTGCCAGCCGCCCTGCGTAAATTGTCACTTTACCTGGCCTAAAGGCATCCTAAACTACGTTTGCAGAGATGTGGTCTCCACTCCAGAACTCGTTTACCCCAACGGTATTTTGTCTAAATAGATGATTATTGTTAATTCATGAAACCTAATAATAATAATGAATGAATAGATTTGCAAATGAATTTTGCCTCACTGCTTTTTACAATAGCGTTTTATTAGTTGTATAGTGTTCTTGTATACAAATAACACTGTATGAATACGTGCGCTTATTACTTTTAAAAAAATAAAATAAATAAAACCAATACGAGCCGTTAAAAGAGAATAGCTCACGCAGATTGAGTTTTCACTAACAATCACGTGCGCGCAGTCTAGTTGGGTCAATTTACGGCAAACATTGGCCGAATTTTGTTGTTGTATTGCGAATTCTGTCTATTTATGCCGAAACAATTTTGAGTATCAATTTATTTTTTGTTTTAAAATAAAGGCAATGAATATTTAAGCTCCCATTCCGTATAACGCAATAAATAAAACTCTAGAGATTTTCTCAGTAAAGTATTTTCTTTACGATAAAAGTTTAAATATACGGTACATCTTTATTTCACTGTAACTTTGTAAATACTGTTAGATTATAATAGAATAGAATAGAAACTCTTTATTGCACAAAAACACAGACATTACAGAAAAACACATTAAATATAGTCTATCTAAGGAGATTTTTTTTTTAAATTAGCTCGACATAATGGTTTCCCACGACTGATGGAAAGCGAACTGTGACAACGGGCAGCAAGATTCGCAAGATTCCCTTGTACACTATTGAAAGATTGTGAACCGTTTGAGGACGATTTTACTTGTGTCAAAATCATAAATTATTATATTACTGCTAGATACCGTAAGTTGATGAATTTACTGAAATTCATGGCGTTAAATAATTCTACTCTTTGCTATATTCCGTAAGTTTATCAACTACCTAGGAAATTGATCAACTTAGGATTCTTGCTATTTTCCGGTGACATATCCATACTAAGATTTCGCTGTACACTCCGTGTAGCTGATTGCATCAGTAGATCGGTATCGGGATGGCCGCTGGTCTCCGAAGCCGGCCCTGTACTGCAGCGACTCCAACACAATCGTATTACATACTAGATGGTCCCGGTGACTTCATTTAGTCATTGGATATTCTTACTCGTGAGTTTGACAAGAAAAGTGTTTTCTTTTCCTCCATAAGAGCGCTTAGTTGAAAAAAAAAATCATCATCATCATCAGTATCAAGCCACTGATGGACATTGGCCTCTCCCAATGTTCGCCACTTTGATCGATCCTGGGCTTCTCGCATCCAGCGTTCTGCGCAAATCGTCAAAGAAAATAATAAAATGGAATGGGCGAATTGGTCAAACTTCTATTATATAATTAAAGCCAATATGGACTGACTCGGTGGCTCAATTGGTAGTTACCCCTGCCTTCTGAGCCAAGGGTCGTGAGTTCGATTCTCACCCGGGACAAACATTCGTGGGATGAACACTTGTATTTGTTCCGTGTCTGGGTGTTTATAAATTGTATTTAAGTATTTATTTATGGTACCTTCGTTGTTCTGAAACCCATAACACAATAAAAAAAAATCGTGTTGCCAAAATTGCCTCGACCGACAATCGAACCTGGTAACTTCAGATTTCATGTTTAAGATGAACACTAACTCCACCAAGGTCTTTGTACACTGTATTTACTTATAATAATATTAACAAAAACATTTTGTATCAAATACTATTTATGTACTCCGTACAAATCCGAAATCGTGTATTTCTGTCTATTAATTAATTTAGCTAGCGCTCGTCATTTCTAATTACTGCACAGTGATAATCCATGAACGGAATTTCAGCTACGATCTCTAGGGTAACTATCTAAATACAGACTATACGTCTACTCTTTCCTGTGAAATTTCCCATTCAATTTAAAAACAATGGTTTAGGTCCATTATTCATAGAATTACATCGACTGATTTAGGTTACTTAATGAAGTAGATTATATAAGAGCTCAAATGTGAGGAAACACGGAGAAGAAGGAGAGGAAGGAGACACAGGTGCATTGCCGGCCCATTAAGAACTTTATCGCTAGAATGTGAGTCCACTGCTGGACATACCATCTCCAAACGTTCGCCGCCCTAGTTGATACTATGCTTCTCGCATTCAGCTCTTTCCAGAAATCATAATCATAATGTTTATTGCATTATGTGGTCACAATAGATTATACAAATGGATAAAGTAAATTATTTATACCCTGCAAGGGCACAGCCAAATCTTAGATCTAAAATGTGAATATTACTTACATTACAACTTAATATCTTACGCAAAAGATATTTGTAGGCGACAAAAGGTTCTACATTACCTACGTTTGCCGAATTAGCGGTATCCACTCCAGAATTTCTCTATCCTAACGGTTTTTAGTTCTACAACTGATATGGCCAGAATTACGATATTGCTTACCATCAGGTGAATTGTAAGCGTAAACCGATTACGAATAAAAAGAGAAAAATAACCTTTAGATTCTATAAATTACTATAAAAATAAAGTTTTTCTAAGGTACGGTTTCTAATTAACACTACAAGTTAGATGAGTTAAATAATACTTTAATGAGCTAAGTTTTAATGAGTTTGAGAACCATTTATCGTTTTTACGCAACACGTACTAGGAGTTAGTCTTTGGTAGCGAAACTCGTCTGGGTACTGTTATATGGGGACTCGCGATTTGAATTAAATAAAAAAATTCTATACTTATAATGAATCTGTAGAGAGGTCAATTCTGTACATGAAATATATTTCAAAATAACTATCAGGGGGTGATTAGTGATCGGTACTGATGCCAAAAATGCAACCAGTAAAATTTTTGTCTGTCTGTCTGTATGTTCGTTATAGAAACAAAAACTTCTGGATAGACTAACAAAACTTGGTACAATTATTATTCTTCATACTCCTGGGCAGGTTATAGTATACTTTTCATCACGCTACAATCATTAGAAGCAGAGCAGCGATGGAAAGTGTAAAGATGGATATACCCATAATCGCCGCGCTGGGCAGGCGGGTTGGCGATCGCAGGGCGTAGCTTCTTGCTCCGATGACGCTGCTGCCCGTCATCGGCCTGTGGTATTTAGCTACGCCTTCTATCGTGATGGTTTTACCGCCACCAGTCGGTTTGCCAGAGCCTCGTTTGTTGTTCGGCAGGATGCACCACAGACAGGTGAGGATGGCTTGGAGCGAAAAGGTGATAGGTCGCTCCCTTACATCCCGCGTGTTTATTATCTTGTTTAATTCAAATTTCATTATCCAGTTTTCATTCCACCAAGTGAAGATAAATAGCTGTATGGATGGAGGTTGATAGTATTTTTTAACTCCGAGTGAAATAACATCATCAATATTCGTTAGCTGAAAGTATCTACTTTCAAAATCCAACAACTCCATAAAGTTTGACGTTATCTTCGCTCGCTTCAGAACGAGCCTGTCTTCGTTTACACTCGTGGGAATTGTTGGAATACGAATGTGCAATGAGGTTAACATAATCCTTGTACATTTTGCAAGTTTGTCGATTTTAGGTGAACAATAGGCCTGAACAACATTTTCTGAATGCAAATTGAGTTTTTTTTGAGAATGAGAATCATCAGATGCCTAAAACAAGCTTGCTTGTTTTTACTTAAGCCAACGATCGGTGTCGGCGCGCGTCTGCCCAGTCGCGTCTGCTGAACGCCAGATTCGGCCACGTTGGCTTAATTGGAAATTAATTGACGCGGCAAATTTGGTGACCGCGAGATCTGTGCTGCGGCTTCAGCTAGAGCTAGCTGCTTTGCAAGCTGACATGGTGGTGGCAGCTGATAGGAATTGGTTATTGCCCGCTCTCGCAGTAACTTTGGCTTCTTTAAATGTATCTGCTGGTAAAAATAGCCACCGTCGTACTAATATGAAAACATTTCGAACCGAATCTAGATCAGATTCTACATTGCTGCTGCTTCCGACCGATTTCGGCCATGGCGACCACTTCAACTCATAATCTAGTCTGCGCTGATGCGCACGAAGATGACTTATATAGCCGATCCTCGCAACAAACTCTCGTGCACAATGTGGGCATGTACTTTATATTAGGTTATTTTCTTTCACGAAAGCTCTGTATTTCTCTTTAATTTTTTTCAAGCCTTTATTTGATTACTTTAAAATTCTGCTATTTGATATAATATTACTATCAATATTTAGGATATTTATGTGTTGGGGTTTAGAATAGGACCACCCCATTTCATCCCATAGGTGTCGTACAAGTCAGGGAGGGAATATCAGGATACGGGCAGTAGCGTTTACCTCTCTAGTGCCTCTCTACAAATAAATGCCATCCCGCCTGCCAGGAATGGTGAGTATGGTAAATCCTGCCAAATGACAATTGTTATTGGCGAAATACCAACTAACTTTATCCAACAGTGGACGTTTTCAGGCTGATAATGATGATCATCATGATAATTTAATGAGCTTTTCCTATTTCCAAATTATCTCCTGCTAAGGTATATTGAAGCTATGTAAATTCCCTACGGGAAACCAAAATTCTCCCGAACAAGCAAGTACGCAGAAGCCGGTGGACTATGTAGTTATAACCAATTGCAATTTCCAGCAGGCGCCTAAAACAAGCGCAGGATGTTATTAATCTTGCTGCATCCTGATTAATGAGCGGTGCGAAGTGGGAGCGCGGAGCGAGTTCGCAGCTTTAAGGCGGATTTATATTTGTCTGATGTGTTGTGACGTGACGCGTCAGAACGGTATCGGTTTCATACATTTGGTATAGTAACGTTCATACTAGTAATGCGTATTGTGATGGCTTGTGTAAATGTATGAAACCGATACCGTTCTGACGCATCACGTCACAACACATCAGAATAATATAAATCCAATCCGCCTTTACGATGAACGGTCGCGTCGGTCGCGATGTGATATCGAAATGTACAGTGTCGCTTGCTTTCACAGAGAGTACCGATTATTCCTCGTCTCGAATACTTCAAGATGGTATTATGTCTTTGAGAACAGAAGCTTCATAGCTTTGCAGTCCATACAAAGAAAGTAGAGGTAACGCACCGAAGTGGCTATTATCCCGTGAAATGCGCCACCCACAGTCGCCGCGCCGCTACTACGCCGCGCGTCCGGCCGCTCTCTGCGGCGCTTCGCTCACCTCCGCATAATATTCGCCGAACACGCCGCCGTAATTGGTTCTGGCTGTTTATGTTACACGCCACGGACGTGTCGCACCAAATATTGCGACGTGTCAAGGAAGTTTGGCAGTAGCAATTTGTGCAGTCAATTGGAACTAGGAAAATTAAATGTTTTGGTCAATTCAAAATAGGTATACGAGTGTTATGTCACGGGATCCACGAGACGATCTCATCCTGGGTGTCCTAGAAGACGATTTAAGGATATAGCAAAAAACAGGAGCGTTTACCTTTTTTTTAGAGGGGAATGCATTAGGTGTGTTGGACTCACACCACCCAAAAATGGGAGGGCATACTCACGAAACCCCCCTGTGTCGCCAGTGGGCAGCAAGTAGCAGGGACACGGGTAGCGCCGAAGCATACGGCCACATCCCTGTCTGGCCTGGCCAGCCATATGACAAACAGCCGGCACTTCTGGTCAGGGGAGGGCAAATACCCCTACCCTCGGCTTCCGGGGAGCGTACCGGGATGAATGCTAAATGACAATTATCGTTGAGAGAGGTTTATGGACATATGCTGGACAGTAGTGGACATCTGCAAGCTAAGGATTCACAAACAATGCATAAAATTCGATTATAAAATTGCTGATTAGTAACTTCCAAATAATTATATTTAATAGCTTTGAGTATTGCATGGCAAAGCTATAAAATTTAATGTGTTGTTGTTGGGTGGGTTCCACAAACTCTCTCGCTAAATGCCATGAAAATAGACCCGCGGGATGTGTTGACATTTAGTAGGATCTTAAGAGATTATGCACGAAGACACCTCGAATATACGCAACCTACAAGAACAAACACATCCATATTATAACTCACACATAGCACAACACATTCGTTCATCATACAAAATGAGGAATCAATATAAAATTGAATTAGCATAATACAGTTTTCGTTGCAAAACCTATACACATGAGTATTTTGCGTGGTATTTTGACTCCACGCTTTTAAAATATCACTCAAACAAATGCATGCTATTTCAGAATCTATTTTTTCATTCAAAGCGACCAGTCATTAACACTCTGCATTTTAGAATGCAGAAAATAAATTCCAAACAAAATACTGGCACAAAAGTGGCGTGACCCGCGAATCTTCTATTGCCCAGTCGAAATGCACACTTTTAAACCTCGCAAAACCACCAAAACTTAATCACAGGTGCAAATGCTTTAGACACAAGTTTATACGCGGCCAAACCGCTTCAATATACGCGCTGTTGTAAAAAGTTCTTTATTGCGTTTGTATAGAGTGCAGGTACAAAGGCCGTATGCACAAAAGTACATAATGTTTTTCTCGACATTCAGCGTACAGTCGCGAGCAATTTAATCCAAATAACAGACCACGGGGCTGAGTGGACAAAGAGTAGTGGTTGACAGAGCCACCGTGTTTTTTTGCCGGAACATTTTATTTATTTGATGACAGCCACTCGGATAGCAGTTTTCGGACAGAATAGAATTTGTAAAGCTTTAAAAGCAGTGCGCAGTTTTCGACGGTAAAAAATAACATTCACTTCTGTTTTGGAAAAATAAAGAATCGTGTGGAGTTTGTCAGTGTATTTTACAAGTTAAATTTTGGGTCTGACATCAATTTCCATGAATCCATAGGATTTGATAGCTACCACCGTAATAAAGATACATAAAGTATCTTTACCAATATTATAAATAAGTAAAGTTTGTGTGTTTGTTTATTTGTTAAATTGTAAGAGGTAATCTCAAGATCTACTGAACCGATTTAAAAAAAATATTTCACCAATAGGAAGATTATTGCTAAGTGTCATTGGTTATATAATTATGCCCAACGAAGTGGGCACGGGTCAGCAAGTATTCAATAAAACGACTTATTTAGATATAACCATCCAGAAAGATGGAGTGGCTGAATACGACAGGCCGATACAATGTCACCGGAGCCCAGCGTAGCGAATGAGTAAAGCCCAAGCAAAAGTGTTTACCCAAAGTGGTGAACGACTGGAGAGGCCTATGTCCAGCAGTGGACTGCGATAGGCTGATAATGAAACGCATAATATTCCCTTAGTCGTCATCTACGACACCCATTGAATGATTTACTTTTAAATAGCAAAAAGAGAGGTCAAGGGTCGTGGGTTCGATTCCCGCACAGTACAAACATTTGTGTTCATGAACATGTCTGTTTGTTTTGGTCTGGGTGTTTCCTATGTATAATATGTATTTATTTACAAAAAAAGGATCTAAGTAAGTTTATCAGTGTGCCTAGCACGAACATTTTCGTAAAAGTATGCGTAACGTTACCGTAAACATTTGTATGAAACTTGGTACAGCGCCCCTATCGTGCGTAAGAGGTACTACGTTTACGTATGTTAACGTAGTGAAAATCATCGCCTTGTTTACGGTTACGTTACGCATACTTTTTCGAAAGTGTTCGTGCTAGGCACACAGATGTCTAGTACCCATAGTAAAAGCTTCGGCTTAGTTTGGGGCTAGATGGCAATGAGTGGCCCAGCGGGGCATGTCTTGGGTAATGTTTATTTTATTTAGGTTTTAATTGTACTTAATCACACAATTACAGTTCTATTCTGTAATGTGCATGCTCTGTGGCACAGCGGAGTCAAGTGCGACCCGCCGCAGCAACCATTACGGCGTTATTATGTACCGCACGCAAATCTGCCGAGCCTTCGGTAATCGGCTCTTTGGTGAACCTCGATGTGGGGGCAAATGTTACGGAGAAAACAAATGGAAATTGGTCACTCGTAGTAGGCAACACGTACGTGTAGGTAATAATGTTCATGAACACAAATGTTAGTACTGTGCTGGAATCAAACCCACGACCCTAACTCAGAAGGCAGAGGTCACTACCAAATGAGCCATCGAGCCAGTCAAAAGTAATGACAGCAATATCAGTGAACTTGTTAAAAAAGCACAATGTGATTAATTTTTCATTGTAACTCGCATGCAAAATATTGTTGATCTACAGATATTTCAGGTAAGGATTTTTTGTGATATTAAAATCGTTTTTATCTCCTTTGTAAAACATGAACTTTAGCAATTTGTGTTCAAGGCTGAATGTGTCCAAACTAAAAACGTGACAAATCGCTCAGCTGAAGAGAAAAAGATTTATGTCTTTACTTACAGTTGCTGTTTCAGGGTTCTGTATTATACAAAGTGTAGGGACAGACCCTTTTTCTGAATCTTTGTAGTTATTTTTATTCGCGTCACCAGAGCGAGGAGCTACGCCTTACGGTTGCCAACCACACCCAGAATTACGATTATGGGTATAACCTCCAGGTGTTTGCCTAAAGTGGCGAATACCTGAAGAGGCCTATGTCCAGCATTGGATTGATATAGGCTGATGATGATGAGGGAATGTAAGGGAGTGACCTATCACCTTTTGACTCCAAGCCATCCTCACCTGCCCGTGGTGCACCTTACCGAACAACAAACGAGGCTCTGGCAAGCCGACTTGGTGGCGGTAAAACCATCACGATGGAAGGCGTAGCTAGATATCACAGGCCGATGACGGCAGCAGCGTCACCGGAGCGAGTAGCTACGCCCTGCGATCGCCAACCCGCCTGTCCAGCGTGGCGATTATGAGTATATCCTCCAGAAGTTTGCCCTAGGTGGCGAGCTACTTGAGAGGCCTGTGTCCAGCAGTGGACTGTAATAGGCTGATGATGATGATGATCAGATATGAATTTGCCCGCATTCACACATACCTACTGAAAACATAATGTGTGAATTTTGGCCTCTTATAGCAGTTTCGAATGTTTTTTTACCAATAAGTTTTTAACACCCTACAAGCCCTTCTTGTGAAATTCATCTCGCGCTTGCCCAGACATTTCGTACGACTATTCGTCTAAACAGAAGTCTAATATAAACTTATCGCTTCACCATGCGGGTATTAAGACATAAGCGAAGATTTCCCAAGACACCAGTGACCCACTTTAGGTCTACCAAACAACACTCAAAAAGTTAGTTAAACTAAAACTTCTACTAAAACTCGAAACATCGAAGGTTCTAGGCTTGAATTCCTTTTGAGTCTGTTTAAGAAACTCATTTTAAGGTAGTTTAGTTAGCTGATAACGATAATGATGTATAATTTCTCGTCATAAATCTCGTGTTGGAGGCCAATATCCTTTAGGCCGATATTGGCCTTTTTACTCACTAGTAAGTATATCATCATCAACAGGCACTGGGGGAGCCCAAGAAGAGATGTAGGGCATAGCGAATCTTCGCTCGAATTGAGCTGCCCGTCCGGGGAAGGACCTCCGCCCTATAGAATACCGCGGCCAAATGATCGGGTCGGGTTTCTGCCGGTGAGTAGGGTTTCCGGAGCTCGTGGGGGGTTAGGGTTGGGCCGGTATGGCAGTGGCAACTGACAGGTAACTGACCAGTTACTTGCCCATTATCACAGCGTCTCTTTCGCTTTCCATTAGGCGTAGGGAAGCCATTACCAACGAGGTACTATAAAAAAATCCAATGTCAATTGTCTTTTACGAGCATTTATTTGCCTTAGTCACCACGCTTGGCAGATGG
The DNA here is from genome assembly GCA_031163375.1 of Conogethes punctiferalis. Classification (NCBI taxonomy): domain Eukaryota; kingdom Metazoa; phylum Arthropoda; class Insecta; order Lepidoptera; family Crambidae; genus Conogethes; species Conogethes punctiferalis. Next base: position 2,372,023 of record CM062083.1, on the reverse strand, counting down.
GTTGGTAACCACAGTATGCTTTAAACAAATAAAACATACTGTGGTTAAAGCTGCTACCCGTTTCCTGATATTCTCTGAGTCGTTTACTACGATATCCAGAGATGGAATAGAATGGATGTAAGGCAAACAAAAGACACTAACAATTATTATGGATGCGTTTGCGCTGCGCCGCAGTAAAAATTATAAGTTTTAGTAATTGTATCTCATTTTGAGTGAACGTTTGTAAGTTCTTTATGATAATAAATGTCTTTAAACCGTGGTATAGCCCTATTCTAAGTCCGGAAACCACACGAACACTCGCTTCTATAAAGCTTTGATCCAAGACTCTGAACAAAAAATGAACAGAAAATAACGGAGTTAACGCTTCCTTCATCGTCTTCAGACTTTATTACGCAGTCCTTTTGGCAAGCCCTTGACGAATATGATGGCTTAAAACATTAACTGACAAATTACAGGTATTACAAAGTAAAGAGCGCGGCGAAAAAAAAGATATTTTTACGCCATTGTGGGGCGAAGTTCCGAGAACTAGGTTAAGATAACTCAAAGTGCGTAATAAATGAAGTTGGGGCTGCGGCTATTGTGTTAAAGAACGAGGGGAAAGGTTTATTAATATTTCCAGAGCGGCAGAAGAGGCTTAATAAAAATTTTAATTGCACATTTTTATGTCTACGTCTCATTAAAAACGTAATATACTTTTGTTGAGGCAGTAATTTGGTATGCCAGATTTTGTTTTATGAAGGAAATTAACAAATGCAATGCGCAGTGCACGTCGGCTCTAACATAAGTAACATATTAAGCGCAAGAGAATATCATTCGCAGGCTCTGCTTTCGTTATCTGGGGTCGGCTCATTACGTTTTTTCTTTCATTCACCCCTTTTAATAACCCAAGACATACCACGCTGGGCCACACAGCGCCGTCTAGCCCCAAACTAAGCCGAAGCTTGTACTATGGGTACTAGACAACTGATAAACTTACTTCTATACTTTTTTTTTGTAAATATTATATGTTATGGACCAAGTGATAAATGTAGCATTATATATAATGCCCGGGCATTCTGATAAATGACCAATATGTGAGGGCAATTTGATAATCATTATTAAAATAATGAAATTGATCGGGCATTATAAATATTGTTTATCACCCTTTGGGCAGAGTAATAAAAACATATTTTATAATTATTTCGCAGTCTCCTGGACCTCTGTAAGGCTTGTGTGGGGGCACAAGCCCATCCACTCCTGAGATAATATAATATGTGTACGTGATACACAGGCCAGACATTACTTCTGACTGCTCCAAGATGACGCACTCAGTAGTAATACCTACTGGGCAAATGCAGCACTATTGCATAATGATGGGAACTAAATTATAGGGTTATTTAATTGACAGAGGTCCTGTACAGGATAACTGGGCCACTGGTGTGAGATAACGGACGTTTGCCATTTCATTTTTATAAGGGTTCCGTACCTAAAGGGTGTAAAATGGAACCCTATTACTAAGTTTCCAAATTATGTATACCTGTTCGCTTTAAGAACATGATAATGTTGCAACAAATCTAAAAATATAATAAAATAAACATTTAAGGGGGCTTCTATACAACACACGCGATTTTACGCTCGATATCAAAGGCTCGGTACGGAACCCTTCGTGCTCGACACTGACTCATTATTTGGATTTATAAGCAAGGACTTCTATGTAAAGAATCCGCTGGTTGGTTTTTGTATTTAAACTTCTAGAGGAAGCCCTCTAGTAAAGAGTGTGGTGATAATGTGGCCACCACGGAAGTGTCTTCTGTCGAACAAAAAAAAATTTTTGACATCCATCTATAATTGACAAAAATATCGGTGAACATACATAAAAAATGATACATACAGACGAATTGGTGAACCTCCTCCTTTTTCGAAGTCGGTTAAAAAAACATTACCGGATACATCGATCTCCGAATAAGTAAGTGATTAGTTACGCGTGCGTCCTTCCTGTTAGCTTTATTATCAAATTGCCTAATTGTCAAGTAGCAATACAATAATGACCGGGCGATGTGATAAATAATGAAGTTTAGATAGTTATTATCACTTTGCCCAATAGAACTTGACATTATTCATAATGCCCTAGCATTTTATATAATGCCCGCATTAATCACTTGGTCCATAACATATACATATTGTACATAGTAAACACATAGACTAAATACAAACAGACATGTTCATGAATACAAATGTTTGTACTGTGCGGGAATCGAACCCACGACCCTTGGCTCAGAAGGCAGAGGTCACTGTCAAATGAGCCATCGAGCCAGTCAATTATCAAAATATTAGCAGTCATTATTATCAGTCTATCGCAGTCTGCTGCTGAACATAGGCTTTTTCAGTTGTTCGCCACTTCGGTCAAATATCAACACCACGCCGGGCAGGCGGGTTGGCGATAGCAGTGCGTACCTTCTCGCTCCGCTGACGATGCTGCCCGTCATCAGTCTGTGGTATTTAGCTACGCCTTTCATGGTGATGGTTATAACTCTACCAATCGGTTGCCAGAGCCTCATTTGTTATTCGGCAGGATGCACCACGGACAGGTGAGGGTGGCTTGGAGCGAAAATATGATGAGTCGCTCCCTTAGGGGCAGCGCAGACGACAGACTATCCGTGACGTACTTTTTTGCAATTATATGCAGTAACGCGACGACACGACGCGCAAAAATCTGTCGCGGATATTTCACAGACACAACGCACACGACGCACATCTTCGAATATTCTGTCGGCAGACCTAGACGCTTTTTTAAATGTCTCAGACGCAGACTCTATCGCACAAAAAGTGTGCCGTCTGCGCTGCATCTTATCAGGCGTTATAGTCCTATCCAATGCTCTTCTTTTCTCAGTCATCATTATCATCCTTCAAGCAGTCCATCCATGTTTTCTTCGCTCCCTCCAGTAACAAATACGGTCATCAAGCTCAGGTATACTTCAAGGTAAATGACCAGCAAACACAATACGTCATAGTTGTTGAAACTAAATCATGTCCGCTCGACGTATAAAGCGAAAGAAAGTTTTCTTATTATAGCTAACTCGATCAAGTTTCGCCATATCCAGCTTAATCAACTCCCGACTAGAGATGGGATGGGACGTTTCGGTACCAAGCCATGTAATGGAGATTCGAAAGGAACCTCAGACGTACTTTCTGTTTTAAAGCTAACTTTTAGCTCGTTCAACTAGTAATGCGTTTAGTTCCACCCTCGCAAATTGACTAAATAAGATGACGCTGAATCGTGTGTTTTCTTTGCGAAAGCTGCGCTTTTATGTAGATTGGATTGTGAACCTTTTTGCATTGACTTAAGAATCAAATGCGTGTTGTCCGCTTGTGTACTAACTGGAGGTGGAATTAGGTAGCACTGCCAGGTACATTTTAAAGGAATCGAAGTAACTTACTTTTGCGTCCTTAGAAAGCTACTGGAGCTGTGATATCCCATCCAAGCACATAGGTTAACTATAGAATTTGTTACGGTACTATTGGCTTCTCGCGGAAAGAAAGTTTGGACATGCATATTTATAGTAAATCTACACGTGGAAATAAGCAATTTTATTTTATGTCTAAAACTTTTTTTACGTAAAAACGTAGTTTTCCCAAAAATTTTAATAAGGTCCTTTATTTTACTACTAGCTGTGCCAGCGGCGTCGCTCGCGTGGATATCGGGTTTCAAAAATAACGGACTTCCATATAATACCCATCTATACCTTGTGCCTAAGTTTTAAGTTAGACCTCTAGCAATACATTGGTGAAAACCGCATTCAATTCTATGCAGTAGTTTTCGCGTAATGCGCGTTCAAACATACAGGTTTAAATTTCTCGCGTTTTCCCAACACTTCCCGTCACTGCTCCGCTCCTTTTGATTGTAGCGTGATGAAAAGTATCCTATAACCTGCCCAGGAGTATGAAGAATAATTGTACCAAGTTTCGTCAAAATCTGTTCAGTAGTTTTTTTTTCTATAACGAACATACAGACAGACAGACAGACAGACAGACAGACAGACAGACAGACAGACAGACAGACAAAAATTTTACTGATTGCATTTTTGGTATCAGTATCGATCACTTATCACCCCCTGATAGTTATTTTGAAAAAATATTTTATGTACAGAATTGACCTCTCTACAGATTTATTATAAGTATAGAAGAAGAAGATAGAAGAGTGCGTTGTGATTATGAATGTTCACATCGCATCGGCTAATTTAATATCTATCATGCATTTAAATAATATCTAGAAGAGATCGCACACAGTGATAAAACTGTAATTAATGTAATTAATACAACATAAAATATATCTACTACGAGTATTTACTTACTTAGTTTTAAGTCAATTGTATGGTGTACAACAAAGAAAACTCGCTACATAATGCTTTGCTACTGAGTAAAGTACCTCTTTAAAGAGTAAAGACACCTGTTTATCCTTATCGAGCAAATAACGTACCGTCTCATGAGATGCCAAAGCTATCGACGTTGCAATTCACGCATCCCTCGGGATCCGTGAGTGAATTGTTTCCGAAACAAAAGTAACTAACATGCTACTCCCTTGTATTGGCCATACCTGCGCATAAAACACTTGCACACTTTACTTCTACTCATTTCTGGAAACTTTAATTATACGAGTATTTTACATCATTTCGTGTACGTTTGAAGTCTCTGCATCAAAAACTGACCACATTTCGACTTCCAAAATCGCTTTTGTTTTTTTAAGAATTAGCAAGCACCAGAGAACAGATTAATAAACTTATGCGACACGATCTCCTATAATATAGGAGATCAAGAGTAATTTTTTGAATGAAATAAATTTATATATTATCAAATCTACCGTATTTTAAAACAAACAGTCCCATCTCTACTCCCTTACTTGCATGATTAACTTAATTCGCAGGAAACTTTCTTATAATACCTCCGGAACCCTCCGTATGCTTTACAGTGGACCCGGGCTAATTCTAATTACGCCCAACGAGGATCCCTAATCCGTAATATACTGAAGAAACCGCCGGGTTCCCAAATAAACTCTCTTAATTGGATAGGTAAATAAAAAAGTTAATTAAACGTCGCAAATAACCTTCTAATTTAAAGAAAAAGTAAACTCAAGGTTGAAGTGAGCAGCAAATTGTATGACTTAATCTAAATTAACTGGCTATTGTCGGATTAAGCTCCGTTTTGATGCTAGATTTACGCTGGAATCTGGATGCAGGCCAATAATTAAGATTAGACTAGTGAATACAGTGGTTCTCAAACTGTAATTTAAATGAAAATATATCTTATTTCGTACATTTTAAAGAAAAGCACTTAGAAATCGTCACTTTCGGTGCTACATGTTCGGAGAGCAGTAATCTACCGAAAAAACTACGCATTTGCAAAATAAATGTGTACTTGCTATTACAGTTTAAGTATTTATAATAAACTCTAGTGACCTTCGGGTATTTAAGATTATTGCGAAGTAACCATAACAGATAGACATAATTCTGTTGGCATTTTCTGTAGATAATTATTTGTTCTGAAAAGTCGTAGTACACTATTTTGTTGTATAATCAATAGTTTTCGCAGTGCACGCGGTGTAGGAAAGTTGTATGATAATTATATATAGTACTAGCTGTGCTCGCGACTTCGTCCGCGTGGAATAGTTATTTTTTCCCCGTTTTTTTTACATTTTCCATTATTTCTTCGCTCCTAATAGTTGCAACGTGATGTTATATAGCCTAAAGCCTTCCTCGATAAATGGTCTATTCAACACAAAAAGAATTTTTCAATTCGGACCAGTAGTTCCTGAGATTAGCGCGTTCAAACAAACAAACAAACATACAAACAAACAAACTCTTCAGCTTTATAATATTAGTTAAGATATAGGTTTTTTATGGTCTAGGTGGAAACAGGAAGATCTTGAAATAGTATTTATTCCACGAGGTTTGCGAAACAGTGTTCTAAGTGCATAAATAAGTAACCCCACGTAAATCTTAATTGAATATCGTGGTCATTCTAAAGTAGATAAGATAGATCAGTTGAGAATTAGAAGTGTTAAGTATACAAAAGCTAAATTAAGTTAAGATAGCACGGAGGATTTCTTAGAAGTGTAGTTAAGTGTAGAGGTTGCAAACTTAGCGTAAAGAATAATAGGTTTCGAATTAGTAAGATGGTTTTGCCTCGGCCTCTTGAGCCTCAGAGGAGCAGAGGTTTCAGCGACGAAAACTCGTGCGATACGAAGGTTCCAGGTTCGAAAATTGGCTATGCTCTACCTCTGTCGATGTACAATGTTTTTAAGCACTGTCAATTTTGAGATTGCCAACCAAACATTGGGATGTAAGGGAGCGACCTATCACCTTTTCGCTCCAAGTCAACCTCACCTGCCAGTGGTGCATCCTGCCGAACAACAAACGAGGCTCTGGCAAACCGACTGGTGGCAGTTAACCACGAACCATCACGAAAGAAGGCGTAGCTAAATACCACAGGCCGATGACGGACAGCAGCGTCACCGGAGAAAGAAGCTACGCCCTGCGATCGCCAACCCGCCTGCCCAGCGTCTGCTCCAGAAGTTTGCCCTATGTGGCGAGCAACTGGAGAGGCTTGTGTCCAGCAGTGGACTGCAATAGGCTGATGATGATGATGAACCAAACATTGGCTTGCTGGTCAGGAAACAAACATACCTACTCTTAAAACAACTTTAAACTTTATTACACAGTGTACTGCGAACTCACAAATAATGCAAGTGACTCGTTCCTACCCGAGCCCTGGGAATATTTCAATCGGCGTCGTTATTACTAGCAGCGTTTATCCCGAGCATTCCCGGCTGCTCCCGGGGGAGCGCCGCGGAATGCATGCCAACATCGAGGGGCTATTCTGGATCGGGACTGTGTAAAATATCCCGCATATTTGGGTCCGAGCGGGAATTATAACTTCACACATTTTGTTATGAATACCGGTGTTGGCGACTGGCTGTGATGCAGCCTTTTTTATAAACTTTATGTTTTTATATATTTATTTCTTTTTCTTTTGATATTGTCATATTGATTTGTTGTCACCTTTGCTGTCTGCCTTGTTGCTCTTACTTTTGCAATACATTTGGTTATTTTCCTATTTCTACGTGTTTTCCTCATTCTCCATTAGTTACAGTCCACATCCTCATCCGCTGAACGACCGTTCGTGCTCAGAAGTTGGCTTTGCAAGCAGATGCGTTGCGGCGCCAAGTGGAGCGCGAGCGCCAGCAAGCCGAGCGCGAACGGGTGCTTGCCCGTCTCGAGGCGGAAGCAGAACAAGCAAAGCTCGCCGCTCTGGATGCATCCGATAAGTCCCGTAGTTCGAGAGTAATAGAAAGCGTACTTAATTATGGGTGTCCGCACAACATGGCAACACAAGCATATACGCCTGGTGGAGCACCGGCTGACACCTTGGGAAAACCCCAAGGACATCCGTTTCGGTCGGTCTCTACCAACACGGCACCTCAATGCATGCCAAACGTGCACACGGACCCCATTGTACAATTGACACATGCAATTAACGCTCTCTCTAACAGGCCAAGGAAACCCGAACTCATAAGGTTTACGGGTGATATCGGGCAATGGATGTCTTTTAAAAACAGTTACGAGAGAACTAAATCTGACTTTTCTCCTTCAGAAAACTTAGACCGTTTAAATAACGCCGTGGGAGGTCCGGCGTACCAAGCCGTTGCGTCCCTCCTGTGGACCTGCGCCGATCCCGAGGACGTCATGCGCGCTTTGGAGCAGACGTACGCGCGGCCGGAGCTGTTGGTGGCCCGCGAGGTCGCCGCACTGCGCAGCTGTCCCAAGCTAAGTTCTCTCGAGGATTTGAATTGCTTAGCAAATCAGTTACGGAACTTTGTAACAACACTGAAACTGCTCAAACAAAACGAGTATCTTTCATCACCGGAGCTGTTTCAGTGCGTCTTAGTAAAACTAAGCGAACACACTAGGGCCCGATTTACTGATTTCGCATATGTTTACCCATCCGACGAACAACCACTTACTAAATTGGAGTTATTGTCACGCTTTCTCCTGACAGAAGCTGACAAACAGTTGAAGTTCAATTTCGTCGTGGACAGTACTGTCAAGGCGCCGACTCCGCCGCATACTTTCAACTTTAAATCACGGAAGGAAACCGTACATGCCACGGTATCATATGTTACTCCTAAGTGTTGCTCGTATTGTAAACAAGGGCCCCACGTCATAAAAATCTGCAAAATGTTTTTAGCTCTGAACGTAGAGGATAGATGGCGATGGGTACGAGAGACCAGAGCGTGCTACCGGTGCCTAAATTCTAACCCGCACTCGTGGAACAATTGTCGAGCGAAACGTTGTGGAGTCGACGGATGTTCCAAGCGTCACAACGCACTCCTCCACGGTATTACACCTCCCAGTGCTGACGCTAACGCGATACCAAGCGGCCAGTGCAAGAGCACTGAAACATCCTTTACTGTCTCCACCGCCACCAACGACACCGACAGCAAAATTGAGCCCGTCGTCAAAATTACCACTACTAATTGTACCATTAATACGACAGGGACTTTGCTGCCGGCTTCTCGTCCCCGCGGCCTATTAAAGGTAGTCCCGATCGTGCTCGAGGGTCCTGATGGCGTGTTCGAAACAACAGCACTTCTCGACGAGGGCAGTACGGCGACGCTGATCGACGCAGAGGTAGCAGCGCGCATCGGCGCGAAGCCGACCGGTCGAGAACGTCTCCGCCTTGAGGGTGTCGGTGGTATGATGAAAGAAATGGAAGTAAGTTACTTGAATTTTTATATACGTGGACGTAACCAAACCGACCGTTACCTGGTGAAACACGCGCGAGCCATCACGTCGTTAGGCCTACGCGCACAAGAACCCGGTATAATAAATTTAAGTAACTGCGACCATCTTTCTGACGTACTCACATCCGAACATCTCTCCTACGCCGACGCTCCCCCTACTGTCCTCATCGGTGCCCCGGACTGGCACTTGTCTCTAAGTCGCGAAGTGCGTTGCGGAAAACGTCATCAACCCGTCGCTTCCAGGACCTTACTAGGTTGGGTGCTTCATGGCGCAATTTCGGTACCAACAAATTCTAAATTAGAGATCATCAATCACATTTTGGACCATCCCAACGATAAAGCACTCATGAGCGACGCACACGTATCATCCATCCATCCTCCATCTCCATCGAGCATAACTTCTAACCCGACGCGTTTTGTTTCATGGCTGCGCTTACTTCGCGCCACCGCCCGCGTTCTCCAGGGCGCACGACTGTTCCGGCTCAAGCTCTCTCGGCCTCTTGCTCAAAATCCCAAATTATACAGCACCACATCTCCCCAGCACCCTCACGCCTTAGACATCATGGAAGCCGAGAAGATGGTGGTGCTTCAAGCGCAGGCAGAGAGTTTCCCCGAGGATCTCTAAAATCCTCAAAGCCCGTGCCCAGGAAGAGCGCTTCATTTAGAAATGGTCACTTCATTATCATCCTATGCCGCCTTGATGAGTTTGAGACGCTTCATCGCACGCCGAGAATCACCCACGACCATATACTCCGACAACGGCACGAACTTCGTCGGAGCCTCACGCGAACTACGTTGCCTTCACGACGACTCCATCAAAGAATATGCCTCAATCATAAGATCGAGTGGCGCTTCATCCCGCCCGTATCACCATTCATGGGCGGCGCATGGGAAAGTCTGGGCACATCATCAATCGCACCGTGGACATCAACGCTGACAGATGCAGACCTACAGCGCAGATGCGACTGGCGGAAGTCTCTCCGGTTCGCCGATCACTTTTGGGCACGATGGCTAAGGGAATACTTGCCGACTCTGCGACCAAGAGGAGCCACCACCACCAACGGATCTAATCTTGGCGAGGGCAATGTGGTGCTGATCGCGGATCCTAGCCTTCCTCGTGGCTTATGACCATTAGACATGGTAGTGAAGGTCTACCCAGGGCCAGACGGAGGGGTCCGCATAGCAGACGTCCGCACCAAAGCCGGCCTGCTGCGCCGACCGGCCCGGAAACTCATTTCGCTAGAAGCTGCACCCCAGTCAGTCGCCACCGGTTGTTAGTGTTCCACTGGGGGTCTGGTATGTTGGCGACTGGCTGTGATGCAGCCTTTTTTATAAACTTTATGTTTTTATATATTTATTTCTTTTTCTTTTGATATTGTCATATTGATTTGTTGTCACCTTTGCTGTCTGCCTTGTTGCTCTTACTTTTGCAATACATTTGGTTATTTTCCTATTTCTACGTGTTTTCCTCATTCTCCATTAGTTACAGTCCACATCCTCATCCGCTAGCTATCAACCGGAGTAATGAAGTTCGAAGTATTCGCGGACTGTTCGCGGACTGATGGTGAGTGTTGGTTGGATTGTTGGGGGTTCTCTGGTGAACTAATTATGTATGTACTACTTTTTGCATTAAGGAATGTTCATACACATATTATGTGTCTCTTTCCGTCGTCATTGTCCACGAATTGATAATGAACTTATATTATAAGACGGAAAGAGAAGAGAAAAAGTTTGATGTCTTTACTAAAAATTACTGTTTTAGGGCCCAGTATACGAAATATAACGATATACCCTCTTTTTAAATCAAACTAGTATGTTTTACCGTCATCATCATCATCATCATCAGCCTAATAACGTTGACAATTATCATTTGGGGAGGGTTTGCCTACGTGGACGCTTGGCAGGCAGGTTGGTCAGCAACGCAGTAGGTTTTATTTGTACCCGCGTAAACGTTACTTACCATTTTCAAATATCCTGCTGAACACCCTTAGTCGTCTTCTAGAAAAATACGCACTTTACAAATTCTATTTATAATATTGTATCCCATTTGGACGTGTCTTATTAAGTACTAGCTGTGCCGGCGGCGTCGCACGCGTGGATATCGGGTTTCAAAAATAACGAACTTCCATAAAATTGTACCTAAAGGTTAAGTTAGACCTCTAGCAATACATTGGTGACAACCGCATCTAATTCCATGCAGTAGTTTTCGCGTGATGTGCGATCAAACATACAGATAAAAATTTCTCCAGTTTTCCCAACACTTCCCGTCACTGCTCTGCTTCTATTGTTTGTAGCGTTATGAAAAGTATACTATAACCTCCCCAGGAGTACGAAGAATAATCGTACCAAGTTTCGTTAAAATCCGTCCAGTAGTTTTTTTTTCTATAACGAACATACAGACAGACAGACAGACCGACAGACAGACAAAAATTTTACTGATTGATTTTTTGGCTTCAGTATCGATCACTAATCACCCCCTGACAGTTATTTTGAAAAAATATTTCATGTACAGAATTGACCTCTCTACAGATTTATTATAAGTATAGATATAGATGTCAAGGGTAGTTAAACGTAGGTAAAGATATTTTATAAGTATGTTCCATAATCCTACACTTAAAACTTATACCTATTTAGTATCAGGTTAGACAAATATTGAAAAGAAGCCGAACACGATAGCAGAACTACATAGGAATAAGCCTGGTGTATAAAACATAAAAATACGACACATTTCTCTTTATTGCGCGTCAAAAACACGAATCCCAGCTTCATAAACGGCGACCGGAGGGAGAAATCACATTGCAAACTTTTCAAATATCACTCGATGTGTAGAATAAGTTCCGTTCGTGCACGAGAACAGATTAGAGAAGTGGCTCGATCGCGTGCGAGCTGCCAAACAACTGACGTGCTACACGCCGCTCGCGACGCACAAGTCACAACAATGTGGCGACTTTGTGCAATATCATGAGAGACGTAGGGCACAGCGAACCTTCGCTCGAATCGAGCCCGTCCGGTGAAGGACCGAGGAAGGGATGTAAGGGAGCGGCCTATCACCTTTTCGCTCCAAGCCATCCTCACCTGCCCGTGGTGCATCCTGCCGAACAACAAACGAGGCTCTGGCAAACCGACTGATGGCGGTAAAACCATCACGATAGAAATCGAGCGGAGATTCGCTATGCCCTACCTCTTTTTGCAGCAGAGCAGTTTATATACTCTAGTATCGCTTATAGTCGTCCGCTCGTCTCTGTTTACTTGCACCATACTAGCCCAAACTAAACCGCTCGGCCAGTGTCCGTCACGGAGCAAGTTGCATTAGTTTGGTCGCAGTCGGAGCGGGCGAGTCCGCACGCAGTGTCCGACTGTCGGGTGTCCGGGCTGGAACGCCGAGTTTGTTCCAACGCAGTCCATGCAACAGTGTGCATATTTGAGTATTGCTATTTACTGGCTCGGTGGCTCAATTGGTAGTGACCTCTGCCTTCTGAGCCAAGGGTCGTGGGTTCGATCCCCACACATTACAAACATTTGTGTGCATGAACATGTCTGTTTGTATTGGTCTGGGTGTTTTCTATGTATAATATGTATTTATTTACAAAAAAAAATGTATCTAAGTAAGTTTATCAGTTGTCTAGTACCCATAGTACAAGTTTCGGCTTAGTTTGGGGCTAGATGGCGCTGTGTGGCCCAGCGTGGCATGTCTTGGGTTATTTATTTATTTATTATTATTTATAGTCATTCGCTAGTCTCTCATCGCCTGCACCATACTAGCCCAAACTAAACCGCTCGGCCAGTGTCCGTCACGGAGCAAGTTGCATTAGTTTGAGCGCAGTCGGCGCGGGCGAGTCCGCACGCAGTGTCCAACTGTCCCGGCTGTCCGGGCCGGAACGCCGAGTTTGTTCCAGCGCTGTCAATGGAACAGTGCATATTTCGCTTTGATGTGTGTACTACAGACATTGGTATGAATGTCACGGAGATGATATTGTTTCGTTTGGCCGAGTTTGTTCTTGCTTCTGCTATATCGGTTCTGGATTAGCAAGTGGATTTGGTCTGTAGGTATTTCGCTATTATAGACTACCTGGTCAATGGCGGGCGGTCTTTAACCACGTCGACAATAATTGTGGTCATCGTAATTTTTTTTTTCACATTTTTAAAGTGAATGTCATCATCATCATCATACACAGCCTATAGCAGGCCACTCCTGGCCATTGGCCTCTCCAGATTTTCGCCACTTTGGACAAACATCTGGAGGCTTTGCTCAAATCGCCACGCTGGACAAGCGGATTGGCGATCGCAACGCATAGCTTTTCGCTCCGGTGACGCAGCTGCCCGTCATCGGACTGTGGTATTTAGTTATACCTTCAATTTTGATGGTTATACCGCCCTCAGTCAGACCTCAAATAGTCAGTTTTTCAGCAGGATGCACCACGTGCAGGTAAGGGTGAATTGGAGCGAAAAGATGATGAGTCGTTCCTTTACATCCTTCCTAGTATTCTGACAATTATGGTCATTGTAAAATATGTTTTTTTTATTATTATTATTTTTAAAGTAAATGTGCGCTCTGTATACTGACAAGAGCGACTTAATAACTCCCCACCGGTAATTATTCACAGTGAAATGCCAACTCGAAAAGTGAAAGCCCAACCGCGCAATCTATCACTTCCAGTATCTAAAACACTCCACAAAAATGCCATCGGAACGGCGCAAATAGAAGGCGAAACAATTCCACGTGCAAAGACCATTAATTAAAGCTCTCCAGAGCAAAAACACTCGGCCATTTGCAGAGCAAATTATGTACATAAATTAGACATAATCGCGCGCCGGCTGCGGCCGCGACTCGCTTATAAATATTAAACAAATGTTATATTTGACTTTTTCAAGTTGGGAGCAGGTTGACTTAGGAGCTGAAGGGTGTTCTGGGGACGCCGAAATGGCGGAAGCGCCATTCCGACGAGACGGTAGCTAACCGTCACAGACCTGGTGATCCCAGGAACAGGGGTAGCCTGGGACCACTCAAAGGTCCGTCGAAGTAGGGATGTGGTCCGTGTTCTCGGTACATCCCTAAACGCGCATATGCGCGCCTGGCGAGCTGTTTGGACAGCGCATCGCAGTACTGGAGAAGCTGTGTAGAATCATTCGTGGACCCACAGTTCTCCAGATTTGTGAAGCTGACGAGAACACCGGGGAGTTTAGTGGGATAACCTGGCTCCACACACCACCGTCTGCCCCCCTGTGGCAAATGGTGAAGGTCCGAAGGGATTCTCCTCGAAAAAAAAAAAAAAAAAAAGGAGCTGAAGGGTGCTGGATAATCTAAGGCTTAGGTACAGCGGGCGACGTTGCGAGGCGGTGAACGGAGTGCGCGAGCATCGCTCGGCTTGCTGTCGGACACTGCGAAAGGACTAAGGCGATTAACACACTATCACGCATCACATAACACGTGAATGCGTGTTTGAACGTAGCTTGTAAAGTACGCGTAGTTCAACACACACAATGTAAGGTAAAGGAGCGACCCATCATCTTTTCGCTCCAAGCCAACCTCACCTGCCCGTGGTGCATCCTGACGAATAACGAACGAGGCGCTGGCAACCGACTGGTGGCGGTATAACCATCACAATTGAAGGCGTAGCTAAATGCCACGACCGATGACGGGCGGCAGCGTCACCGGAGCGAGATGCTACGCCCTGCGATCGCCAACCCACCTGCCTAGCGTGGCGATTATGGGTATATCCTCCAGATGTTGGCCCTGAGTGGCGAACAATTGGAGAGGCCTATGTGCGATAGGCTGATGATGATGATGAACACACACTCCATGCAGTCACACGCTTACAAGCAGATAAACATGCAACCACGCGAGTGGTGCGGGCGAGATACAAAAAGCTTTGAATGAAATGAGTCATAGCCGCGTGTCAATCTGTAAATCTGGCATGATGATGCAGAATACTCCTGCAAGTACGCAGGTAGGCGCGTCGACACGCAACATCCAACGTAATCTGTGACAGCGTGTTTGTGAATAAAATAAAAAAAAAATGTTTCATTTTAATCACCAAAGTGCGAAGTGGACCAATGTTTTTTTTCGTCTGGTTCGTCGCGTTCAGGTTCATCATGACCTCGCTCCACCGGATGGTAAGCGGTCGTGAGGTCCAAATGTTAGGTCGATAGGCACACTGTCGCCCGTACCCTTGAAGGCCCACTGAGATGACGTTTCACGGCACGCCTAAATAACCCGAGATTGTAAGAGGTAGGAATGAGAACACATGAGCTAGAAGGGCATTTCATGATTTAATGACAGGGAGCAGGAACGAGGAACTGGTTGCAAGTGTTCGTACAGAACAGGGATACAGAGGATCTGAAAGTTTATGTTTCCCGTCCGGGTGATCGGGGAATCTCACTAAATTACCTTTCGTCTTAGTATTTTATATGAGATGATGACAGTACACATGCTACAATGGAGAATCTTAGTTTGGTAGTAGACGGTTGATGTGAATTGTCTGGCGTACTCATCATTTATTCTACCTTCAGTCAAAACTTATATTTCTATCCCAAATATTTCCTATGGTTTTTAAATTTATACAAGCAAATGTTTCACGCACTTATTTCATTAACTGACTCTGAACATTTTGCATAATGTTGATTACGGGTCGCATTATCAAAATACACATAATTGCCTATTAGCATTTTTATAACATTTAGACTGTGAATGTCATAAATATTTGAATTTGTAGGAGATTGAGTAATAATGATACTGAGAAAGCTTTTATAATGAAAAGTGGACATTGAAATTTAGATTTTTGTGACTAAAGTAAGTAGCGTACGAGTAAGGGAAAATTCCTTTCCTAAATCAATTTAACCATGAATTTTAAAACCGTTCAATTAGTTTGGGCGTTTCTATGCGGACCAAAATGTTGTCTCTGTTACATGAGTGTGACGTAACGTTTTACTGAACCGCGTAACGCTGTGCGCGTTATCTGCTAATGAAATTTGTACACGCGCGTCGTAACAATGAGCGAGTGGAAACATACGGCGGCTGTTGTGTGCCGACGCGCTTTGCTGGTGTAAGGTACTACACCAAAAAAGTTGTTTCTGTGCAGTAGCGGGTTATCTGCAGTGTCACCGAAGCCAAAAGCTACGCCCTGCAATCGCCAACCCGCCTGTTCAGCGTGTGGCGAACAGCTGGAGAGGTGCAGTGGACTACGATAAGCTGATGATGATGAGATGCTCCGGAAATCCCTAACCAAAGCTGTCGCCGCGTTTTGCAGGCGAGTTGGTGACCGCATGTGGTATTGTCGACTGGCTCGATGGCTTAATTGGTAGTTACTTCATCTGAGCCAAGGGTCGTGGGTTCGATTCCCACACATTACAAACATTTGTGTTCATAAACATGTCTGTTTGTTTTGGTCTGGGTGTTTTCTATGTATAATATGTATTTATTTACAAAAATAAAGTATCTCTAGAGGTAAGTTTATTAGTCATCTAGTTAAGTACCCATAATATAAGCTTCGGCTTAGTTTGGGGCTAGATGGCGTAATGTGGCCCAAAGTGGCATTTCTTGTGTTATTTATTTGTACCCAGGTGATGGCTGCTACCCGTTTCCTGATATTCCCTTATTCGTCTTAGTAAACGACACCCACAGGATGAGATGGTCCTGTTCTGTATCCGGATACCAAACGGCCAACGAGAACTCGGTCAAGAGAGCATTACTTTTATGAGAGCCCGTTCAAAACACACTGTCGTGTGTACACAATTTTTCACCACCCACGCTAGCCAAACACGTTATCGAACTCTTCAACGTCGATTGATAGCCTATTTGCATACTGGATACATGCAAATACAGTTCAACGGGCATTGAACACATGCCACTCTAAATCTCTGCACGGAACAAGGAACACGCAATCATACTTTGTTTCCCGTTCGAAATTTTGTTGACGTGCCCTAATTTGTGGAGTGAAAAATCTGTCCGGACGAATTTGTTTGGAACGGGCGCATGAGTTCGTAAGCTTACAAGGATACGTGCGTTTTGAGGAAGGGAAATGATTCTGAAGGGTCTTAATTGGAATCTAAATAAATAATTAACGGAATGTATTAAATAAGGTGGAATGAGGGTTTTGTAATGAAAATTCTATGCTCAAATTTTGAAGCGTACCTGTTTGTGAAGTTATTAAATAGAAATTCCGTTTTTGCATTTGATCTCTATCTGGTTTTGTCAAATTATTAATTTTATAAGGGGTCTGAAGAAAAACGATGTAGGCGAGGATGCTAAAAATATGATATGTAAGAATTTTTAACTACATTTTTATTTTATTACAATTTTTTACATGTCCGAGAATAACGCGGCAATCATTTCCGGATACGATATTAGCAAAGCAATGTGTGGTATCCAAATTTACTTCGTCAATTGTAAATCTCACGTTTTGGCGAGTTAATTAATACTAATAAATGTATTTTGCATACTACCTGGAAACGATGTAGTCCTGAACTATTCGTTCGTTCTGTTTTCAACAGTTTATTTCTTCCACGGACGTGCAAACTCCGGAACGACCTCCCAGCACAAGTGTCCTGATTGCTACGACAGGTCCTTCTTCAAATGTGGTTTGAAAAAAGCTCTTTCCTCATGATAGGCAGCGGCATGCCCCTGGCATTATTGATGTCCATTTGCGGTAGGGACTGTATAACATCAGTCAGTCCGCATGCTCGTCTGAGACCAACAGCAATAAAACAATCAAAGTAAACAAAACGAAAGTGTTTGTTCTTCTTGATTTGTTATTTCTTCAGTCTAGACTGAGAGCACCGAACCGTGTTCCTGTGTAGTCGAGAGTGGGTGTGAACGGACATTTGACAAATTTGTGTAGGTGATATTTTGTACACGTCTTGGAGACTACCTTGCAGTACCGAATGAAGCCTCCTAATTGTTTGAAAATGATCGCAATATTTTTTTCTATAATCTACTTTTGTGCAGTAAAAAGGCTTCGACTTATGCAGAGTAAAACGGGATGCACTATTTTAAAGTGGCCTAATTAGACTTTTTCGTAGCTGAATTGGCGAACTTTGTATCACTACACTCGGAGAATTTCGGTTTTTCATAATGTCTCTTTTGCTAAGCCACACATTTCGGAAAATGTCTTTCGCAAAACATCTCTCGTAGAATGTCTCACAAAATTTTCCGTTTCTCCTATCCTCTAACCATCGAGGCGTCTGTATCAAACGTGACTTTTTATTCTAAAGGGGAATGCATCATGTACCTCCGCTTACTACACTCTCTATGTGCCGTGGTGGGACTCACACCTTCCAGAATGGAAATGTTATACCCACTAAACCCCAACTTGCACAGACTCGGGTGCGAAGCATACGGAAGCGTCCCTTACTGCCCTGACGGACGGCCGGCACTCCTGGTCCAGAGCCAATACCCCAGTGTCAAAAGTGACTACGTTAACTAACACTGTGACAAATCTACAGGGTTAAAACAGTCGGCAATAAAATACGAACAGCATCGCGGGAATATTATCACAGCAGGCAAATTCCCGGGCTGGCGAAATTGAAACTAGCGGAGTGTGATACAGTCACGCTCTGTTCCTCCCGGCTTATAGACAATTCAATAACGATCCTTAGCGAACGGCTGACGGGAATATTAACGGCTTACCCGGTTACACTGTAAAAGATAACGAGTGAAATCTGTAAGAATGCAGAAGTGAGTAAATGTAGTCGAGTGTACAGCTGCAGCGAAAAATATTTATGAGTTGATTTTTTTTTATGACAGAGACGGCAAACGGATTTGTGGACCACATCATGGTAAGTGATCACTTCAGGCTATCGACACCGCAACACCCCCTAGTGTTGCAATTTGTAGGCTCGCTTTTTGGTCTAAGTCTAGTCTAAGTCCCTAAGTCGTATCCAGTCGGAAAAGTCACAGCCGGAAGCTGATTCCAATGTTTCGTTGCACGTGGCAGAAATTTACTCGCAAAACGTATCGTGGAAAACCTCTAACTATCAAAATGATAAGGATGAAACCTTGTGTTGGTAGAAGAAGTGCGAACTCTCTCTAAACTGCGATTAAGAGAATGTTATTTAAGAGAGGTAGGACAGCGATTCTTCGCTCGAATTGAGCCTAGCGTCCAGGGAAAGACAACCCTATAGAGAACCGCAGCCAAATGACCTCTTAGGGGGGCAACTGACCAGTTACTTGCCCATTGTGACAGCTACTTGGGCTCCTTTCGCCTTTTATCAGGCGTAAGGACGCCATTATGTCAAGCTACTATAAAAAAAAATCTTCATTCATTCCATAGTATTGCCGTCCCTCAAATAGTGATTATCCGTATATCCGTATAATTATCCAAATTTTTTGTTTACATACCTACATATTATTATTGTTATGTATTTTCCAATGCGATATTTCACTGAAAAAATGACGAAGCCTATAAATTGTTGTGATAATATCCAAGGTCTTGTCAATCGTATTTTTATTATCATCATCGATAAACACATTTACTCTCGGTTCATGAACAATCTAATACAGCTCCTTACAAAGACCACTGACGGAAATATTAACGAGATGGCCCGGCTCAATTTGTAAAACATCCAACACTTTAATTGATCATTGTAATGAAGTTACTATAGTGATGTTCGTCCGTTATTACTGGTACGTTCGGCGGGACTAACTATTATTTTTAATAATCATCATCACCAGCCTATTGCAGTCCACTGCTGGACATAGGCCTCTCCATTTGCTTGCCACTCAGGGCAAACATCTGGAGGATATGCCCATAATCGCCACGCTGGGCAGGCGGGTTGGCGATCGCAGGACGTAGCTTCTCGCTCCGATGACGCTGCTGCCCGTCATCGGCCTGTAGTATTTAGCTACGCCTTCAATTGTGATGGTTATACCGCCATTAGTCGGTTGCCAGCGCCTCGTTTGTTGTTCGGCAGGATGCACCACGGGCAGGTGAGGTTGGCTTGGAGCGAAAAGATGATAGGCCGCTCCCTTACATATTTTTAATAAATGTCTTGTATATTATCGGGATGTAAGAAAGCGACTCATCATCTTTTCGCTTCAAGCCAAACTCCCCTGCCCGTGGTGCATCCTGCCAAATATCAAACGAGGCGCTGGCAACCGACTGATGGCGGTATAACCATCGAGATGGAGGGCGTAGCTTAAGAACACAATCCAATGACGGGCATTAGCGTCAGCGGAGATAGAAGCTACGCCCTGCGATCTTCAACGCCTGCCCAGAGTGGCAATTATGGGTAAAATCCTCCAGGTGTTTCTCCAAAGTGGCGAACCACTGGAGAGGGCTATGTCCAGCAGTGGACTGCGATAGGCTGATGATGATAATATTTTCTTTAGCCCAACTTGCTTGGTCTTGCGTCTAATAGACAAATGCACACAAAACTAGCTGATGCTACGAGTATATAAGTCGGGTAGGGACACTGTATATTGCCACATCGGGACGCGCATCCCCACCACGACGCCAACGCAGGGCATTCCTTCAGACGGACGATAATTCAATCCAAAACCTTTTTCTTTAAACGAGCCAAAATAAAGATTTGATTTGCGCGACACTGAGTGTCGGAGAGGGATCGCGACTGATTTCTTTTTTGCCACGAATTGTCTGTCGCGAGGCGTTTCTTTTAAGTGGACGTGACCGCTTTCAGTTTGACTAATTTGATTGGGAGTTCCTTTGGGAGGCGATATTGCTTTATTGGTGACGTGCCTGAGCTTAGATGAAGTTTTTTTTTTGTTGAAAAAGTCCTAATATTTGAAGAGATTTTAAATGTATTCAAATGAAGGATCCACTGCAATAATGATGATTGTCCAAAAAATAATACTTGAACTTGTTTTGGTTTTTTTAATACTGTCCCAATGCTCCATTGTTCCAATGTGCTTTTTTTTTTACTATTTTAACTTAAAGCCCAATATACCTTAAAGCAAAATCCCAAGGACATTCATCATTATTCCAGTGGACCCTCCAAATGCTTTAGAAAGAAGTAAATTAAATAACTTTAAAATATTAAAAAATGTTGTAATACCAAATCATGTAACAATTGGCGATTTAAAAAGAGTAACTACCGAGTTTCTTGCCGTTTCTTCTCGGTAGAAATCTACTTTCCGAACACGGCGGTAGCTTCTTTTAAATTTCTTACATTACTTTTTATATTTTTACATTATTTTTTACTTGACGATTCATAAGTGCTTATTTTAAGTTTATGTGAATAAAGGTATTTTGACTTTGACTTTGAAATAACAATCTTAGCAAAATGTTGTTAGACTTGTTGCACCATGTGAGCAAAAATCTTTAGAAACCGGATTTTTATAATCGAACCGGTTTCAGAGGTTATGGAGGACGCGCCCATTTGTAGGTACCTTTTATCAAAAGAAAATCTCTCTCGTATAATATGTAAATTTACCCACTTAACTATGCATATTCTCTACTCCTTAACAAATTCCACTCTTCCAAGTCTTGTTAATGCAAAGTCTCAACTTTCTAAAATTAATTTCGACCTGTCGTGATTTCCTCCTACTTGCAGTAACCGTTTTCTTGGTACGTTTTGTAACTTTATCGGCCTCATACAAGACTATTAAAACTTCACCCCGGTGATAGTGCAGGGTTGAGCCAAGAAACAAGAAAACTAGTTTACAACCGACCTTAATAAAATGTGGTTTGTCAGTATTTCACGTTAACATGCAAAATGTATCTCTGATGGCTGGCGATCCTCGACTGTATGTTTTATAGAATAGAATATCTTTATTTGGTACACACAAAATATACAACAATTAGGAACTTATTAAAACTAAAGTACCAAAATGGTCCCCGCTCAGTATAAGGCCGCGACGAGGTATACCTACGTCACGACCACTGGTATTCTGCGGAGGAACTTCTTGCCTCGCGCCTCGGTTTTGTGGAACCAACTTCCTGCGACAGTCTTTCCGAACAGCTACGACTTGGGAACCTTCAAGAAACAAGCGTATTCATATTTAAAAGGCCGGCAGCGACCCTAAACTCGGTTAGAGCTGCGGGTGTCCATGGGCGGTGTCGACTGCTTACCATCACACTTGCTCGTCTGCCGCCTCTCGCATAAAAAAAATCTCTTGAAACTGCTCCACAAAAATCCAGTTCCAACATGATGCTTAATTCCAACATTATGTTAATGTCACGCCTTCTATGCCAACTGCACACGTAGTATGTGCTTATGTGTTTTAACGTCATAATGATTATACTCCACTACATATGGGGTATAACGTTTTTCTATGAAAAAGATGAATTTAATTGATCGACAATATGGTAGAGATTGTCTAAATTAAAAAAGCGCCTCCCACTACTTAATTACTTTATGTAGATGTGTGAGTGAAAATATTAACACCGACACTTCATCTGTGTGGGTGCGCCGATTATTTGGTGAACTATGATTTGTTTGTCATCATCATCATCAGCTTATTTCAGTCTTATTCGCCACCCAGGGCAAACTTCTGGAGGATATACCCATAATCGCCACGCTGGGCAGGTGGGTTGGCGATTGCAAGGCGTAGCTTCTCGCTCTGGCGACGCTGCTGCCCGTCATCGGCCTGTGGTATTTAGCTACGCCCTCTATCGTGATGGTTATACCGCCACCAGTCGGTTTGCCAGAGCCTCGTTTGTTTTTCGGCAGGATGCACCACGGGCAGGTGAGGGTGGCTTGGAGCGAAAAGGTGATAGGTCGCTCCTTTACATCCCAATGTTTGTGCACATGACTAATTAGGTAGGTGTTATATCATGATTATCATCATCAGCCTATCACAGTTCACTGCTGGACTTAAGTCTCTCCAGTTCTTTACTACTTTTGGCTAACATTATCTGGAAGCTTGACTGCTGTTTATTTAATCGAAATAGTCCAGAACACCACTTGGTATTTATAGCATTGTTGTATTGTCTAGAGAATTTATTTAATAACTTATAAAAGTCCAATTTTTAAAAGCAAAATATTTCCTAACAAGCTTACCTCTTGCTCAAGATAACTTCATGAAAAATTTAAATGACATACCATAAAAAACTCTAGCTATAAATATTTAAAGCCTTATTTTCTCCGAAACACTTCGCGTCCGTTTTGCAAAAAATTCTAGAATTCCATTATAAGTCCCCCCAGTCCAACCGATGATATTTTGTAATTAAGGGCCCAGTTATTATATGGAATCTTCGCTTGAATTGAGCTGTCCGTTCGTGTAAGGACCTCGACCCTATAGAATACCGCAGCCAAATGACCTTCGGGTAGTGTTACTGCCGGTGAGTGGGGTCTCCGGAGCTCGGGGTGAGTGCTGCATGAGCAGGCGGGGGTTAGGGTTGAGGCGGCATGGCGGTCGCAACTGACAGGCAACTGACCAGTTACTTGCCCGTTGTCACAGCGACTTGGGCTTCTCTTTCTATCAGGCGTAGGGAAGCCATTATGTCGAGCCAATATAAAAAAAACATGTTATACATAGAATACATCCATACCAATACGAACAGACATGTTCAAGATCTCAAATGTTTGTACTGTGCGGGAATCGAACTCACGACCATTGGTTCAGAAGGCAGAGGGACTACTAAATGAGCTATCGATCCAGTTAATTGCTACTGACCAATTGAGAGGCTAGGACAGTCAAAGTACAATAAAAGCAAAGGAAATTGACTTTGTTTCCCTTATACCCACAACGTTCTAGTTTTTTCATTCCCATTAGAAATATTACTTTTCATTTTCAAATTAAATATCTCCTAGCTGCAGTTTCATTTATTGCTCGGAAATACGGAGTAAGAAATGCCAATTTGTGTTTTAAAATAAACTCCGGTGAGATTGGCCGGGACGTTGCAATAAGTTTTAATTGGATTATGCACGTACCCATTGCTACAACGAATAAAGAAGAACCCTTGGATTATTAAATTGCGTTGAATGAAAATTGCATCGATAATATACAGTAATCCCATTCAGTAATCGTGGTATTAAAATCAACTGGTAGCGGTATAACCATCACGGTTGAAGGGGTAGCTAAATACCACAGGCCGATGACAACCACCTTGTAAAACATCATTATCAGCTGCAGATGTCCACTGCTGGACACAGGCCTCCCCAATGCCATATACCAATGGGGATTTGCCATAGTCCTTGTAAAATATAACATCTTCTGTTTTTTTTTTGCTGCAAGACCACACCAGACCTCCTGAAGCCTTCCCATCACGCAGTATCTTACTCACATTTACAAGCCGAATCATTTACCGATTGAAACTTTTCATAATTCACACTCAACCTTACTTCGCAGCTTTAAAGTTGATTTTATTTCTGAGCATTTATAAATGCTCTCTTGGGTGATACGAAATATCTATTACAAGTCAAACGCTGTATATCTTGGACAATAAGGTTCAAATCGGCGTGTTCTAAATGCAGTTCTTTTGGCCGTAAGCCAGTATGCCAATGGGGCATGGTACTATTGACCATTCCAGGCGTTTAGGGCGTGTTTACACCGCCGTTAGGACAGATCGCCGAATGCGTGTACTGCGCATATAAGTGGGCTCATAGTCTGCGGTTACGGCCGAGGTACGGAACCGAATCGCTGCGTGGAAATACTTACCCAGATTATTAATCTGTGCCCAGATTAGTTTAGGTGTCAGTAACGTGTCACATAGGACTTAGGATTACGAATCGGTTGCAGATTTGTTTGGGTGACATTTTGCTAGGAAATTGTTTGTTTTATATCTACTACCACGTTATACAGTCTGGGGCCCTCTAAAACCTTAAAGAAGTCGCTTAAAAAGAAAAGCTTCTTTGAGTAAAAAAAAAATACTCACGGAGCTTTTTATTTTGTACGTAAAATTATGAATGGAGTAACTAAGATAAAAGCTAACTGTTGATAATGTCTAATAACATAACTAATTGATCAAGACGAATTTCTGTTATAAATTAGAAATTACCGAGTTTCTCATTCAACATTAAAGTATATAAGTGGGAACTGGTTAGGCTAGAGAATTAGTTTAATTATTCGTAAGTTATAATGTATTAATTTAAGCTGTTTGTTTCCCTAATAAAGAAAAGAAAATAAAATAAATGTATTTTTGTTTAAATTTATTTGGCACTATCAGTAATAACACTTAACCAACATACATCTACCAAAAGTTAAGTTTCGGCACTCAATGAGCCTTGCCTTACCTTTTTTGCAAATCATTGCGGAAAAGTAAAATACCTACATCAAAACAAACCGTATAACAACGAATAAGCTAAAGAAGTTCCACGCATGAACAATAATCATCACATCACCATCATATTTCAAATTAGTGCAACATGATGTTTGTTACAACACAGTTGCATAAAAAAATAACAGATAAGGTTTCCCTTTCTCTTAGCCTTCTATTTTTGCCAATCGCTGGTACGTACTACCCTTTAACGTACAAGTAGACAGGGAGGGTACTTAGGTAGTCCGAGAATCACAACGCCACCGCGGTGTAACTAGGAACAGCGTCATCTGTTAGCCGCTTTGAGAACTACTATATTTCACTAACACGTATGTAGTAATGTACCGATAACACATAATTTCGTGTTTAATCGCCGGGTTAATGACCTTGTAGTTTAATTTATAACAAAGTGGAACCTAATTATTTATATTGAAAATATAACATAACTAGCTGCTGCCCGCGGCTTTGCCTGCGTAAACATCGGTTTGTTATGAAGAGCTTACTCTGTCATTATAATCGTGTACGCGTCTTTGTATCTTATTTTATTACACGCGCTTACGAATGGTCAAAAGATATAGGCATTCGATTCGAGTGCTGAGAAATCTGAAAATAGGTTGACACAGAACAAACACAATGTAGGTACATCATGTTGGCCTCTGGTTGGCCATTGGAAGCCGCGGCCCATTGTTCAGGAATCACTTGTCCTTAAGCTATGGTTCACTGTAAGTTCTGGTGATGACTTATCTAGAGTGACGTCTTCCTGAATTATCCGAGTTATCTAAAAAAGTTCGTTTTCTACATTGATCCTACCAGGAACCGATATAATGCGCCACTGGGGTCAGCAGTCATCAGATTGTCATGTCGCGTCCGCACTTTTTTTGAGTCAATTAGTCTTTTTACGGTACCAAAAATGGTGCTTACTTACGTACCTAGTTATTACTATGAATTGTTATTATTTCAAACAGAGCAACCGCACGTAATGCACTTGTGTATGGGCATAAACATGTACACTTCAATATCTCGTGCGTACTTGCCTGGTCTGCTTGGAGAATGGTCATTGTGGCCGATTTTCGGCCAGGAGAGGGCTGGCGCCGGCGCGATACGTTTTAAATGGCTTAATATAGAAATATGGATACTTATTTTGTACCTTTTACCTTTTTTAATAAACTTATATCTATATGTTGCAGTCAGAACCCTTAACCAGTCAAAAGTACTATTGACTAGCAAAATCAGTCAAAAATACTTTTGACCATATGCTCTGGTCAATAATACTTTTAACTGAAATAACAGTTAAAAGTTCTTTTGCCCAATGGAGCTGGTTAAAAGTACTTTTGACTGGTTGTATCAGTCAAAACTCTTAAAATTGGTGGTCGATAAAAATAACGACAAACGCTCATAAAATAAACTTTAATAATTACTCATACCTATTCTCTTCTTCTCGAGACCAAAACTCTGAGATCACTCTATGTCTGGCGGTCAGCAAATTTTCGGGCAAACAGGTATTCGCGAGACTCTGAAGCAGGTGTGCCATAGCTTTTGGAGCGATACCACATCCGCACCGATTGGCAAATACGTCTAAAAAGCCTCACCTTGACAGATTGTACTTACAACGGCCAACCTAAGTGCTGTCCAGAGTCTTCCACATTATCCAGGTTAAGGTGTACCCCAGCAAGCTCTTTGAGGGTACAGTGAATGTGGCTGCACCCACCACACCGTTACGCCCCATTATGTAGATCACGCCCCCGCACTCACCACTCGGGACACAAAGAAGAGGCTTATACAATGCTTCGTATGGTCTCCAGCGACGCCCGGGCCTGGGCGGGAGCGGCGTGGAGCGGGCGTCTCTGGAGACAGTGACAAGGACGGAGCACCCACTGACCCAGGCGTCACCTAAAGCGCATTAGACGGTGGCAACCGGGGTTTTTAGTGGGTATTCTCTGCTGACGTGGAGCGAGTCCCACATAACCTGCTACCCCCCCGGCCAGCGATCTTCTCATCTCCGCAAAACGACGATAGTGGAGCATCTCACAAAGAACTTTAAGAAATTTATGGTCCTCTGTTATATATCTGCCACCTTCTGAAGCAGTTTCCTTATGTTGACTGTATCAACCTGTGGATAGGTCAACAAAAATGGCCTGTAATCTGATTCGACTAGAACCCAACCTAGATATGCTGGGTGAGTTTTAGGATTTGACTGCAGCAAGACTTACCAGGTCTGATGTGAAATCGTTTATTATTCACTAGCTGTGCCGGCGGCGCCGCACGCTTGGATATCGGATTTCGGAAATAACGAACTTCCATAAAATGGTACCTACATTTTAAGTTAGACCTCTAGCAATACATTGGTGAAAACCGCATTTAATTCCATGCAGTAGTTTTCGCGTAATGCGCGATCAAACATGCAGATAAAAATTTCTCCCGTTTCCTACACACTTCCCGTCACTGCTCTGCTCCTATTGATTATAGCGTAATGAAAAGTATACTATAACCTGCCCAGGAGTATGAAACATATTCGTACCAAGTTTCGTTAAAATCCGTCCAGTAGTTTTTGTTTCTATAACGAACATACAGACTGACAAAAAATTTACTGATTGCATTTTTGGCATCAGTATCGATCACTAATCACCCCCTGATAGTTATTTTGAAAAAATATTTCATGTACAGAATTGTTATAAGTATAGATTACAAATTTATTATAAGTATAGATAAAAGATAGATAGTATAAAATGATTTCAAATTTATTAAAAAATCACTTTTGTATTTACATCTAACGAGTTAATATTACTTTTGACTGATGCTTTTTTGCAGTTAAAAATACTATTGACCAAGAGCGTCAGTTAAAAGTACTTTTGACCGCAAATTTGCAGTCAAAAGTATTAATAACCAATATTTTTCAGTCAAAACCACTTTTGACCAACCTGTTCAGTCAAAAGTACTTTTGACTGATTTTGCTAGTCAATAGTACTTTTGACTGGTTAAGAGTTTTGACTGCAACATATACACCTAAAGCAGAATCTGGATATCCTGTGTATGAACATATTTTGAGAAGTCACGCTTAACTTACTTCAAAGCGTTATTTTCTTCCGACTATACGTAATTAAAACGATTTTATTAGGCTGAAATTAGGGTTGTAACGAACGGAACTCCGCCTCCGCCTCCGTTACTGCGGAAGTTCCGCAAGAAATCGTACCTCCGCCTCCGCATCCGCCTCCGCAGAATGTTTGCGGAGTTGTATCGGAGTTTTATTTACGTAATCACAGAGTGCGCCAAATGAACATTAAGGGGTGTTAGTGACCCCTTAATGGAAAAATTGAGTTAAAGCCATTTTATTGCTAGAAACCAGTCTAATAGTAAGTGGTGAAATTGTAAAGTGTGGCACAGCTAGTCTATAAATATATGATAATGAACGATCATCCTAATAGCAAGCGACAGATATTATTACACACATGAATATTTGAGCGACAAACGAGTCGGCTCCAACGACGTCGGCTCGATGGTTACGCATAAGTGATGCTATTTGTATCTCAAAGAGTCGTTGGCGCAAATGGCTACATGGATATTGGGGCTTAGATGGGACATTACTTTTATTCAATGTTAGAAATTAGTTCAGTACGAACATACTAAAGGGGATGTAAGGGTACTATCATCTTCTCGTTCCAAGCCACCCTCACCTGCCCGGGGTGCATCCTGCTGAAAAACGAACAAGGCACTGGGGACAAACATCTTTAGGATATGCCCATAGTCGCCACGCTGGGCAGGCGGGTTGGCGATTGAAGAGCGTAGTTCCTCGTTCCGGTGACGCTGCTGCCCGTCATCGATCTATCTATGATATTTAGCTACGCCTTCAATTGTGGTGGTTATACCGCTAACAGTCGGTTGCCAGCGCCTCGTTTGTTATTCGGCAGGATGCATAACGGGCAGGTGAGGTTGGCTTGGAGGGAAAAGATGATAGGCCGCTCCCTTACATTCCATTGATTTGGTAACAGCTTTTATTTCTTTTTTTTTATAGTGGCTCGACATAATGGCTTCCCTACGCCTGATGAAAAGCGAAAGAGAAGCCCAAGTAGCTGTGACAACGGGCAAGTAACTGGTCAGTTACCTGTCAGTTGCCACCGCCATGCCGGCCCAACCACGAGCTCCGGAAACCCTACTCACCGGCTGAAACACGACCCAGAGGTCATCGACTGCGGTTTTCTATAGGGTGGAGGTCCTTCCCCGGACGGGCGGCTCAATTCTCATTCCGTCAGGCCAATAGAAACCACTATGCTATCAAAAAAACATCTATCTTTGCGTATAAAAATTAATGACGCATACATTAACATATATTATCAGCAGTCAAGAACCACTTACGCCCATTTACATTTAAATGTACTGCGTAATACCTAAATTGGCATAATTATACTGAATAATTCAGGCTTTGACTTAAGCGTTACTTAAAGGTCGCACGGCACATTTATTAAGTACGGGTGAAACAGATTTTGACTAATTACCTACGTATAGCTAATTCGTCGTTGAAATTACTCTCTCATTTGATCTCACATAATGACTTTTGTCTTTAAGTGTTTTTATTGTAAGGTTTAATCAACAATACCACAGCTACGCCTTCAATTGTGATGATTATACCGCCACCAGTCGGTTGCCAGCGCCTCGTTTGTTATACGGCAGGATGCACCACGGGCAGGTGAGGTTGGCTTGGAGCGAAAAGATGATAGGCCGCTCTCTTAATTATTCTTATTGTTAAAGAGGAAAGATTTGTACCTATTTTTGTATGTTTGTAATGAATAGGCTCCAAAAGTACTGGGCCGATTTAAAAAATTCTTTCACCAATAGAATGCTACATTCTTCCAATTCGACTTAAGCTACATTACATTTTGAAAAAAATTAGGGATCCTTGGTAAAATTTGTCTACCCCGTGCGAAGCCGGGACGGGCTGCTAGTAGATTATAAGAATAACCGATTTATGAAGAAGGTAAAACAGGATTTTTGTAATATGCCAACAAATCGCAACCCCGATCGGACGGTGGTGTCCTGAACTGATACAATCCAAGGTTCGCGGCCGAGTTGCGTAATGCTATTCAAAATTGATATTGAACCAGTGCGTGCGGCTGCGGTCGGAGCGCTCGAGCGCCGTAAACGCATTTTATTGCGCGATGCCTTCGCTTCGCGCCTTCTAATAGCCGGGATTGGATAGGAGCACACTCGGAGCAACTTGTTAGATTTTCTTTCTCTCTTCCAATATTAAAAAAAAACTGGAAAATCTTAGAAACGCATTGATATATCACGCTTATATTCATATCAAATACTAAAGTCTTCTGGCCTTTGGAGCTGTGAAAAAGTGAAACTGTCAAACCAACGCAATCAAAACATAAGCCCGCAAAGTCAAAGTCAAAATTATTTTTATGTGTATAGGTTTAAAAAAAACACTTACAAATTGTTAAAGCTTCCACTGCACGGGTTCGGAAAGGAGCATTCTACCGAGAAGTTACTGGCAAGAAACTCGTGTAGAACAGTTGCTCTTTTCAACAATATTATCATCACATTTATTAACCGACTTCGAAAAAAGGAGGAGGTTCTCAATTCGTCTCTATGTATAATATTTTTTTTTTTTATGTATGTTCAGCGATATTTCCGTCAATTATGGATGGATTTCAAAAATTTTTCGACAGTTCGACAGAAAACACTTCCGAGGTGGTCCCATTATCACCAAGTAAGGATCTGATGATGGGATCCTGGAGAAATTGAGGGCAACAACCGAAAATTGTATGCTCATATGGTGTTTTTGTTACGTAATCATATTTTACTCAGGTATATGCTTCCGGGCGACAACATCTGGTGCTGATGATGAAGCCACAGAACTCCTTAACGGTTAGGAGTTAGGGGACAGTACTGACATTGGTCGATATTAAACTAGGTAGTAGTATGTACTTATGCAGGGCTAATAGAGCAATTGGTAAGTGATATGCTTGATTCTAGATCGCAAAGTCTTCACTTGACTTAAAGCAAAATTTTTCATTCCTAAGTAAAACTCTTAAGGACATTAATTAGCCTTTATTCAAGGTCACAGCATATTAACGCAACTAAAAACAGAGAAATAAAATTATTTTTAAAAAAAAATTTAAACCGACTTCAAAAAAAACGCAAACGACCAAAACTAAAAAGCGATAAATAACGTAAGTAATTCTATCCTTAATACATAATCATTTAAATATTACAATTATCACTTATTTTTGAAGTCGGTGCCAGCCAAACATATCTAGGTATATTGTCGTGTGGATATGCCGGCCGCGCGCGTCATACAACAACAGTCTGCGTTAGGTACCGAGAGGTTGGCACCGACTTCAAAAATAAGTGATAATTGTAATATTTAAATGATTATGTATTAAGGATAGAATTACTTACGTTATTTATCGCTTTTTAGTTTTGGTCGTTTGCGTTTTTTTTGAAGTCGGTTTATACTTCTAACTACGACAAATTTAATTTTCGACACCTGCAAGGAAATCAAAACCTGCAGTTCCGGTGAACTCGGAATTTTTACATTTTGTGCGTAGTTATAGGAAAAATTACGAATACCATCAAGCAAACTCACGACTTTCGGTTCATTACAAAATAGGCCCTGGGCTCAGTAACCAAAAAACTTAAAAAAAACAATTCAATGTATTTCACCCACCCGGTATAGCCCAGATCTCTTAAGCCGGCGCTACACCGAACCAGTTTTACTGCGCTCCTGAATATTTCCGCGAGATGAAGTGATAAAAAACATTTCCGGCGATTGGGCGATACGCGCGTCGCACCGTAACGAGTTTTATGCCCACGCGCAACTGAATTAGCGTACAGTTGGTATGTGCTTTCGTTTTATGTTAATGTTTTATGTGCGTATACATCGTAAATTAGTATGATTTGGTATATTTATGGCTATTTTTACGAAAAAATGTGTCACGGATAGTCTGTCGTCTGCGCCGCCCCTAAGTCTTCGCTGTCTGTCTGTCCGTCTGTCTGTCACCAGACTGTATCTCAAGAATCGTGATAGCTAGAGAGTAGAAATTGTTACAAATTATGCATTTCTATTGCTGCTATAACAACAAATAAAATTATCATTCAAAAGGGGGGCTCCCATACAAAAAAACGTGATGTGGACTAGATAATCAATATTACGGAACCCTTCTTCTTTTCGCTCCAAGCCAACCTCACCTGCCCGTGGTGCATCCTGCCGAATAACAAACGAGGCGCTGGCAACCGACTGGTGGCGGTATAACCATCACAATTGACGGCGTAGCTAAATACTAAAGACCGGTGACGGGCAGCAGCGTCACCGGAGCAAGAAGCTACGACCTGCGATCGCCAACCCGCCTGCCCAGCGTGGCGATTATAGGTATATCCTCCAGATGTTTGCTCTAAGTGGCGAACAACTGGAGCCTATGTCCAGCAGTGGACTGTAATAGGCTGATGATGACGGAACCCTTCGTGCGTAAATCCTACTTGCACTTGGACGGTTTCTGCATCCAATAATCGTTCTATTATTAGATCACTATAAATCGAATACCTTATAATATGATTGTTCGTTCAAGATAGGATTCGAACTTACGACCTTATCCGACATAATACCTTCAAATAAGATAACAAGCCAGTTAAGAGAGACTCAAACAGCGATTTATTGATAGTACCCATAGAATTTAACCCTTCGCTGCAAACTTACCGGATCCAAGCAAATCAACCATGGACAAACTTACTCAGTTAGCAAACGGTTATCCGGATGTAGAATCAGTTGATATACTTTAAAGCTTAGGAGATAAGGTTCAAAATTGATTGCAATTGCAACTACACCGTGGTACATACTCGTACAAAGGTTGGCGCCAGCGGCTACGAATGCTTCATTGAATCGTATTTGCTCTGCTAAATCATGACCCGTGATTATTCAATTACTAACTAAACCTTTGTAATTAGTTAATGAATATGTATGTATCATTGTATCCTGTGACTTGCCTTGAACTCGTTTTGAGATAAATAAAACAAAAGTTTCAAGCTAATAAAGAGTGAGTGTATTTTGCACCTTATCGACTCCCTTACTATAATTCACGGAAACGTAATGCACTCGCGGTTTAATATGGGACAACGCCATCTATTGGTTGAACCAAAAACTAAAGTAAATTATACCGAATATATAATTGATTTTGTAGTTAATCTAAGCACGTAGTTAGTGTATTTTTAATTAATTAAATATTTAAATTTAGATATTAGACAGGCACAATAGGACAAACCCACCGCGCCTCGCCGTTTCACGCCCCGCCTAAAGAACCTAGGATTGTAAGAGGAACGATCGTATCGGAGGTATCGTAAAAGGCGACCAAGGGATTATCAGGAAACGGGCAGCAGCGATTACCTGGGTATGAATAAAACTTACTGCGGTCACCAACCCACCTTCTAAGCGCTGGTCATATTTTTTTATTTATTTATTAAACACTTGTAAATGAGCAGCCAAATGACCTCCGGGTCATGTTCTTGTCGGTGAGTAGGGTTTGCGGAGCTCGTGGGGGGTTGGAGTTGGGCCGGCATGGCAATGGCAACTGACAGGTACTGTCGAATCGTGTTACTTTTAAAAATATCAGCATGTTTTTTTTATAGTAGCTCGACATAATGGCTTCCCTACGCCTGATGGAAAGCGAAAGAGAAGCCCTAGTCGCTGTGACAACGGGCAAGTAACTGGTCAGTTACCTATCAGTTGCCACCGCCGTGCTGGGACAACCTTAACCCCACGAGCTCCAGAGACCCTATTCACTCACAGAAACACAACCCGGAGGTCATTTGGGACGGGATTCCATGGGATGGGCGGCTCAATTCGAGCCTACTTCTCTTAAGATGGTTATGGTAATCGGTAAAAATGGCCATAAATATACCAAATCATACTAATTTACGATGTATACGCACATAAAACATTAACATAAAACGAAAGCACATACCAACTGTACGCTAATTCAGTTGCGCGTGGGCATAAAACTCGTTACGGTGCGACGCGCGTATCGCCCAATCGCCGGAAATGTTTTTTATCACTTCATCTCGCGGAAATATTCAGGAGCGCAGTAAAACTGGTTCGGTGTAGCGCCGGCTTAAGAGATCTGGGCTATACCGGGTGGGTGAAATACATTGAATTGTTTTTTTAAGTTTTTTGGTTACTGAGCCCAGGGCCTATTTTGTAATGAACCGAAAGTCGTGAGTTTGCTTGATGGTATTCGTAATTTTTCCTATAACTACGCACAAAATGTAAAAATTCCGAGTTCACCGGAACTGCAGGTTTTGATTTCCTTGCAGGTGTCGAAAATTAAATTTGTCGTAGTTAGAAGTATAAACCGACTTCAAAAAAAACGCAAACGACCAAAACTAAAAAGCGATAAATAACGTAAGTAATTCTATCCTTAATACATAATCATTTAAATATTACAATTATCACTTATTTTTGAAGTCGGTGCCAGCCAAACATATCTAGGTATATTGTCGTGTGGATATGCCGGCCGCGCGCGTCATACAACAACAGTCTGCGTTAGGTACCGAGAGGTTGGCACCGACTTCAAAAATAAGTGATAATTGTAATATTTAAATGATTATGTATTAAGGATAGAATTACTTACGTTATTTATCGCTTTTTAGTTTTGGTCGTTTGCGTTTTTTTTGAAGTCGGTTTATACTTCTAACTACGACAAATTTAATTTTCGACACCTGCAAGGAAATCAAAACCTGCAGTTCCGGTGAACTCGGAATTTTTACATTTTGTGCGTAGTTATAGGAAAAATTACGAATACCATCAAGCAAACTCACGACTTTCGGTTCATTACAAAATAGGCCCTGGGCTCAGTAACCAAAAAACTTAAAAAAACAATTCAATGTATTTCACCCACCCGGTATAGCCCAGATCTCTTAAGCCGGCGCTACACCGAACCAGTTTTACTGCGCTCCTGAATATTTCCGCGAGATGAAGTGATAAAAAACATTTCCGGCGATTGGGCGATACGCGCGTCGCACCGTAACGAGTTTTATGCCCACGCGCAACTGAATTAGCGTACAGTTGGTATGTGCTTTCGTTTTATGTTAATGTTTTATGTGCGTATACATCGTAAATTAGTATGATTTGGTATATTTATGGCCATTTTTACCGATTACCATAACCATCTTAAGAGAAGTAGGCTCGAATTGAGCCGCCCATCCCATGGAATCCCGTCCCAAATGACCTCCGGGTTGTGTTTCTGTGAGTGAATAGGGTCTCTGGAGCTCGTGGGGTTAAGGTTGTCCCAGCACGGCGGTGGCAACTGATAGGTAACTGACCAGTTACTTGCCCGTTGTCACAGCGACTAGGGCTTCTCTTTCGCTTTCCATCAGGCGTAGGGAAGCCATTATGTCGAGCTACTATAAAAAAAACATGCTGATATTTTTAAAAGTAACACGATTCGACAGTACCTGTCAGTTGCCATTGCCATGCCGGCCCAACTCCAACCCCCCACGAGCTCCGCAAACCCTACTCACCGACAAGAACATGACCCGGAGGTCATTTGGCTGCTCATTTACAAGTGTTTAATAAATAAATAAAAAAATATGACCAGCGCTTAGAAGGTGGGTTGGTGACCGCAGTAAGTTTTATTCATACCCAGGTAATCGCTGCTGCCCGTTTCCTGATAATCCCTTGGTCGCCTTTTACGATACCTCCGATACGATCGTTCCTCTTACAATCCTAGGTTCTTTAGGCGGGGCGTGAAACGGCGAGGCGCGGTGGGTTTGTCCTATTGTGCCTGTCTAATATCTAAATTTAAATATTTAATTAATTAAAAATACACTAACTACGTGCTTAGATTAACTACAAAATCAATTATATATTCGGTATAATTTACTTTAGTTTTTGGTTCAACCAATAGATGGCGTTGTCCCATATTAAACCGCGAGTGCATTACGTTTCCGTGAATTATAGTAAGGGAGTCGATAAGGTGCAAAATACACTCACTCTTTATTAGCTTGAAACTTTTGTTTTATTTATCTCAAAACGAGTTCAAGGCAAGTCACAGGATACAATGATACATACATATTCATTAACTAATTACAAAGGTTTAGTTAGTAATTGAATAATCACGGGTCATGATTTAGCAGAGCAAATACGATTCAATGAAGCATTCGTAGCCGCTGGCGCCAACCTTTGTACGAGTATGTACCACGGTGTAGTTGCAATTGCAATCAATTTTGAACCTTATCTCCTAAGCTTTAAAGTATATCAACTGATTCTACATCCGGATAACCGTTTGCTAACTGAGTAAGTTTGTCCATGGTTGATTTGCTTGGATCCGGTAAGTTTGCAGCGAAGGGTTAAATTCTATGGGTACTATCAATAAATCGCTGTTTGAGTCTCTCTTAACTGGCTTGTTATCTTATTTGAAGGTATTATGTCGGATAAGGTCGTAAGTTCGAATCCTATCTTGAACGAACAATCATATTATAAGGTATTCGATTTATAGTGATCTAATAATAGAACGATTATTGGATGCAGAAACCGTCCAAGTGCAAGTAGGATTTACGCACGAAGGGTTCCGTCATCATCAGCCTATTACAGTCCACTGCTGGACATAGGCTCCAGTTGTTCGCCACTTAGAGCAAACATCTGGAGGATATACCTATAATCGCCACGCTGGGCAGGCGGGTTGGCGATCGCAGGTCGTAGCTTCTTGCTCCGGTGACGCTGCTGCCCGTCACCGGTCTTTAGTATTTAGCTACGCCGTCAATTGTGATGGTTATACCGCCACCAGTCGGTTGCCAGCGCCTCGTTTGTTATTCGGCAGGATGCACCACGGGCAGGTGAGGTTGGCTTGGAGCGAAAAGAAGAAGGGTTCCGTAATATTGATTATCTAGTCCACATCACGTTTTTTTGTATGGGAGCCCCCCTTTTGAATGATAATTTTATTTGTTGTTATAGCAGCAATAGAAATGCATAATTTGTAACAATTTCTACTCTCTAGCTATCACGATTCTTGAGATACAGTCTGGTGACAGACAGACGGACAGACAGACAGCGAAGACTTAGGGGCGGCGCAGACGACAGACTATCCGTGACACATTTTTTAGTCTAACCTATGCAATTATATGCAGTAACGCACACGACGCGCAAAAATTTGTCGCGGATACTTCACAGACGACGCACATTAACTACATCGATGGTGTGCTCGTATGTCCGCTTTGTGCGAAAAGGCTATCTAAGAAGATAGGCTACGCCAGTCACATGCGAGCACATGATCGACAAACGTACGGACTTGAAGTGGTCGCCGTGGCCGAAACCGGTCGGGAAGGCATCATCATCAGCCTATTGCAGTCCACTGCTGGACATAGGCCTCTCCAGTAGTTCGCCACTTAGGGCCAACATCTGGAGGATATACCCATAACCGCCACGCTGGGCAGGCGGGTTGGCGATCGCAGGGCGTAGCTTCTCGCTCCGGTGACGCTGCTGCCCGTCATCGGTCTGTGGTATTTATCTACGAAGGCATCATGCATCATCATATCATATCATAATTAGCATTATAACTAGGTATATAATATGAGCATCCATAATGTATCTGTGCGCTTAAATTTAATTTCATCACTCAATATCAGTTAATACTTAATTTATTAATTACC
This sequence comes from Conogethes punctiferalis, assembly GCA_031163375.1. Lineage (NCBI taxonomy): Eukaryota > Metazoa > Arthropoda > Insecta > Lepidoptera > Crambidae > Conogethes > Conogethes punctiferalis. The sequence goes on along the minus strand of CM062083.1, from coordinate 2,334,457 downwards.
AAGTACCAGGAATCGCAAACATTGCCGTAATTATTAAATGGTGTTTGTCGCTGTTGTAGAATTATTTTAGGTAATTGTTGTAGCTAAGTAATTGAAACACGTTGTACATTATTTTTAACCAGTTTCAAAAAAAAAGAGGTTTCAGTTTGACTGATTATTTAGTTGTTGTTTTTTTTATAGTATAGCTCGACATAATGGCTTCTATATGCCTGAAAGCTGCTAGCCCATGTCACTGTGACAACGCGCAAGTAACTGTTCAGTTACCTGTCAGTTGCCACCGCCATGCCGGACCGACCCAAACCCACGAGCTCCGGAAACTATATTCACCGGCAGAAACACGACCCGGACATTTGGCTGCGGTATTCTATCCTCCACCCTGGAGATCCTTTCCCGGACGGGTGGTTCAATGCTGTTTTTAGGGCCAAAATGGCAAAAACGGGACCCTTAAAGATTCGTCATGTCTGTCTGTTTGTCTGTCCGTCCGTATGTCACAGCCAGTTTATTCCGAAACTATAAGAGCTACATTATTGAAATTTGGTACGTAGATGTATTCTGTTAACCGCATTAAGATTTTAAAATAAAATCAGAAATAAAATGCAAAATTTTTGGGGTTCCCCATACATAGAACTGAAACTCAAAATTTTTTTTTTCATCGAACCTATACGTGTGGGATATCTACATATGGAGATTTTAAAATGATGTCGAGGTTTCTATCATTATTTTTTTCTAAACTGTTTTAAACGTCATAAATCAAATTACCAATTTTTTTCATTCAATCAGTGGTACGGAACGTGCGCGAGTCCGACTCGCACTTGGCCGGATTTAATGATTAAACATTTCAAGGAATATTTAAATGCGGTGTGAGACATACCCTAAAAACCGCAAAATAATACTTTTCATACTGTAAACAGCGAATCTCCGCTCACCCACCTTCATTTATCAACCAGCGCAGGATCCGCGCAGTATGTCCCGGCGTGTATGAGCCGTCGCAAACGCCAGCTACCCGTGAAGCGACTGACCATAAATCTGCTGGTCTGCGCTAGTTCGGAGTTCAATTACATTGCGCTATTATCAAAGTCAAACTGCTTTTGTGTGAGATATTCACGTCGGGACTTGTTTAGTGTGAAACTGATAAGTTTGGGTTAACACTGAGGCCTCATGAGGCTCTATTCCCAACGAAAGCGGCTTTTTGAGGCATAACTGTGAATAATTGAGTTAATCCACCCAAAAGACGATGATTATCAGAGGAGGCCTATATCGTCGTTGTGCAATTGACATCTGCAGGCTGATGATAATGATGATGATTTGATATGTCCATCTTGCTAGTTGCTAGACAACACAAAAATAGCCAATACTGTTTTCGTATAATTAAACATTTCAGGGAATAGTTTAGGTCATCAAAGTCAAACTGCTTTTGTGTGAGATATTCACGTCGAGGCTTGTTTAGTGTTAACAGATAAGTTTTGCATTGAAGACTATGTTCTATCGAATTGTGTTTGACTACCTCATTTTTTTAGCAATACCGTATTTTGCGAATATTTTAAGAGCCTACTTATTATTGATATCGAGCAAAAATAATCGCGTTTGTTAAATGGGAGCATTCCTTCAATAAATTATTTTCTTATGTTTTTAGAATTTGCTGCTATAGCGGCAACAGAAATACATCATCATCATCATCCTAGCCTTTTTCCCGATTGTCTGAGGGTCGGCATAAATACATAATTTCTGAAAAATTCTAATGCCAGATGACAAGACAGTCGGCCAGACGGATAGATACCGCAATCTTAATAATAGCGTTACATTTTAACCCTTTGATTACTGAACACTAAAAATATAAATGGGTACGTTCTAAGGTTCTTGTTACAGTGTAAAGTTTATTTATATTTCGCTATGCATTACAATATAACAAGAATCATTTGACTTGTGCGTGCAGTACCGTAGAATGCAAACCGCCATTCCATTACGGCTCCTCCATACACATGGCCGCATTATGAAACGGTAATGACGGCGGCTAATCAATTCCGAATCCAAATTGCAAATGCGAGCCGACCCGCCCGAGGACGTTTCAATTAGACTGTGTAAGTGCGCCCTAACTGCACGTCAAATTATTGGTACACGTCCGATTTTGCAGCTGGTACTGTTTCAGTGTGCTTTCGTTTGTTGATCTAACAAAAATAATTATAAATAAACTATCGACCCTTAGCTTAGCGACTCGCTTAGCTTCGGAAATTGATAAACATTTCATTAAATTACATTATTCATCAATTAATAATCCAGTCCGCTTTGGTCCATCCACTGCTGAACATAGGCCTCTTTTCATTCGCGCCACATTTCTCTATCCCGGGCTTCCCCCATCCAGCAACTGCCAGCAGTTCGTCTAAGGTCATTTGCCCAGCGGGTTGCGGGGCGTCCTACACTACGTTTGCTTAAACGCTGTGTCCACTCCAAGATTCGTCTGCTCCACCTATTGTTCTGCGGCAGACATACGAGAACATCATGCGATTAACTCAAAATTAATGTAGCTTACCAATAGTGAAAGAATTTTGAAATCGGTACAGTAGTTTTTGAGTTTAGGGTTAGGTTTATTCATTACAAACATACACACAAACTTGCAAATCTTTATTCTTTACTAGATGTGCCGGCGGCGTCACACGCGTGTATATCTGGTTTTAAAAATAACGGACTTCCATAAATTGGTACCTCAATTTTAAGTTAGACTTCTAGCAATACATTGGTGAAAACTGCATTTAATTCCATGCAGAAGTTTTCGCGTGGTGCGCGATCAAACATACAGGTAATAAATTCTCCCGTTTTCCCAACACTTCCCATCACTGCTCTTCTCCTATTGATTGTAGCGTGATGAAAAGTATACTATAACCTGCCCAGGAGTATGAAGAATAATAACGAACATACAGACAGATAGACAGACAAAAATTTTACTGATTGCATTTTTGGCATCAGTATCAATCACTAATTAATCACCCCCTGATAATTATTTTGAAAAAATATTTCATGTACAGAATTGACCTCTCTACAGATTTATTATAAGTATAGAAGAAGATTAGTGTAGATGGTTATAGAGTGCGAGTTTCTGCGCCCTCGTCTCTGCTCTAATAGTGCGAACAGCCGATGAAACTCTGCTGGGCTGGCGTGCTATGGGCAAAGCCTTTGGGAAAAGGCTTTTTGACCAAACCGAACAGCTAGAGAGGCTTATGTCCAGCAGTGGACTGCGATAAGATGATGATTGAACGTTCTGATAATCCTCGGTTTCAATAAAAACATCCTGCATGACGCGTTTTCACTGTTTGTATTAATTTAACCGAATAAATACAAAACTCTCCAATATTCCATTCGTTCTATTATTCCACAGTATTTGCATATTTTGTTTTCGTGTGACACAGATTCGTGGCTATTCAGTGATTTATGCCATTTGCGAGTGGGTCTTTTATCATGCAAACCTGCGTTCGACCCTCCGAATTAAATGCGTGTTCGCATAGATGCGTTCCAATTCGTCCCATTGACTTGCAGTTGACCTCAAGCGGTTTTATTTAGAGCCTGTATCTTCTCTATTATCATCATCATCAGCCTTTTGCAATCAATTGCTTTCCAGGTGTTTTTTGGGCCAACACTGGATGTGATACCCACACTGGGCAGGCGTTGGCGATCGCAGTGCGCAGCTCCTCACTCCGGCTTTTAGTATTTAGCTGCGCCTTCAATCGTTATACCGCCACCAGTCGGCTGCCAGAGCCTCGTTTGTTATTCAGCAGAATGCACCACGGGTAGGTGAGGATGGCTTGGAGCTAAAAGATGATAGGTCGCTCCCTTATATCATACCTCTCTTACTCCCTCCGGGTGCGAATTCAACGGAGTTGCTACGTATATACTTAAAGACAACCATAACGATCCAACTGATATGGCCAATCACGCGATTGAACGAGGTGACGTACTCGTATACAATAGATGTGAAATTACATTTACCAAATCGGTCCGTCTGTTTGTGGAGATTATTAAGAAATCAATAGGCGTTATCGTAACGGTGTGTGTAGGTCCTGTTATCGGATACGCCGGGATTATAAAGGGTTGGTGACGCATGCCAAAAATTATTTATACGTAGGTATATTGAGTAGATTTTGGTAATTTTCTGTGCCTACATTCAGCTGTAGGCGGATTTGAATGGAAGGAAGTTGGAAGGGCAAAGGATATTCCATGACCGAATAGAAAGTGACCGAAAAATAAGTAAAATACTAAGAACGGGTAATACGGATTTAGGGTTCTCTTCTCATCTAGGGATGAATGTGGACAAAGCAAAAGTTGTGTGCCAGGATCGTAGCAAATGGAAGGACGTGGTCTCTGCCCCCTGGGAGAAAGATGTGAGGTTATGTATGAATGGTATGTATGACGGAAAAGTATCCGTATGGTTTTCCAATTTAGAATTGACCACCCCATCTCATCCCGTAGGTGTAGTAGGAGACGATTAAGGCGATATCATCTTTTTGCCATCATCACCGGATCGGGAGTGGAAGGTTAAGAAAAAATAATCTTCACATTCTAAGGCCACCCCCTGGTGGGAGTTTGATTCTTTTCTTACGGTGTTGCTATACTGTCAGGGTCCCTATAGATGCTGTTTTGCAGGTAACGATGAATGGAATGATGAAATAGAGTTGTTCTATTCGTAGTCCGAAAACCATACGGATATTTAGAAGGATACTTTATTTATGGAATCACCTCTTTTTGGATTAGGTACCTAATAAATACAAATTTGTTCTCTTACATAGTTGGTTGGTACAAAATGATGCTTAGTCAGGACGGCTGGGAAGAGCTGGATGCGAGAGGCCCGGGACCGATCGAAGTGGCGAATAATGGGAGAGGCATATGTCCAGCAGTGGACTGATGTGGGCTGATTATGATGATGATGATGCTGCTGAGTCTATTGTTATTCGAACTATGTAAAAGACTGGCGTCTGTCCTAGGAGACCTGTTTGACAGATTACCAGATTCGCCTAAGAAGTTTACGTAACTAGAAACAACTTCATTAATTTGATGTTTTCAATAAAAAACATCAAATTCAAAGTCACACATAAATGCCATACAATAAAGACCCCCTAACCTCACTATGGGCCCACTCGAGCGGAAACGGCCCCTTACTGCGAAACTTGCAAGCAGAATCATTCCTTTCCTACGCGGGCGGTTGCAAGCGGCTACACCTCGTCGGATCAATTTATTTGCTTTTCGCTGGAAATCTGTTTTCAATTGAAGTATTGGATGTTGCAATAATGGATTTAATGTTGAATTTGTTTTGGTACGTAAGCAACCTGTTTGTATTTTGGAACTGATTAAACAAAAAATAACAAAGATTATAATAAATAATAATAAATAACCCAAGACATGCCACGCTGGGCCACTCATCGCCATCTAGCCCCAAACTAAGCCGAAGCTTGTGCTATGGGTACTAGACAACTGATAAACTTACTTAGATACTTTTTTTTGCCACGAGGTTTAACGTCACACGTAACTTTCGCGGGATACATCTTTGTAATTTTTGGTCTATAGTTCATTCGCGTTAAGAAAATAGTGACTCATCACCGACTGCCGGCCAAGCCACACCCCCTAGCCAATTAAAACGCTAGAAATTATATTTAAAAATACGTGTCTCTTACTTTTACATTATCTCAAAGAAGGACTAATTCCTTATTTTACGACAACAGGCATATTTTATATATCCTTACATCATCCGCTTGGTGGCGACACATACACATAACAAAAGCTCGAAGCTCGAATAGTAAGTTCCTTTTGTAACGTAAGTACCCCGAAAAAAGGATTTAACGAAATTTTCCCTTTAAAAGGGCGATGTAGGTTTATATGTAAATCCGTGATCTTTGAAGATAAATCCGTGAAAATTGCTATTTGAATAAGCGGTCGAAGTAGGTTTGAGGAAATGCGTGTGATAGTTGCTTTTTTGTTTACATAAAGCCCTGAATACACTAAGAAACGATGACTACAATACGTGTTAAAACCAAAAAAGAAGATGGAGTAACAGAACATTCTCGAAGCAATTGAACTGAACTGAGAAGGGAATATTCGAAGGCAACCGCTACGAACATTCAGCTCTTTAAGCGAACACTTTAAGAGGATGTAAGGGAGTGTATAATACTATTGCGCTCGCGCATCATCTAGTAAACATCTGTGCCGGTCTGCTCCGTAAATATATTTTTCAAATAGTCGTAAAAAGTTAGCTATCGGAATCGAAAGTAGTATATTCTTAAAGCCTATGTACTGGGCTATCAAGTGGTGCAATTAGATTTTTGTATCGTATTCTAATATTAAAATTAGAAGCAAATACATTCCTAAAAATTGTATTCGGCCGTTACGAAACTGACCTACGACAACTCGCGGCGCGCTCGCTGCTGTGAATCACCGTCATCGCTCGTCGCGGCGCCCGGCGCGGCCGCTGCCTACTGCTACCTACAAGCTGTGTGAATCATCGGCGTCGCGCTCGCTAGCGATTACTCCGGTCGGCGCGTAGTGTGGTGCGTATATTTGCCTACCATACCTACCTATAACTGCGGACAGCAACGATGGCACCTAGGAAGGTACCGTGTGCGGGATGCCGCGGGGAAGTAAGTGAGGACGGCCCATTTATGAAATGCGTAAAGTGCAAGCAGATTTACGACATTATTTGTGCCAATTTAACTACCGATATGTTTAATACCTTATCGGTGGAATTTAAGAAGTCTTGGGTTTGTGTGGAATGTCGCAGTAGACAACCAAAGGGAGATAACTCCAGCACCCCGGTGCGCCAACACTTTATACAAGACGTAAATACTACAACAACCAGCCACTCCCTGGACATTCCTATGCAGAGTCCCAATAATGTGACAATGCGCAGGCCGCGATTGCCACAAGCTGCTGTTGATAAGCCAGAAGAAAATACTTTACTACTAAATAATCTGAAGGATAGCATTGTCCAAGAATTGAAAACCCTACAGGTAGATTTTGAAGCGCAGCTTGTCAGTAAAATAAATAAGTTAATCAATGAGCAATTTTTGACATTTAAATCTGAATTTATGGATAAAATTAATATAATTACAAATAAGGTTTTCCAATTAGAAGAATTATACAAGTCAAAGATAAATATTGGCTTCCAAGCTGCGCCAACATCTCAAATACTGACGCCCACCCCCCCTGCTGCTGCGCATGCAACCTGCGACAACAACTTAACGTCGGGAGGGAGTTCTTCACAACTGAAACCGCGACCAAATGTCAAGTCTCACAGGATCGATATAGACTCATCTGCGTCTAGTACAAGCAAAGTGTCACTGGGGGCTCCTATTCCTAAAGACTACACCCAAAAGCTCAAACAGGCCAAACCTTCGGCATCGATATCGATATCTGCCATAAACGGCCAAGACTGTGCGGTCACTGATGAGGGAGACTGGGAAGTGGTAAGGCGTAAACGGTCCCGAACCTCATTGCCCGAGGTACTAAGAGGTACCGCGGCGCCTGGAACTTCGATATTGCAAGCAGCTGAGAGGCGAAAGTACCTACACCTATATTACGTGCAGGAAGGCACAACAGTCGAGCAAGTTCGTGAACATTTGAGTTCTATATGCGGCAGTGACGAATGCACGGTTGAAAAGCTGAAATCACGTGGACACTATGCGTCATTTAAGCTAGGAGTTGCATTGAAGCATGCCGAGAATGTAATGTCATCCGAAAGCTGGACAACAGGCATATGTGTCAAGCCATGGCGGCAGAACTTTCGTTCTAAAAACAAGAACAGCCAAGTTCCGACCGCGATTCCATGAAATCAATCTATGTTATCAAAATGTTCGTGGCTTGAGGACGAAGACTAATACATTCCTTAATAATGTAACGCAGAGTGAATACGATATAATAGCTGTAACAGAGACCTTTCTTACGAGCTCAGTGTCAGATAGTGATCTTTTTCCACCATGCTACCATGTCGTGCGTAAGGACAGGTCAGGTGACTGTGGATGGGGAGGAGTTCTTTTGGCGTTTCGCGGTTGTTATAGTGTGAAAGTAGTTACGGATATTGTTGGTTTGACCGATGACAAAGAATTATTATTCGCTATAGTTACATATAAGAAAATGAAAATTCTATGCTGTGTTGTATATCTGCCCCCTAGTTATAAGGACGAGAAATACTTGAATGTTTTGACATGTATAGAAAATGCTATTTGCGCTTATCCTGACATAAATGTTTTAATCCTAGGTGACTTTAATTTAAACTCATGCAGTTCTAATGTAAAAACTAATTTTGATTTTTTCTGTGACTTTTGTTCGTTAAAACAATACAATAATGTTTTAAATGATCACGGCGGTATATTGGATCTGGTGCTGGGTAATTTTGAACCCGATCAGGTAAATGTATCATGTGGTGAGGATCCTCTAGTACAAATTGACCTGTACCACCCTATGCTTGACATAATAATAAGACTTCCACATGTTGAAGTATCGTCGAATCCATCCCTTTTACAGCCCGAGACTACTCGCTCGGAAACCAATCCAGATTGGAATTGGCGCAAAGCAGATTATGAGGGTTTATATGCGACATTACTGGAATTGGACTGGTCCGACTTGGCAACAAGGACCGACGTTAACAGTGCTGTCCAGTGGTTCTACAGTGAGCTATATGAGTCTATAAAACTTCACGTACCCTTGAAAAAGCGATCAACACGTAATCAGCGATACATTTATCCAAAATGGTACAATGCTGAAATTATTCGTAATTTAAAATATAAACACTTCCATCATAAGAGGTTTAAGAAAGAGGGGAAGGAGTTCAATAAGGCCATGTTTATATACTATAGAGAGATAAGTAAAAAGATGATTAATTACGAATACAAGAAACATTTAAAATCATTAGAAAAACAAATTATAGAAGATCCGGTTCAATTCTGGAACTATGTTAAAGAGAAGAAAAAAGACAGACGGAATGTAGATACATATGAATATGAATGTACCGAGGTGACGGGACAAGCGGCAGCTGACGCTTTTGCCAAATACTTTGCCTCTGTATTTCACGTAAAGAAACCGATGTTAAATCCAGACATAGCCGCACAAGCTGCACATAGTCACAAAGATTCGTCCTCGGTCTCTATAGTAGAAGTTGATGAGATCGATCTGAAAAGGGCAGTGACGCGTCTCAAGCCCAGATCATCCAGTGGACCAGACGGTATACCTGTTTTTCTGGCCAAGGACTGTATGTCTGCTTTAAGTACGCCCTTACTTTACCTATTTAATCTTTGTCTGGCTCAGTCCACATATCCGGAGGTCTGGAAACTGTCGAGGGTCACCCCCATTCCTAAGAATGATGCGGGTTCGAATGTAACTTCCTTCAGACCTATTGCAGTCTTGTCCGTATTCGCTAAGATCTTTGAGGCAATACTAAGTGATCGTATCAACAACCAAATCGGTCACAAGCTACACAACAGTCAGCATGGGTTTCGTAGTGCCCGCTCCACCGTCACCAATTTGGTTGCGCATGTTGACTATATATGCTCTCAGATGGATAAGCGGAAGCAGGTTGATGCGACCTATTTTGACTTTAAAAAAGCATTCGACTTGGTGGACAATGACATACTTGTAGAAAAATTAGCGATTATTGGATTTACGCCACAGCTTTTGAAATTTTTTGCATGCTATCTAAGTAATCGTCGACAATTTGTGCGGTTGAATGGATATAATTCCGAAGACTACTTCACGAGGTCAGGAGTAAGTCAGGGTAGTACCTTGGGGCCGCTGCTTTTCGTCATATTTATTAACGATTTGCCAGAGGTCGTCCTGACTTCGGAGTGTCTCTTATACGCGGATGATTTGAAGTTAACATTGGGTATTCAAACCGAAGCTGATGCGGCGAAATTGCAAATGGATATTGATGCCGTATCTATGTGGAGTCAGGAAAACCGCCTCCCATTCAATAACCTGAAATGTAAAACGATTACATTTTCACGGAAAGCGCAGCCCTTGATGATTAATTATAATTTATTAGACGCCCCTTTGGATAGAGTTAATGACATTCGTGATTTAGGTTTAGTATTAGATAGTAGGTTGGACTTTCATATGCATATTATCAACATGTGTAAGTCAGGGCACAAAATGCTGGGCTTCGTCATGAGAACAGCATCACAATTTGGGAACATTGAAGTTGCAAAAGTATTGTACAATGCATACGTGCGCAGTAAGCTAGAGTATGGAGCAGTCGTCTGGAATCCTCACGAGGAGAAATATAGTCTTATTATAGAAAAAATCCAAAGGAAATTTGCTCGTTGGATATATAAAATGCGATATGGCTACTATCCATATTTATATCCTTCCTTATTCGTCGCTGGGATGGTGGACATGGAAACGCTGAAACTCAGAAGAGCCATGTTTCAAATCGCGCAATATCTGTTAATCATCTATAATAAGATCGATAGCCCCCAAATATTGGAGCAGGTTCACATCCTGGTTCCAGGGAACATACCTCGCGACACGCTCGGGCAGGTGGCGCCGCGCCGCCGCCCGCGCCTGCTGGCGGCGCCGGCCGCGCGCACGGAGCGCGGGCGCCACGCGCCTACCGCCCGCGCACTCCGCGCTATTGGGGACATACTTGCTCAGCACCATGATCTCGACCTATTTGCCGATGGACTAGGGCATTTACTTATTAAATTCCGTGCAATTTTAAATGACTAATTAATGTTGACATTCTATTTAATTTTATTACATATTATATTAATCTAAGATGACATACCACTTTATAATAATGTTTTGACTGATATAATTTCTGTATATTTATTAATTTGATAGGCTCATCATATAATGTAATTGTGTTATTTTTATTTTATTCTTGTAAGCGTTTTGGATATTTATCTGTTAGCAAAAAAAAAAAAAAAAAAAAATACATATAACAACTTTTTCGCTTCAAGCCACCCTCGTCTACCCGTGGTGCATCCTGCCGAATAAAAATTGAGGCTGATTGGTGGCGGTATTACCATTACGATTGAAGACGTAGTTTGATACCGCAGGCGGGGCAGCAGCGTCTCTGGAGAGAGGAGCTGCGCCTTGCGATCGCCAACCCGCCTGCCCAGCGTGGCGATTTTGAGTAAAGCCTCTAGGTATTTGCCCTGGAAAGGCAAGGTCCAGTGGACTGCAATAGGCTGATGGCGATAATTTAAGTTCACATGTAGTTTTAATGAGCACGATCCATCGCTTCACATTTTGAATCCAATTTCGTTCACTAATTTATATACAATGTCCGGAGCTCGGTGGCGCCGCGGTCTTGTTCGCTTAACAATGATCGCAACGTTGTGCAACCATTGGCGCGGCCAATCCGATGGTGGGTGACCAAAATTTGACACCGATTTCCTCCGTGCTTCGGAAGGCACGTTAAGCTGTTGGCCCCGGGATCTATCTTTACCAACTCAGATAGCAGTCGTTACATCATATCAGAGATAATGATGACTCTGACGCCTAACTGGGAATGGGTATAGCTTACCCTAAGTGTTGCGGAGGTCTGATGGCAGTCGCTCTGTGTAAAAGCTTAGCCCTCGCCAAATCTCTCAGTTTGGGAAGCTGACCCTGAGACAATCGGGAAAAAGGCTAGGATGATGATGATACAATATCATTTCGTCATTACGATCGAGATGAAAATAGGGATTTTACAGATGAATAGTGCCGTACATATTACCATTTACGTTACGAACCCTTTACGTTCAAACCAAACTAAGTAGTAGACACATTCCCGTATCGGTTGCATCGCTTCAAGCGGATTAACTGAGGAAACTTGCGCCAATATCGCCATTACACCTTAAGAGCCAAGGATTTATAGGAAGTTATGGATAAATGCTTGTGATACGAGGTTGATAGATTGGAACTTGTATAATGAATGTTAAATCCATCATCATCAACATCTAGAAGCCTGCAGACGTTCACTGCTGGACATAGGCTTCCGTCATTGACAATAATTTATCATCACCTTATTCACCACCCTCGACAACAGAAGGTTTTATTTCATCATCATCATCAGCCTTTCACAGTCTACTGCATGGACATAGGCCTCTCCAGTTGTTCGCCACTTAGGGCAAACATCTGGAGGTTATACCCATAATCGCCACGCTGGGCAGGCGGGTTGGCGATCGCAGTGCGTAGCTTCTCGCTCCGGTGACGCTACTGCCCGTCATCGGTCTGTGGTATTTAGCTACGCCTTCAATTGTGATAGATATACCGCCACCAGTCGGTTGCCAGCGCCTCATTTGTTATTCGGCAGGATGCACCACGGGCAGGTGAGGATGGCTTGGAGTGAAAAGATGATGGGTCGCTCCCTTACATCCCTCCAATAGCTTAAGAGGTTTCCAGTTAATCGCTGCCCGTTTCCTGTCTGTCGCAGTCTTTTACGACACCCATGGTTCACATACCATCTCACGATGGGTTAATTCTATTCTAAATTTGAAAACACGGACACCTTTCGGCTCTTTCCTGGTATATTTAGGCTTTCCCTACGAAAAAGGGCGGTCCGTTTCAACTAAATGAGTCCATTCGAACCCGTACATATTTTCAGGACTTTTTAGGAAATGTAAGTGACTGGTAGCGAAGGAACAACGTTGTGGGAAATATGATAAAAAAATAAGTCCATTTATTATTATGAGCGGAGTGCGGGAGGTTCGCCCACTCACAGGAACATAAATCATGGGAAGCCCTCACCCCGTTCGCGGGTTGAGTGATGGGCGGTCGAGGAGTGTACATCTAATTGTATTAGACCAAATATTATGTGCCTGGGAGTATGCCTACAGCTATAGCTGACTACTGACTGAGCTCGTTTATAATTATATTTAAATAATATATAGGTATAGCTTAGTATAAGTAATGTTTATTACAAGGATATGACAATATCACATCGACAAAACACACAATACAAACAAAAATACACAATAAAAGAAGTACAAAAATGGGGAATGCTCCGAAGAGTTATTCCAATTCGTCCCATCCTCTCCTTTCCACTCCCGAACAATAAATAAATCGTCTAAAATTCGTACGAAATATAACCTAATTTATCATGAAATATAAATTGGTAATACTCATTGTTATCAGATTATCGACGATACTGCGAAGCCGTAATCACGCCGTTTCGTAGATAAAATCAAATTTATGATAATACAATTGTGTTAATTCATATTACATTATTATAACGTATATGTACATTGTTACTCATTAGTAAGTAGATAATTATTGTTTATTAACAAGCCCGTATAATATTTTAACGGTAATAATAATGTAATAATATTTGGCTTAATAAGTTGATCTAATTAGGTTTTTAGCCGCTGTGCCATGCAAGTAGAATAGGGATTAACTTTTGTTTTGAACATTTTTATGATTTAAAATATGGCTAATGATATCATGAATTAGTGATATTAGACAACATAATTACATTTTATGTAGACGTCAATTAGGCCTGTTGCCGTAAAAAATGTAATTAATCCGTCTTTTAGATAGTTCAAAAATAAAAGACACGTATTTTTATCATTTGTAAATTAGATCAAAAATGACAAAGATATATCCCGTTAAAATGACGCCTGACTAATTACGCTAAGTAGTTAGGTTAAGGTTCCTTAGTCGTAGGTAGCGGTTAGGTTAAGGTTAAGCTGTTAAAGTTAAGGTAGATCCTTTAAGGATCAAAAACAAAACTAAGTTCAAAGCATTTTGTCCAATCAAGCGTTCGCGCATAACCACGCATCGCTATAAGCAAACAGTCCAAGATTAACTAAGGATTAATTGCTTACTTGAGAACTTTTGCGTCTAGGCCGACTGAGGAGAAAGGCGGCGCTCATTCGGAAAGCAATTTGCATTTAATTAAACTTCGCGAATGCCCGATCATCTACCTACGCCGCACACACTGTAGGGAGGCACACGTGTGGTGCGGATCGACTGGTATACATTGTCACTCTCTCTCTTCAATCGGTCTCTCCTTACTGAGGATCGCGGTCACTGGAAAATCTGGAACCTTTTTGCGATTTATTAAAGTTGTAGAGTAAATTTTTTTACAACTTTTGCTTTAACTTTTATTTACACGATCGCGCAGAGTGCGTTTCGTACTATAGTAACTTTTTCACCTAAACATCTGCAACCTGTACAAACCTACTGCGACCGCCTACCAAGCTTGGTAGCAAGACTAAGGAAAATTTCCCTAAATGACAATCGTTATTGGTGGAGACCGCGTCTCGGCAAACGTAGTGTAGGACGCCCTCAGGCCAGGTGGAGTGACGATTTGCGCAGGACGGCTGGCAAGTGCTGGATGCGAGAGGCCTGGGACCGATCGAAGTGGCGAGCATTGGGAGAGGCCTATGTCCAGCAGTGGACCTACGTTTGCCGGCTGATGATGATGAATAAATTCTCTAAATGAGTTTTCAAATTTTCGTATATCAAGTGCAAACTTAGTTTTAGAACGGTATTACAGCAAAGGAAACGAGAGAAAATGCACTATAACAGAGATGAGGATTCTTCAATAATGTTATTTTAGGTAGAAAAACCCTGAGGCTCTGGCTGAGAAAAAAAATACCTATATAAGTTAAACATTTTCCTACGAGTCCCCTTAACCCTGCGCTGGTCACGCCCCACACAACAGCTGGCTAAAGGAACATTTTTTCCAACTTCCCATAGAAGGTTGTAACTAAAATAAATTATCTAAAAAAGTTTGATAACAAGTACCAAATTTTTGGGATGAGACGTTCTCGTAAATTTTCTTTGTTATTATATAATAGTGAAGATTTATATCTACACTAATATTATAAAGAAAAAGGATTTGAATTCTAGTGTGTGTTTGTAACTATTGAATAAACTAAAACCTACTGTGCCGATTTCAGAAGTTCTTTTACTAGAAAGCAACATTCGCTTCAATTCAACAGATCAGCCAGTCAAATACTACGGACGTAATACACCATCTCATTACCATCAACTTCATCATTCGCCTACCGCAGTCCACTGCTGGACCTCTTATAGGCCTCTATAGGCCTCTCCAGTTGTTCATCACTTAGGGTAAACATCTGGAAGATTTACCCATAATCGCTACTGGGCAGGTGGGTTGGCGATCACAGGGCGTAGCTTCTCGCACCGATGACGCTGCTGCCCGTCATTTGCCTGTGGTAATTTGCTATATCTCCAATTGTGATGGTTATACCGCCACCAGTCGGTTGCCAGCCTCGTTTGTTGTTCGGCACGATGCACCAGGTGCAGGTGACGCTAGCTTGGATCGAAAAGATGATAAACCGCTTCCTTACATCCGAATAGACTAACAATTGATCATTAAATAAACTAAGATAAAGTTTACACAACCACCTGGATTGCTGTACAATTCAAGCAACGATTTAACCCTGTCTGGCATCTGAATTATCAATAATAGTTCCCTCGGTCCGGCGCGTTGAGCTAAAAATTATTCAGTATCTACCGTATTAAGCTCGGTAAATTGAGGTGGAAACGGTGAGAAGCAAGTTCCGGCGTAGCACCTCAGTTGGGAGATTCACTTATATTTTATGACCTCAAACTCAGAGGGTTCTTAGGTCCTTCATATGGGTGCAACTGTGAATAAATCAGATATCTAAATAAATATAACACAAAGATGACTGACTGTATGAAATATAAATATAAAATAATAAATACCAGACAACATCACATACATTGTTCCGATTCCAAAGTAAGTAGCTTAAGCATTTGTGTTATGGGTATCAGAACAACGAAGGTACCTCAAATAAATACTGATATACAAATAATATAAACATCCAGACACGGGACAAACACAAGTGTTTATCACACGAATGCTTGTCCCGGATGGGAATCGAACCCACGACCCTTGGTTCAGAAGGCAGGGATCACTTTTTGGACGCTTACACTGCTCTTCTCCTATTTATTGTAGCGTGATGAATTATAATTGTACCAAGTTTTGATAAATAATGTATCGTGTATCGCCGTTGATTCCTATATAAATAAATTGCTTCTAATAATATGGAAAAATAACCAACTTTTTCTTTACAATTTCCGTGGTTCTAGGCTTTCAATAAGGCTCCTAATTGGCCCAACCAAAAGCCTTGAAGATTCCCTTTATTCCCAGAACATCTCCAATCCCTGCCCGCCTTAAGTTCGGTACAATTTTCTCGGCGAGTGTGTTAAGTCGCAATAGCTTTTTGTACGCGTTTTCGGAGCAAGTCGGCGTCGTGTTTGTAAATAAAATAACTGGCCAAGTGTGAGTGGTACTGAAAGTGGCGATGGCAGAATGGCACAGAAATGGTTCCGTTATATCGCAGTTCACTGTTAGACATAGGCCTTTCCAGCTATTTGCCACTTTAGTAAAACATCTGAAGGCTTTGCCCACAATAGAGGTAGGGCATAGCGAATCTTCGCTCGATTTGAGCCACCCGTCCGGCAACTCGCACTCTGTGACGTCACGCGTAATTTTAACGGGCTATATCTTTGTCATTAGGGTTCCGTATTTTGGGTCTATTTTACAAATGAAAAAATACGTGTCTCTTTTTTTGAACAATCTAAAAGACGGACTAATTATATTTTTTACGACAACAGCCGTACTGATACAACTAAGTAAGTTGTCCGTGTTGTTGTCGGATTTAGAATAGGACCACCCCATCTCATCTCGTAAGTGATGGAATATTAAGAAGCGGGCAGCAGCGTTTACAAATACGAGTAAAACCTACCGCGGTCACAGTTACTTACAAAATGTTCAGCTTTTTGGGCTTCTCTTTCGCTTTCCATATGGCATAGTTCATCATCATCAGCCCACATCAGTCCACTGCTGGACATAGGCCTCTCCCAAGGTTTGCCACTGTGCTCGATTTTGGGCTTCTCGCATCCAGCACTTGCCAGCCGTCCTGCGCAAATCGTCACTCCACCTGGCCTGAGGGCGTCCTACACTACGTTTGCCGAGACGCGGTCTCCACTCCAGAACTCGTTTACCCCAACGGTTATCGGTTCTGCGGCTGATGTGGCCAGCCCACTGCCACTTCAGCTTACTGATCCGGTGAGCTATGTCGGTAACTTTGGTTCTCTGCCGGATCACCTCATTTCGGATCCGATCTCGCATAGGGAAGCCGTGCTAGCCGTTATGTCGTGCTAATATAAAAAAGTCTCGTTTTTACCCTTTGTATACGGAATCCTAAAAGCCGCGATGCAATAATGTTTTAAGTTCAGATTTCGTGGGTTGTTAACGGCGGTTTTTCCGGGAAACGCGCAGGGTAAAATCTAACAAGATTCCACTAATTGACTGAGGTGAATATGGGGTTCGTAATAATAATTTGTTACGGCAAATTGGACTTTGTTGCAATGACAAAATAAAGCAGAAACTTCGACGGGGTTACTTGGATTGTTTTGGTCTAAATAAATAAAATTCAGACAACATCACATACATTGCTTCGATCCCAAAGTAAGTAGCTTAAGCACATGTGTTATGGGTATCAGAACAACGAAGGTACCATAAATATAATACTTTAATACAAATATAAACACCCAGACACGGAACAAACACAAATGTTCATCACCGGAATGTTTGTCCCGAGTGGGAATCGAACCCACGACTCTTGGTTCAGAAGGCAGGGGTCACTACCGATTGAGCCACCGAGCCAGTCGAAAGGTAGATAGAGGATATGTGTACCAATGATCCTGAATATTACTTCCTTATTCTGCATTTCTCCAGGGACGAAGCTTCTTCTATGCACCGCGGATTAAGCCGAGATCTTAGTAAGTCGAGGTACGATGCGCTGCCTGGCTTCACAGCATAAAGCTTCGATTAGATTTCATCAACACCTGCGAGAGAATCCTTAGCTTTAATAATTTCACCATAATACCCTACGCAAGCGCTTCACTGAAGAGAATCCATTTCTATCATACAATTTACGTGATATTTTTCCCGGGAGTATAGCGAAGCTTTGTATTAGAGCCAGTAATAGCATTAGATACCGTTTCCTGGAAATACAGAAATTTTTTGACTGGCTCGGTGGCTCAATTGGTAGTGACCCCTGCCTTCTGAGCCAAGGGTCTCGGGTTCGATTCCCGCCCGGGACAAACATTCGTGTGATGAATACTTGTGTTTGTTCCGTGTCTGGGTGTTTATAATTTGTATTTAAGTATGTATTTGTGGTACCTTCGTTGTTCTGATACCCATAACACAAGTGCTTAAGCTACTTACTTTGGAATTAGAGTAATGTATGTGATGTTGTCTGGTATGTGATGTTGTCTAAAAAAAACAGAAATGAAAAACCAAAGTAGTAAAACCTTTTGATTATGCACACTTCACAACCTTGGTGGGTTTGGGTAATTGGTAATGACAGTGTTCAGCGACAAGGCAGCGATCAGCCCCCATACAAACGTTTGTGTGCATGAACGCGTCTGCTTGTGTTGGTCTGAGTGTTCGCTATGTATAACACGTATACTACCAATAGTAATATTATATGTAGTTTAGTATTATATTATATTTTATGTAGGTTCAGATAGCGCTGTGTGGTATATCTAAGGTTATTTAGATAGATATTCTTTATTTGCACACCAAACCGATGACTTAAAACTAGGTACAATGAAAAATCGACGTTTAAATAGGATGATTTAATGAAGGGGTAAGGTGTCAATTGACAAATTGAACCTAATAAAGCGATAGATAATTAAAAACCACTGGTTACTCCTATTAGACATAATATCTATCTATCCAGAATGCTTGACTTCTTGGTCACATTGCCAGAAAAGGCGGACATAATCTGGAACTGCTAATGGTTACTGGTAAAGTCGTCAGAAAACTCTCAAAAGGCCACAGCCCAATAAGATGGTCTGACCAGATCATGACGATCTCCACTTTTTTTTTTATAGTGGCTCGACATATTGGCTTCCCTACGCCTGATGGAAAGCGAAATAGAAGCCCAAGTGGCAAAAGACCGCAACAAATGATGCAACATTGTCAGGAACAAGATGATCCAGCGGGGGAATCACGACACTCACTAATGAGGAGCATGACGCAAGAAGATCTTTGCAGTGCTAATAAAAATATTTCCTTCCTTGTCAAAATTCGACCCAAAAAATTATATTTGTAAAGCGATTCAATCAAACCCAAATCTCTTTGGCCTAACTCCGCTTTGTGGAGCAGTTAACATGCCAGTTGTATCAACAGATCGGCCTAATCGACCGCGCTGATTGGTGCTGACTAGTGCTTGTTAAGCAAACACATACTATGTGTTAACTGTACTTAATATTGAAATAATACGTTAAACCGACTCTGCTCCGGAGTTAGTCGGTGTAGAGCTTATTAAGAGAGGTAGGGCATAGCGAATCTTCGCTCGAATTGAGCTGCCCGTCCGGGGAAGGACCTCCACCCTATAGAATACCGCAGCCAAATGGCCTCCGGGTCGTGTTCCTGCAGGTGAGTAGGGTTTCCGGAGCTCGTGGGGGGGGGATAGGGTTAGGCTGGCATGGCAGTGGCAACTGACAGGTAACTGATCAGTTACTTGCCAGTTGTCACAGCGACTTGGGCTTCTCTTTCGCTTTCCATCAGGCGTAGGGAAGCCACTATGTCGAGCTACTATAAAAAAAAAAAAACAAAAAATGAAATAGAGGGCAGACGAGCAAGCGGCTCATCTGATGGTAAGTGATAACCGCCGCCCCTGTACATCTACAACTTCAGGAGTTACAGCTGCGCTGCCGGACTTTAAGATCCGAATGCCCAGAGTAGCGATTATGGGTAAAGACTCCAGATGTTTGCCCAAAGCCACGAACAGCTCGAAAGGCCTATGTCTTTTTTTTTTTTTTTTAGCATTGGACTGAGATATGCTGATGATGATGTATCTCAATTAATGCACAAACACAGACATTACAGGAAAACATATCACAAACAACAATAGTACAACTTAGGCGGTCTTATCGCTTCTAGCGATCACTTTCAGACAACCTTCAGGTAGTGGAAACCAGTTTCACAAGAGATTGGTATACTGTTGCAAAACTATCTACTGTTAGGTAGGTTAAGTAGATAAGACAAATACTTATGCATGCATTTAGACAGAGTTCTATCCTTGTACACTCTTGCGGTCTGTCTGTATATGGTTAAGCGGTAGCACGGCTATTTGGCGCCCGCCCGCAGTTGACACTACTACGCGGCACATCAATAAACAGGCGTCGGCTAATCGGCCGTGACTGCCGGTGCATCGTAATGTAAACACTAAGCCGGACTAAACTGGGTCTAGTTTTGATTGAATTGATTCGTTAAATTGCGTGGACAAACGGAAAGGTTTGATTTGGTTAACACTGGCCGTACTAAATGATTCGGTAACTAAACAAGCTAACGGATTTAGGGTATTTTCATATTAAATTCATAATCATCAACAGCTCTGGTCCATCCACTGCTGAACGTAGACCTCATTTAATTCGCACCACATCTTTACTTATAATAAATCTGTAGAGAGGTCAATTCTGTACATGAAATATATTTCCAAAATAACTATCAGGGGGTGATGATAAGTGATCGATCGATTTTAAATTTATGTTTTTTAAAATACATATGAAATATTCCTCCTTCTTACCACCACGCCACCAACTTTAACTGACACCAGTTACATGTAACTACAGTTGTTAAGTCCCATTATCATCCGTAATTGCATTAGTTACGCCTTCATTTCTATTTTATACGGAAACCTACCACGTTGTTGTTTAATTTCCACGAACGTTTACATAATTTAAAAGCCCAACTTAATGCCATAGCGGCACGATCCATAATTCTGCATCACACTAGGGAAATAAAATGGAGAACTTATTTGGTGGAATCCTGCGAGAAGGGGGTGAAAATTGCACATATTGCGAGTTAAGTGGGGGCGTAACTTCGGGAGCGGGGGCATAAATCATTGAGTGGCGTCACTCCGAGCCTCCGGAGTGGGGACTCGTGTGAACATGACTGATATTATCTATATATATAAAAGGAGAAACTGACTGACTGACTGACTGACTGACTGACTGACTGACATATCAACGCACAGCCCAAACGGCTAAACGTAGGCACTTGAAATTTGGAAGGGACGTAGCTTAGGTACCGTAGGGGTGCACTAAGAAAGGAATTCCCGAAATTCCCACGGGAACGGGAATTAGCGGGAAAATCCTTTTGTATGAAAAATCTAAACCGCTTAAGTTAGACGCTTGAAATTTGGCATGCAGGTACCTTAGTAAATATAAAGTTTAGTTATGGCTGTATTTTGAGAAATTCCCACGGGAACGGGAGTTAGCGGGAAAAAACTTTTGTATGTATAAATTTAAACACGCGGACGAAGTCGCGGGCAAAAGCTAGTCTATTATAAGCGTATTCTACTTTAGTATTTTTATATATAAAAGGAGAAACTGACTGACTGACTGACTGACTGACTGACTGACTGACATATCAACGCACAGCCCAAACGGCTAAACGTAGGCACTTGAAATTTGGAAGGGACGTAGCTTAGGTACCGTAGGGGTGCACTAAGAAAGGAATTCCCGAAATTCCCACGGGAACGGGAATTAGCGGGAAAATCCTTTTGTATGAAAAATCTAAACCGCTTAAGTTAGACGCTTGAAATTTGGCATGCAGGTACCTTAGTAAATATAAAGTTTAGTTATGGCTGTATTTTGAGAAATTCCCACGGGAACGGGAGTTAGCGGGAAAAAACTTTTGTATGTATAAATTTAAACACGCGGACGAAGTCGCGGGCAAAAGCTAGTCTATTATAAGCGTATTCTACTTTAGTATTTTTTGTCAAAAAACGCATAATTAAGAGAGCCATCTTTAAATAATAATAATAAATACCAATCAAACAATATCACATATTTGATCTGATCCCCCGTAAGTAGCTTAAGCACTTATCAGAACAACGAAAGTACCACAAATATATACCTAAATACAAATATAACCCCAGACACAGAACAAACACAAATGTTTATCACATACATGTGTATTAATTTGTCCCGGGTAGGATTGGGATTGGAACCCAGGGTTCTCGGTTCAGAAGGCAGCGGTAATTAGCAATTGAGCCAACTGGGCTAGTTAACCAAGAATTAACCTAAAAATAATGATAACGAAAAGAACATCAATTCAAAAATAACTCTAGAAACCTATGGCGGGTAGTAAACGACGTTGCTAATCGCAACAGAATTAAAACTAATAGTCTTGAGTTGTTGAGTTCTCAAGGTACCCCGCAAACGTCTATAGATTATGTGTGCAGATTTTTTACAAACATCGGAAGGGTGCTTGCTGAGAATCTCATTGCAAACACTTGCTCTTCTCGAGATGCATACAACACCGACTCTCGTTGCACCCCGATTGCATCTTTCGCTCTTGTGGACACCGATCATGAGGAGGTACTCAGAACGCTTATGAGCTTAAGGACTGAGAGCGCCCCAGGATGGGACAACATCACATCCAAGTTCCTAAAACAAGCACATGAAATCGTGGTGCCAATAATAACGCATATTGCTAACCTGTGCTTTTCAAGGGGAGTGTTTCCAGAGGCGCTCAAAAAAGCAATAATTACGCCGGTGTATAAGGGTGGGGACAGAGATGATGTGTCTAATTATAGGCCCATCTCTGTCTTAACATCAATATCAAAAATTATAGAGAAATTATTAAACAAGAGACTCACTAATTATTTGGACAAGATAAATTTTCTCTCTAAGTCGCAATATGGCTTTCGGAGGACTTTATCGACTGAAGACGCAGTTACAGCGTTAACGACTCACATAGTACGTAATATTGACAAAGGGAAAAAATGTATTACAGTATTCATTGACCTAAAAAAAGCCTTTGACACCGTTTCTGTCCCCATACTTATCCAAAGATTAGAGCAAATTGGCATAAGAGGAGCGCCACTGGCGCTATTCACAGATTACCTTAGAGAACGTAAACAATGCGTTAAAATAGGTGAATTTCTTAGTACTGAATGTGATGTGTCTTACGGAGTCCCACAAGGAAGTGTTTTGGGGCCGACTCTTTTCCTAATATACATCAACGGCCTTTGCAACCTGAAAATTAATTCTGGGCAAGTATTTTCTTATGCAGACGATACTGCCATTACATTCACTGGCAACACATGGGACTCCGTACGACAAATTGCAGAGAAAGGTCTGGCTGAAGTGGCTTCTTGGCTAGGCAAAAACCTTTTAACATTAAATATGGACAAAACCAACTACATAGCATTTACAAAATATGATTCTACACAACCTAAAGCAGATTTTAAAATTCAAATCCATAACTGTAACTTTCGGGCAGTGGGCTGTTCTTGTAAGGCCATCAAGAAAGTTACAGATACAAAATATCTCGGAGTCATTGTCGATCAAAGGCTGTCCTGGCATGCGCATCTTGAGCAAGTGATGAATCGAGTAAGGAAACTCATGTGGGCGTTCAAAAAGCTACGACATATTGCAGACAAAAAGCTACTGAAGGTATTGTATGTATCACTGGCGCAATCCTTATTATGCTACTGCATACCAGTTTGGGGTGGGGCCAGTAAGATGAAGTTTCTTGGTCTAGAAAGAGCACAAAGAGGACTCCTAAAGGTAATAAGCTTTAAACCATACAGATTTCCTACAGATGAACTATACAGGCTGAGCAATGTTTTGACAGTTCGTCAACTATACTTGTTAAATACAATTGTTAAGGTCCACCTAAACTTGCCTTATATCCCACCCAATACAGACTGTAGGCGAAAGCGTGATGTGGCTCCTTGTATTTCAGTAAAAACAAAATATGCCAGTAGACAATTCTTGTGTCGATCCGCCCTTCTTTACAATAAAATAGACAAAATGCTTAACATATACCCTATGATAAAACGTAGCTGCAAATCCAATGTTATAGCACTTATTAAAACTTGGGACTATGCCAAAACTGAAGCATTCTTGACAAATTAATATAAATGATAATAAATAAATGATAATACAGTAAATAAAATATAATTGTTTAATTCTAGGCTAGGTATTCTTTATTAAAATCACATACATTACACTACACACATACACTACAATCACATTTACACTACATTATTACAAATGCATGCATTAGGTACACACTTAATACAACAACAATAATTTTAATTTTTTTTTTTCTTTTTAATAATGTTTTAATTAATCTTTTACATTTTAAAATTTAATCTTTTATTTAAATTTTTGTACCTATCTAACGTGCACAGTGAGCAATTTATTGTTATGTAACACTAGAAATAGAGAGCGGGGATTTCTAACACAAGTATATATATATTACCTAAAAGAAATCCTCAATCGCTATACGGAAATGTAAAAATATTTGTTAGTGAATAAATAATTTTGAATTTTGAATTTTGAACATCATCAGCCAATTGCAGTCCACTGCTGGACATAGGCCTCTCCAGTTGTTCGCCACTTAGGGCAAACTTCTGGAGGATATATCCATATTCGCCACGCTGAGCAGGCGGGTTGGCGATCGCAGGACGTAGCTAAAGGAAAGGAACATGAAAGCATAAAACTAAAAAGTCACTTCATTCACGCCTTAATTTTAAACATACATTCGCTTAAAAAGACTATAATATTCTCAGCATATTTGCATTCTTTTTCTAAATGTAAAGCGTATTTTTTGTGAAAAGCGCAGCTTTATCCCGTTCAAAATAAGGGTTTCCTCAAAAACTCCGCGAAACCCAATTTGGAATGGAACATTCAAACATTGCTACGCTCGGTAACACCTCTCGATATAGCTCTAAAATAAATATTACATCGCATACCGCGCACTCTTTCGTTGTACACTTACAGAGAAAATTATTAAAAAAGTATAATATACTTTCAAACCTTTAAATAGATTTTTCTACGCTCCTGTGTGCACTACGTAGTTTTTAGGGTTTTGTACCCAATGGGTAAATACGGAACTCTATTACTAATTGGTACTTCGCTTTTCTGTAATATGAATGTCTCTACGAGCCAAATGGCTACGAGCAAATATTACGGAAAGCTAAGCATTATTCGAAAGGTAGTTCATACCGGGAAGAATCGTCAATAACCTCGATATTTACTATTTTATGTCCTTTCACACATGACAAATAACGCCAATTTTTCGATAGATCCCGAATCGCAACTGAAGTACACGCATTTCGGCAAGTATTGTAGTCGCTAGTCCGGCGGGTAAATACCACCACTAGCTGAGAAGCTACAATTCCAATATTTCCTACAATACCCACTGGTTAATAGACACATCATACCTGTTACGAACTCATTTGTATGTAATAATACCTTAAGCACCAATGCATCTTATTAGGTTCACATCACATAAATATATGAACTTAATTACCCAATTAATCCAACGGCAATGACGCAGCTAAATTCATTAAACGACCGCATTACCACCGCGATAGGATCTCTCATTTCCTCTATCGGCCAAAAAGATAGGTCAACACTTGAACTATCTAAAGCGTAATCTTTTCCGCTACGATCCCGGAAATATAAAGGCGATTACACTAGCCGCGTATCACTGATCTGTGTGCGGCTTATACAATGTCCTCTACAACACACACGTCATTTTGATATATATTGAGAAAAATTGTTCTTATGATAATAATAATAAGGAAATAGCAGGAAACGGGCACCAACATTTACCTGATTTACCGGAGCTACTAGTATATTTAGTATTTTTCACAAAAAAAAAATGATAACGATCACCAAATCTTGGTGAATAACACAAATCCCCCCAATTGACAATTGTTATGTAATAGGTGAGACCTTTGTTCAGCAGTGGTTTATAGACTTATGATGGGGCAATATTAATGTTTGCGACTATTTTTAATAGATAAAATTGTATCTAAGACTTTTTAAAATTAATAGCTTATACTCGTAGTACTATACTATACATAGTACTATACTTTTTTGCAATAGACATTCAAATTTGCATGTTGATTTGAGACGATTTGCGCATGACGTAACAAATCTACCACATGAACGTAAGCTCGCAATGCCTGAGATAGTTCTGACTATACAACCACGCCCTACGGATCCCTTTTCAAAAATTACTCATTGCAAAGATACCACAAAATCATAATTATACAATATTGATATTTAGATCAAATTAACACAAACGTTCAACACATGAATTCACATGTCGTTTGAGAATCAGAAATACTACCAAATACTGCCAGTGAGCCAGTCGAAATTTCCTTTTATGCCGCCAATGACAAGTCATTTATGTGAAATTAATTTGGAGTGTTGTACCGTGATAATTAATTTACCGTTTAATTTGAGTTCATAACTAACGTGTTAACTTCACAAATTGATTTTAGTGACACAAATGTACGAATGAAATAGAGGGTCAGACGAGTTGAAAATTAATTTAAATGCTATCAAAACCTTGAGTTTACTTTGAAGGTATGATTTGTATCATATTTAACAGTCAAAGAGAAGAAATAGATCTTTATTTAATCTCGTCGAATATAACAGTCACAGAAAAAAATTAATTAATTAAATTATCTAATGTTTAGATTTGTTTGCTCATTAGAAAGTATACAAAATTATCTTTTTATTTATTAGTGAATGGGTAACGCTTGACCCAAACTAGCTTGATGTTATGCGGTGTAATGCACGAACGTTATTTAAAACAATTAACGTTAAGTTTGTGTCTTGGATCCTGATGAAAAGCTGGAAAGAAGCCCACGTCACTCTGACAGTCGGTGGGAATCCTCAGGTTCCAGTCAGTAACCATAGCCATGCTGGAGCCAGCATGGCAAAAGCGAGCACTTTTCATTGCCTGTGTACCTACCTATCGATTAAACGCAAAGAAATATGTTTCAAACTATTATAAAGTCTTAATTAATAGCTTAGCACTTGTGTGCATGAGTGTACACAGTGAGCGGCTTACGTCGCCGCTCAGCGACAAATACCTTTCAGACAATCCTATTTTTGAACGTTCTCTCTGAACCTATTGAAGGGAATCATTTTTTTTACTTATATCTCTTACACGGGTTGAGCAGATGTTTAAAATGCTGATTCGAACATGAACATTATCTGCTCGGCTGTGTGAAAGAGATAGCGCGTTTACCATGCATATTGATTATTTTCCTTTTCATGTTATTGTACGGCTATTTTTTTTTACTCGTACCTTTCATTCTATCACACAATGCTTATGCCTCGTCGGTCTAGTCTATATAGAGGTTGCTCCTACTTGCTATAGTGTAAAGCGCGAGGCCATGAACCGCTCTCAATGGGCCGTGACACCGATGCACAAGGTACACCCGGGGAGCACTCCATCGCTACCACATCGGGGAGAGGTACTCACCATCCCCGGACCAGGAGTGCCTCTGATCATCTTCGACTGGTCATAGCAGGCCAAGACGCGGCCGTATACTTCTATGCTGCCCGTATCCCTGCAAATTGCTACTGATGATAAAGGGATGCTTGGTGGGTATGCCCTTCCATTCTGGAAGGTGTATGTCCTACATGAAGGAGCCAAATGCCTTCCTTTGCTGTAGAATAAAAGTGTACTATGGAGGTAGAGGTCTATGTGGCAAGGTGTGTGTGCATTTTCATACATTTTTGTGTAGTAACCCAACATAATGGCTTCCCTACGCCTGATGTAAAACAAAAGAGAAGCCCAAGTCGCTGTGACAACGGGTAAGTAACTGGTCAGTTGCCTGTCAGTTGCCACGGCTATGTTGGCCTAAGAAACACGACCCGGAAGTCATTTGGCAGCGGTATTTTATATAAGGGACAGGTGAAGGTCCTATCCCGGACGGGCGCCTCACTTCGAGCGAAGATGTACTATGCCCTAACTCTCTTAGCTATTAATTGAATAGGTATCTTAGAATAAAAAAACACAGACAAGAAACAGAATGTCTGTCTATTCATTCGAGGGTCTACACTGTACATTGCTTCTGTAAAACCGTCCAGTCATAAGATCCAGTAATTACAGCGGCAAGCGATGCTCAATACCCAGTCTGCACTACAGCTACACAAATAACTTTTTTTAATTGTTAATCGCTTTTTAATGGACACGTAAAAAGCCACTTTGTAGCGAGAATCTTTTAACACGGAACATGTTTTGTTGGCGAATGAGAAATTTTCTGGAAACGAGTCATTATTACATGTAACATGTGGAAAAGGTTTTGTGAAGGGATGTGCCTTATTTTTGAAGTTCGTTGCTTGTCAATTGGTTCCAAGAAGTAAGATGTCTCAAGCTCATCAACAAACAATCTATAGGTTTATGTCCCCATCGAGAGGTTCAAGATTACTCTAAAATAGGGTGAGATGGATTTATCAATCACGTTCATTTAAATACTCAATCACGCTAGCCAAATGCGTGCCCATCCTTTCCTTTCCTCTCCCGAATAACACGTGCTGGACAGCGTTGTCATCCGCATACCATTCAGACGATAGTGACGCGCACCAAGAGGTTTAGTTTCTTGTTCCTGCCCCGTGCCATTAAGTCATGTGTTTCCTTCCTCTTACAATCCTGTGTTCTTTAGGCGGGGCGTGAAACGGCATCTCAGTGTGCCTTCAGGGTGAGGGCGACAGACGCGGTGAGTTAATCCTATTATGCCTGTCGACCTAACATTTGGACCTCACAACCGCTTATAATCAGGTTGAGTGAGGTGAACCTGAACGCTCTTTTTACAAAAAAATCTCAAAATAAAACTTTACAAATGTCTTCTTCTTCGTCTTCTCCTCTTTAATTGAATTTTAATTTGGAAAACATATTAAATAGTGTTGTTTGAACCTTACAGGTCACCGCCGCACCGAGGTCTTAAGTTCGAATACCAAAAAATTACCGGATTGTACGCCATTGATTAAAACACTGCATTATTAGTACGCTGAAGTGGCAGTGGGCTGGCCATGTCTGCCGCAGAGCCGACAATAGGTGGAGTAGACGAATCTTGGAGTGGACACCGCGTTTAGGCAAACGTAGTGTAGGACGCCCCGCAACCCGCTGGGCGGATGACCTTAGAAGAACTGCTGGCAGTTGCTGGATGGGGGAAGCCCAGGATAGAGAAATGTGGCGTGAACTAAA
The DNA here is from genome assembly GCA_031163375.1 of Conogethes punctiferalis. Classification (NCBI taxonomy): domain Eukaryota; kingdom Metazoa; phylum Arthropoda; class Insecta; order Lepidoptera; family Crambidae; genus Conogethes; species Conogethes punctiferalis. Next base: position 2,305,455 of record CM062083.1, on the reverse strand, counting down.
GGAGGCCTACGTTCAGCAGTGGACGGACCAATGCTGTTGATTGATTAAAACATATATCTTGCAAAATCTCATATCACGACCACACACCGGAGCTTTGTCCAGCAATCGATAGATGTCAAACGGTAATACAACAAAAGCAATATCCCGGACGACGCAACGTAGCGGGGCAAGTCTCCTTAATCGCCTGGGCGTCTAACTTTTCTATCAAACTTTCACGTATTAAGTCCGCGCGGTCTAGTTAATACGTTCGTCACGTAAGGACAAATCCAATCCGGCGATATGAGCCGGATAGTCCGAAGGTGGAGCTTTATTACATACTAAGACCCGCCCTGGCTTTGCTTCGGGTATTTTTTTTATGCGAGAGACGGCAGACGAGCAAGTGTGATGCCTGATGGTAAGCAGTCGACACCGCCCACGGACACCCGCAACTCTAATCGAGTTTAGGGTCGTTGCCGGCTGTGTGCCAAGGTAGTATAGGTAAAGCCAAGGACCCTTGGCATCGTCCCTATAGGCGCATGATGGGGGGTTTTTAGTGGGTATTCCCTGCCTCTGGTGGAGTGACGATTTGTGCAGGACGGCTGGCAGGTGCTGGATGCGAGAAGCCCAGAATCGATCACAGTGGCGATCTTTGGAAGAGGCCTATGTCCATCAGTGGGCTTATATAAACTGATCATGATGATGATGATGTCATCCCTTATTCGTCTTCTACGACACCTACAGGATAAGATGGGATAGTCCTATTCTAAATCCGGAAACAATACGGACATGCTACTTCACAAAAATACAGGTCGGGAGTTTGTTGTCATCCGCGTACCATCCAGACGATGGTGGCGCGCACCAAGAGGTTTAGTTCCTCGTTCTTGCCCCGTGCCATTAAGTAATGGAATGCCCTTCCAGCTCATGTGTTTCCTTCCTCTTACAATCCTGGGTTCTTTAGGCGGGGCGTGAAACGGCATCTCAGTGGGCCTTCAGGGTGAGGGCGAGAAGCGCAATGGGTTTGTTCTATTGTGCCTGTCGACCTAACTTTTGGGCCTCACGACCGCTTACCATCAGGTGGAGTGAGGTCATCCTGAAAGCTCTTATTATAAAAAAAAAATACAAGTACTTTATTACACGCCAAGTTTGAAATAATAACGTTTTACTTAGACTTCTAAGTCTTTATTAAGTTACCTTACCTCTAATTGTATACGAACCGTTCAATAAAAAAACTATGCATACTTTTTCCTTTACTTACCAGAGTAAATCCAATTTTGTTAATGTCTACGAGGGTGGGGATTACAAGGTATTCTCGGGGTGAGGCCTCACCGTTAGCGGGTAAGAGGCTTTGTAGCTACTCCCTCCAAGATGAGGGACGGCAGAAACTATTTTGGGAGGAAAATTACACAATTCACTCTTAAGAGTATGTGATGTGCATTAAGTGAACGGAGCTTTATCATTGGGCTACGGTAGTTGTTGAAAGATATCCACTTCTGAACCAAGGGTCGTGGGTTCGATTCCCACCCGGGACAAACATTCGTGTGATGAATACTTGTGTTTGTTCCGTGTCTGGGTGTTTATATTTGTATTTAAGTATTTATTTGTGGTACCTTCGTTGTTCTGATACCCATAACACAAGTGCTTAAGCTACTTACATTGGGATCGGAGCAATGTATGTGATGTTGCCTGATCCACGTAGAGAACTGGGTGGTAAGATGATTCATGTTTTTTCTTGTACTTACACCAAACAGCTAACTTAAAACTAGACAAAGTCGTATTGAAGTACATATTAGGCAGTCTTATTGCTTTGAGCTTTTTCTTCCAGGTAATCTTTTGGAAGACGATAATTTATACAATGGGGTAAGGTAAATATTTATGTCAAATATAAAATAATTGACTACGTCAATATTATATCACTTTTTGTTTATTTTTCTACGACCAGTAAGAATTAGGTAAGTAGTTACGTAAGTATCGGATAACTATATTATACTAGCTGCTGCCCGCGGCTCTGCCCGCGTGAATATTCGTATAAAACATAGCCTATGTGTTAATCTGATGTACAAACTATATTCCTGTAAAGTTTCATTAAAATCCGTTCAGTAGTTTTGGCGTGAAAGTGGAACAAACATCCATCTATCTATCCATCCATCTATCCAAACAAACTTTCGCGTTTATAATATTAGTAGGATTATTTCATGTTATATTATTTCACGATAAAGTTCATAAAAAAAAATCATGTAAAATCTCTTTTTTTGTAGCCACAAACGTTTTTATATTCAAATACAAATTAAATCAGAACTCATTGAGGCGCGAAATAATTTTGTTACAGGATGAGCGTTTGGCAATGTTGCCAACCTACTGCTTTTGTCTCGGTGTAGGTACACAATACACAAGCAAGATAATGTGACGTAATAAATCTGTGTGTATCGTCGTAAATAATATTCTTCATTTAACTTCCTAAATGTATCGCTCATTTCTTCCGCTTATTTACCTATCGCTTTCTTCGCTTCAACTCATCTATACTTCTACTTGTGATGTGATAAAATCATCACTACAGACACAGTGATATTAAGATATTCAAGAGATATAGGATAGGTGTGTGAGAAAGCGACCTATCATTTTGTTGCTTTTCACCTGCCCGTGGTGCATCGTGCCGAATAACAAACGAGGCTCTGGCAACCGACCGGCGGTCTAACGATCATAATTGAAGCCGTAGCCGTATCGTCATCATCAGCCTCACAGTCCACTGCGGGACATAGGCCTCAGTTGAATGCCACTTAGGGCAAACATCTGGAGGATATAGCTATAATCGCAATTCATTCATAGGAAAACATTGGGTTCCTTATAATCATTATTATTTTGTGTAGGCAGAATTTCAAAATCGAAACTGTACTAAATTTTCTTACCACTAAATGAGTCGTAGTGCTAAGAGCCTTCCGCTCCCCTAACAGTCTGGTGATGATGACAAGCCCGCCCTGACAATCATCGTAGTCATTTAGAAAAAAAAACCAAATAAGTCAACTGTTTCTAACAAAATAAACCATCATCATCATTAGCCTATCAAAATGCCACTGTTGGACATAGGCCTCTCCAGTTGTTCGGCACTTAGGTCAAGGCTTTACCCTTATGGGTACATTATCTGGGGCGGTTATGATGTCTTCATTCCACCTGGTTGTAAGCGGTCGTGAGGTCCAAATGTTAGGTCGACAGGCATAATAGGACAACCCATCGCGCCTGTCGCCCTCACCCTGAAGGTCCACTGAGATACCGTTTCACGCCTCGCTTAAACAACCCAGGATTGTAAGAGGAAGGAAACACATAAATTGGAAGAGCATATAACGTACGAGTATGCATCAAATACTTATATACAATGAAAATGAATAGGAAAATATGTAAATACATACAATGAAAAGGAAATGAACAGTACTTTCCTAACAAAACAACAACTAGTCACAATGACATTAAAATACGAGCCGCATTAAAAGAGCTTTGTTTATAAAAATGTATAAAAACACCCGTCGCATTAGTGTTAACTGCTGCTGGGACAATGGCCAACAAACGTGTTCCGTGAACAAGTATTGTGCGGACACCGGACATGTTCCGGACAACCGGGAACATGTCCCGGCCGGTGGCGGGTGTGTAACCCGGTTTATGTATAACGACACGATCGTGTGGCGGTATAACTGTCGCAGTCATCTGGTTGAATCTCCTATTCAATTGAATCGCTAGCGCGTTCATTGAATGACGACATTCAATTGAATGACTAGACCGAACGTTGACTAAACACGCGTCACTTAACGTCCAACTAGGTAGCGGATTGAAACATAGCCCTTTGAAAAGAGCGGACGTAAAAGCAGTCAAGTGATTGTAATTTAGTTCATTTTTTTCCCGCGCGGCGTTAGTAGTCACTAAAACAAATATGGCGTCGAACATGATCACCTGAGTGTTGATATTTTTTTGATTAGATTTACTTTAAACTGACATATACGTAATAAAATAGTGTGACAGCGTGGATTTACCTATTAATACACCGCCTCCGGATACTTTTAAAGAAAAATTAAAAACTAAACATTAAACAGTCGGCTTTTACCCATTCAACGACTATGCTAAAATGACGTTCAGTCAAGACGTTAAACGTTTCATTCAATAACTTGACGAGTTGTCCTTTAGGCATTCAATTAAATGTCGTCATTCAATGAACGCGCTAGTCATTCAATTGAATAGCAGATTCAACCAGATGACTGCGACATAACCATTACGATTGAAGTGGTAGCCAAATACCACAGGCCGTTGACGGGCGGGGATGTAAGGGAGCGACCTATCATCACCTTTTCGCTCCAAGCCATACTCACCTGCCCCTGGTGCATCCTGCCGAATAACAAACGAGGCGCTGGCAAACCAACTGGTGGCGGTAAAACCATCAAGATAGAAGGCGTAACTAAATACCACAGGCCGATAATGGGCAGCAGCGTCACCGGAGCAAGAAGCTACGCCCTGCGATCGCCAACCCGCCTGCCCAGCGTGGCGATTATGGGTATATCCTCCAGAAGTTTGCTCTACGTGGCGAACAGCTGGAGACGCCTATGTCCAGTAGGGGACTGCAATGGGCTGATAATGATGACGGGCAGCAGCGCCATAAGCATGGAGCTACCCCCTGCGATCGACAACCCGCCTGCCCAGCGTGGCGATTATAGCTGAAGCCTAGAGATTGCCCAAAGTGGCGAATAACTGGAAGGTTTATGTTCAAATGTGGACTGATAGGCTGATGATTGTTCATCAACGAAATAGAATTCTCTGTCATATTAAAAGCGTATCGTATGGTGTAAAGACCAAGACACGACCAACTTTTGAAAGTAGGTATAGACCTACTTTCAAAAGTTGGTGGTGTAATCTGTACATAGGTACAGATTACTTAACTTCCCGAATAATACTATTATACCATTAAACGAACCCTTTGCTTACAAATAAAACATAATATTAAAAGGGCTTGCTACGAAAAAGAACGTGAAAGCTCATTATAATAACAATTTGAGGTACATATTATATAAATGTAAGTTCTATAAATGAATATCAATATTAAATTATATTAATTTCGTTGTATTATTGAACTTTTATGTATGTATATGATCCTGTTCGGTATTGTTTATTTATATACCAATATGAAAAATTTTACTAGAGGCTTGGTTGGTCAAAATCAATTTCAATAGAGAATAGTTTCAACCACAGTTAATAGAATATACAGGTTTCCACGATATTTCTATTCAAACGAGTTTTAATTTTAGTAAACATTTCTATAACACGTTGTGGCCAGTATTTAATCTTCAATCGCTATTAAAAAAAAATCTCTTGACATAACTAGGCGGTCGGTCTGTAAAATGGCGAGTTAATACGCTAGGTTCAATCTTATAGTAGGTATCTAAGTCTGATCTCGTCCGTGTGGTTCCGGGCTTAGAAAAAGACCACCCGTTTAAGAATAAGAATAAATAGGAGAAGCTTTATTTGGCACACAATTACACAAAATAACACATGACATAAAATAATAAAGGAAACACAATAACAAAAAACAGTACAGCTCTAGTTACCCTGTGCGATGTGGCCAAAATGGTGTCCACTCAGCTATAATATCATAGCAAATATTTATATGCCATAACACTGGTTTTCAGTGTCTTTACCTGGGTACAAATAAAACCTACACTGCGGTCATCAACTCGCCAGCCAAGCGTAGTGACTATCATCATCATCAGCCTCATAGTCTACTGCTGGATATCTCTCCCTCTCTAGTTGTTCGCTACTTTGGACAAACATCTGAAAGCTTTAACCATAATCGCCAAGCTGGGCAGGCGGATTGGCGATCGCATGGAGTAGCTCATCGCCCTGGTCACTGCTGTCCGTCATCATCATCAGCCTATTACAGTCCACTGCTGGACATAGGCCTCTCGAGTTGTTCTCCACCTAGGGCAAACATCTGGAGGATATACCCATAATCGCCTCACTGGGCAGGCGGGTTGGCGAGCGCAGGGCGTAGCTTCTTGCTCCGGTGACGCTGCTGCCCGTCATCGGCCTGTATTATTCAGCTACGGCTTCAATTGTGATCGTTAGACCGCCGGTCGGTTGAAAGAGCCTCGTTTGTTATTCGGCAGGATGCACCACGGGCAGGTGAGGGTGGCTTGGAGCGGAAAGATGATAGACTCCCTTACATCCCGTCATTAATAACGTGTATCGTAATTAAATAAGTGTTAGCGAGCAATTCCCGGCGCATTCCCGGCGCCCTGTGGGCGCGTGACCGTTTGCCGCGCGCCGTGACCCGCATCCCGCATCTCGCATCCCGCATCTGCCGGCGCCCTAGCTAAGTTGGAAAGTAAGACGGCTTTTGTAGGAAACTTTCTTGTTTCGTTCATGCTGGTTCATGCTGGTTTATAGGTTTTTTGGGAAAGTTATAGTATAATGTACCTAATGTTTAAACGTGAAAATAGGTGTGTAAAAATCGAGACGAGATTTATTTTCTAGTAGGGTTGACAAAATAGCTGCGGGCCGGCGTGATTGTAAGCGGTGACCGTAGCCCATGAAAGCCAGTCACACTAGGAGCATTAGATGTGTGATGTGTGATGTTTCCAGACCCTTTAAAACCTATTTACTTAAAACTTGAAGCGCCCCCTATATTTCCCTGAGGAAACCTCGTCAGGATAAATCAAAATAGTGCATCAATAATCTGTAAAACCCCCAACAGCTAGTTGATAAGTTTATTCGTAGACTGAATCATTTTTTTTTTGATGATGGTGATGATGATGGTGATGATGAATTGGTTTCTTGAAGTTATTTAGAATTGAACACTATTCTGGCATTGTCTATAAGTGATAAATAAGGGGGCCTGATGACCTGAAATATAAGCTCTTAGTGTAATATCTATTGTTGTGAGAAATAAATGAATTGTCATTAACTTACTGTACCGTCATTCGAAGCCTAAACAATGAGAGAGAGGCAACTCGATTTGACGACGCTGTGGCGGAAATAGTGCTTAATTTGACTAACAATTCCCCCGACGTATCCGGTACAATATTTCTCTAAACGTCCACCAGGTGGCGAAGTTGAGCTGTTTGAACGGAGCCATTTTGAAATCATTGGTGATTCGTTTTTCGAACTGTGCGGACGCACAACGGACAGTTGTGTTAGTGCTATACTGCGTTCAAAAAACGTGAGTACATTATTTATTCCTGCATGTTTAACGGTGTTACCGTTCGATTTTTCTTTTTATTACAGTTATTGGATATTGGATTCACTTATTTCTTTGAAAGATGTTAAGAAGTGGCTATCTTTCTGCCCTTCTAGTGAATCCATTCCCCCGAGGAGGCGTCGGTGAAAATAAAGGCGTGTAGTGTGAGGCCATAAGGCTAAGCGACTTAAATAATGTCCTGTTGGTTTTAAGCACAAGCTGGTTGTGTAATTAATAGCAGATTTTATTTTTGCTTGCCTACCGACGCCTATGCTTCCAAATAGAAACGACGAGGGAAATTCAGATTGAAATCGATTTATGTATACTCATTAATGTAATTACGCCCTTATATGCCGCATACCTGCTATGCGCTTAGCCTATATATATGCTTAATTTCAGTTTTACATTTAATAAACGTTATACCTATGAGTATGTACGGATACCTAATGCTTCGCAATCTGAAATTCAAATGTTACGAAGCAACGGTAGTTGCTTATTTTTTATTTTAACTCAACGACACTATATGGGCCGTAATTACAATAAAATATCGGGCGATCTATTACTACATATTTACAAATTATGTTGACTAGCCGCCGACATACCACTACGTAAGTGTATTCGGTTGGAGGCATTGCTACTTTTCAGCCTACTCGGCAGTTCAATATAAAACTCTGGAGTGACTGCTACCTGCTCTGTCTCTTTATGGCCCAATGTATGCAAAGCATATTTGCATTAATAGCCGTATTGCACCCCGATGTGAATGCGAAGTTTTAGCCTACTGTATAAGGCAGTACAAAAATACAAGCGGGCCTGCGCGCAAGCCAGTCCGTCAAATATAAGAACCCGCGCAGGGTGTCTTTTCAAATTTAAGTCGAGTGACTATTTAGAACCAGCTTGTGCATAGCATGTTTGCACATTAGGCGCATTGCGCTCTGCTGTGTATATAAAGTTTTAGCTATATCTACAATGCAATATAAAGATTATGATGGGGCTACTGCACACGGTAGTCCTTCGAATATTTGATGCCCGCGCAGGGTTTTCAATTTTATCAAGCGACTCTTTAGAACCAGTTTGTGCAAAGCATGTTTGCACATTGGGCGTATTGCGCTCTGCTGCGTATATAAAGTCTTAGCGAGTGTGTGCAAGCGGGCCTGCGCGCAAGCCAGTCCGTCAAATATAAGAAACCGCGCAGGGTTTCTTTTCAAATTTAAGTCGAGTGACTATTTAGAACCAGCTTGTGCATAGCATGTTTGCACATTAGGCGCATTGCGCTCGGCTGTGTATATAAAGTCTTAGCATATACTACATTGCAATAAAAAGATTCAAATGGGGCTACTGCACATGCTAGTCCCTTGAATATAAGATACCCGCGCAGGGTTTTCAATTTTAGAGTCAAGTGACTCTTTAGAACCAGTTTGTGCAAATCATATTTGCACATTGGGCTTATTGCATTCTGCTGCGTATATAAAGTCTTGGCCTATGCTACAAGGCAGAACAAAGAATCTGAAGCGGCTACTGCACATGCTAGCCCTTCGAATATATGATACCCGCGCAGGGTTTTCAATTTTAGAGTCAAGTGACTCTTTAGAACCAGTTTGTGCAAATCATACTTGCACATTGGGCTTATTGCATTCTGCTGCGTATATAAAGTCTTAGCCTATGCTACAAGGCAGAACAAAGAATCTGAAGCGGCTACTGCACATGCTAGCCCTTCGAATATATGATACCCGCGCAGGGTTTTCAATTTTAGAGTCAAGTGACTCTTTAGAACCAGTTTGTGCAAATCATATTTGCACATTGGGCTTATTGCATTCTGCTGCGTATATAAAGTCTTGGCCTATGCTACAAGGCAGAACAAAGAATCTGAAGCGGCTACTGCACATGCTAGCCCTTCGAATATATGATACCCGCGCACCCGCGCAGGGTTTTCAATTTTAGTGTCGAGTGACTCTTTAGAACCTGTTTGTGAAAAGCGTGGTTGCACATTAGGCGTATTGCGCTCCGATGCGTGTATAAAGTTTCAGCCTATGCTAAAATGCAATACAAAAACTTTAATGGACCTACTGCAGAATCTAGTCCGGCGAATATAAAATACCCGCGCAGGGTTTATCAATTTTAGAGTCCAGTGACTGTTTAGAACCAGTTCTTTGCAAATCGTATTTGCATGTCAGGCGTATCGCGCTTCTATGCGTATACAACGTTTTAGCTCGTGCTACAACGCAATACAAAGATTATATCAGAACTACAACACATATAAGATACCCTCGCAGGGTATTTCATAGATTTTAGAGTCTGAGACTCTTTTAGAACGAGTGTGTGTAAAGTAACCTGGCATATTACCAGATACAGAACATACCAATGTTGCATCCGATGCGTATACAAACCCTTGCCCCAGCCTTCGGGTCTATACAAAAATTTGAGCAGGTGATCTGCGTCGACTCATCGAATAGCCCGTTCAGGTTTCTACGCTTCAAGAGTCAGGGAGACTTGTGGTGCAAAGCACGTAATGGCGCAAACGTATACAAGCCTTACCACTACCTTTGTGTGGCATGCCTATCAGGCCATTGTTAATACTTCGCCGGGATCGAATTATCCTTGGTATGAAAATTTATACGACGGGTTTGCGCAAGCCAACCTGACACAAAATAAGGTTACGCTTTAATACTCTGCAAGGGCAGGATATCTACCGATCTAACCTTATACTTAATATGCTCATAATGACCAAATTCTATTCTATATTGGATAAGCGTATTGGCATATTCTACCCATTCCGCGCTTTATTCCACAACGCCCCAAAGGGTGGCTCATCCATAATGTGTTGCTTACTACAAAAGTTACCCAAAAGCGTGGTGCAAAGCCATCGCCAATATAAATACTCCCAGTCCTGGCAGGGCTAAACCTGAGGTTAAGGTTAAAGCTAGCAAGAATCAATTTAATCATATCAAAAGTTTTCGCTCGAAGCGAAGTTTGCTTAAAGTTTCTAAAGCATTTCTAACGTATTGGCGTATTATATTTGTCAAAGATACCATGGCCCAATACCGATCTATGTTGTTCTGATTGTGGAATCTTATTGAAATATAGGCCTCCCCTGTGTGTGCTAGTGCTCGACTATCGAAGTAACAGTCTCGAACCTATATTACCTCACTCAGTTCAAATGAATGTACAACTTCAACATTCAACTTTATTCATAAATATAATTCTGAATCAGCCCGTGTCAGTCCACTGCTGGACTTGGGCCTAATGTTCGCCACCTTGATCGATTTTGGGCCTCTCGCATCCAGCACTTGCCAGCCGTCCTGCGCAAAGTCGTTTACCTGGCCTGAGGGCCTAGATACCTATAAATCTGAACAAAATGGAACTTGAATGACAAATTCGGCACATGTAAGACTGCTAAACAATCATGGTTTCTATTTCTAAGCTGAGACCGGAAGGATCCCTCTCCTAAACGAAATATCTGGTCTATTGAGACACTAGCCATTAATAAATACATTATTCCCCTAATGGGGTTATATCGGAAACGACATAGTAGTTACAAAACTGCAATAATCAAGTTTGATCAAAGTACCGGTACCAGTAACGTTTTAGCCACCGGCGCCGCAGAGCTAGCGCAAGCCAATGCCCAAGTCGTTGACTAGCAATATGCCACGGTTCTAACTAACACTCATATAACATCTTCTTAACTAATACAAGTCTTGATTGGCGCGCCTCAATGAGACTCGATGGTTTTCAAGACTTCGTCTCGCTTTGCGTATTCCTGGTTGGAGCCAACTCAAGCAGAACTTTCACACCAGTTGTAGCTGACAATGTGAACATTCCCAGGTATGGGAAGGGCCCTTACCATTTCCAGTTCCTAGTGAATTGTCGCATTCAATCACAGCGAACAACGCAAACTTATATAGGTGCTACAAATTTGTCCACTGCTGAAACCTATAACTTGTATACTTGTTGATTTTAATTAAAGCAGTTGTTGGAATGCCTGTTACCGCACCAAGATATAGTTTTCTGGCTCGCCCAATGGTTGGCTGGAACAGACTGCCCCAGGGCATTAAAACCGGCATTTGTACTTGTCTTTGTGCAATAAGATTAAATAAATAAATAAGCCTACTCTGATAGTGTAGCACAATGGTAGCCAACTTGATTGGACCAAAGATTTACTTACTTCGTGCGACATATTAATTATTATTACTGACTGCTGGTAATATATATACTAAGTAATATAATTGTTTATATGTATCAAATGTTTTGCCATACCCTAACAGGGTCTATATTCTATACTAGATAAAAGTTGTTTAATTATGTACGAATATAGTTGCAAATAAATGAATATGAATATTGCTATAATCATACTAATAGCCACGATCTACTGATTGGCCAACCCCGGTGTAGCATTAATATGCTAATGGATAATTATTTGTCTAATGACAAACTATTCTTAAATTCTAGCTTTCTTTTGCTTTTAGCAAACAAATATTCTATTCTATTCTAGTCTGCTAAGCTTCTCGCTCAAAACAAAATAGGAACAAATAAAATTAATAGTTTGGTTATTAAATCACTATACAAATTGCAATGATTTCGATTCAAGGCAGTTTCAGAATATGGTGGGTCTGTTGTCCTATGCCACTGGCTTCCGCTACCCACCTAATGCACTGTGTTTTTGTATGCATGTTGACTAAGGTGTAATAGTATATTGACTAAACTTAGGTGGAAAAATCGCCATCGCCCAATGACAGCGATGATGATAGTGACTGACTATTTTGTTAGTACCTCGCCTACTTTGGATTGTATATAGGTAGCTGTTTGTATGTGTGTAGCACAAACAGCTGTGATCTGTTCAATACAATAGCTGAAAACTGCCAATCATAACCTGCGGTCAATCTAGGCCGGTCTGAAAGACTGGATTTTAGCTGGTTTAATGTCTATACGTATACTACTAAGCCAAACGAATACTACTGTTTTACTCCATTCATTACATATTATGTACAAGAAATTAGACCTCAACAAACAACGTGGTATCTGCTATGGCCCCTCTCATAGCAAATTAATAATTATAACTGACAATTACAAATTGTATGTTATATAACTTTAACGGCCAATTTCTTTACATACCTACTTATATCCTATTGGCATTTCTATCTCATCAGGTAGATTAATGACAATGAATATTTTTTGATTTGTCCGTTATGTCCTATTCACCGCTATTAACTGTCGTACGTGTACACAATATAAAAACTACTAGTCATTACGTTATTGTAATTGTACCTGTTCCATTACATTATAGCAGTATTAACCATATTATCGGGTCTTTTACCATGTTATATATCACTTTATATCTTTAGACACTTTACTACTTACACTTACATATAGTGGAACATTTCAGGTGTTGTTGGAATGATGATCTATCCCTGATTGCGTTTACTCGCTTTAATACATTTAAACATATTTTGATACATTCTTAAAAACATCCACCAGGCGATATCAAACATCCTCTCATTGTTTAGGCTTCGAATGACGGTACAGTAAGTTAATAACGGCGTTTTACCTTACAATAAAACGCTTATTAACGTCTTACCTCATTCGAAGCCTATTTTTAAAACTGCCTGCTGGCAAATGAGATCACAATTATTTCAAAATGGCTCCGTTCAAACAGCTCAACTTCGCCACCTGGTGGACGTTTAGAGAAATATTGTACCGGATACGTCGGGGGAATTGTTAGTCAAATTAAGCACTATTTCCGCCACAGCGTCGTCAAATCGAGTTGCCTCTCTCTCATTGTTTAGGCTTCGAATGAGGTAAGACGTTAATAAGCGTTTTATTGTAAGGTAAAACGCCGTTATTATTGGATTTTCTGGGTAAACGAGCTCCTTTGTACATCATCAGCCTATTGCAGTCCACTGCTGGACATACTCGAGCTGGTCGCCACTTAGGGGAAACATCTGGAGGATATACCCATAATCGCCACGCTGTGCAGGCGGGTTGGCGATCGCAGGGCGTAGCTTTTTGCACTGGTGACGCCGCTGCCCGTCATCGGCCTGTGATATTTAGTTACGCCTTCTATTGTTATGGTTATACCGCCACCAGTCGGTTTGCCAGAGCCTCGTTTGTTGTTTGGCAGGACGCACCACGTGCAGGTGAGGATGGCTTGGAGCGAAAAGGGGATAGGTCGATCCCTTACATCCCATGACGAATACAAAAATATATTTCCTAAGATCGCTGCATATACTGCTCTGTGTCGCACGTACTGTTTGCTTATTGCATTACCTCGATATACGTTCTCGCGAGCGATTTGTCAAGCGCCTGCGCGCAGGCACTTAATGAAACTGTATCTATTGCGAACAGCTGACTCTGCGTCCAGGTGGGATTTAACGCCGGGGAATACGTGACGATGAACTCGCATAGGTAGCTGTTACTGTTTCTAAGTTTTTTTAGGAGAGGTAGAGCATAGCAAATCTTCGTTCGAATTGAGCCGCCTCTCCAGGGAAGGATCTCTACCCTATAGAATACCGCAACCAAATGACCTCCGGGTTTCTGCCGGTGAGTAGGGTTCCCGAAGTTCGTAGGGTGATAGCTGCATCAGCAGCTGGGGGTCAGAATTGGACCGGTATGGCGGTGGCAACTGACAGGTACCTGACCAGTGCCAGAGCAACTTGGCTTCTCTTTCGCTTTCCATCAGGCGTAAGGAAGTAATGTCTTCGTGCTACTATAAAAAAAAACTCTCCGAGGGGCTCGGGTGTAAGCAATAAAGGTGAATGTACTAGATAACGAAATAGCTCATGACATGCTACGTTGGTCTACACAGCGCCATTTATCCCAAAATAAGCCGGAGCTTGTACTGTGCATACTAAAGTACCTACTGACTGATAAATCAACTTAAAAACTTTTTTTTGTAAATAAATACATAATACATAGCAAACACCCAGACTAATGCAAACAGACGTGACTCCTTCACACAAAATGTTTGTCTGTGTGTCATCAATAGTTCGTAAATTTTAGATTACCTACCAGATGTTTACAACTAAGGGAGTCATCCAAAATATCCAAATCGAAGATAGAAAGCTAATTTCCTAAATCGTAACTTAATTGACATATTATTATTCTCTTTGAGTAAAGCCTAACTGATAAATCTAATATTGATTATCGCAATAAACTTTGCTTTTGACCAATTAGTAAGAAATTAATATTAGGGAACTTTCTATTTTCATTTTAACTAACAATAAAAAACAGACCCCAGTTTCTAAAAACTTAAAGCGATAGAAATATAAATAAGCGCGGATGGATTAAGTAGGTAACTACATTTGTGCATGTCTCTAAATTGTCTTTTATAAGATTTTTGAATTCCATTTACTTATAAATATGACGGAAATATCGGTGAACTTACATAAAAAAATATATTATACATACAGACGAATTGAGAACCTCTTCTTTTTTTGAAGTCGGTTAAAAATACGAATTATTAATTATTTTTTTACGGCAACAAGCCTATTGTCATTGGTAACGTTTGTAGCCTGATGACGATGAATTGAATATTAGAATACACTGAATCTATTTAGCACGGCCAGCGTTAACCAAATCAAACCTATACGTTTGTCCACGCAATTTAACCAATCAATTCAATCAAAACTAGACCCAGTTTAGTCCAGCTTAGTGTTTACATTACGATGCACCAGCAGTCACGGCCGATTAGCCGACGCCTGTTTATTGATGCGCCACCTAGTGTCAACTGCGGGCAGGCGCCAAATAGCCGTGCTACCGCTGAACCATATACAGAGATATGGGATATAAGAGAGCGGCCTATCATTATTTCGCTCCAAGCTAATCTCACCTGCCCTTGGTGCATCCTGCCGAATAACAAACGAGGCGCTGGCAACCGACTGCTAGCGGTATCATCATCCTTTTAGCGTTGTCCCGGTTTGTGCCTCTAGGCCCAGGGTCCGCTTTGGCAATGATCCTAGATTTAGCGAGTCTGGTTATTACATTGAAGCGACTGCCATCTGACCTTCATAACCCTCAGAAAGGGAAACCAGACAAATTTGGATCATGGTTACACATTCAGAATTAAACTGGATGTGCAGGTTTCCTCACGATGTTTTCCTTCACCGTTAAGCTAGTGGAATAATTCCGCACGTAGATTTTTGCAAATCCAGAGGTGCGTGCCCCGCGCGGTTTCGAACCGACGACTTCGCATGTGTGAAGCGACGATCTTACCACTAGGCTACCACTGGTAGCGGTATAACCATCACAATTGAAGGTGTAGCTAAAATAGCACTGACCTATGTCGGGCAGCAGCGTCACCGGGGCGAGAAGCAACGCCCTGCGATATGTCTTCGTCGTAGAGAGTCGTACGTCCAGCACATGGACTGAATTGGCTGATGATGATGATGATAACAGACCACAGAAGCGGTTGGATAATTTCTACAATGAAGTTTATATTTAAACTAAGAATTATGTACAAAGATAGACTTGGAAATAAAAAAGTTGACGTTTTCTAGGAGGACAGGATGCTGTTATATAGGAAACTTCAACTTTGTAGTTCCTACAATAAATCTCATTAAATAACTTAGAACTAGAATAACTTCCAAGTAGATTTATACTCGAAGGGTGACACACTGATTGGATTACGTGGAATTCTACAAGGAGCCAGGAATCCAATTCAGTTAATACTAGAATATACTCGTAGAATGTCAATAACGTTTCCCAGTAATCTGATTTAGAACTTTAAATGTATCTAAAGGAATAATTTATTGAAATGGTCAGTATTTTTACATGTTCACTGTTTTCCGCGGTCGTCATAAGCGTATTTCGGCAAATATGCTTGTCAGGCATAAGTCGATTCGGCAGTATTTGTCCAAGAACTAAGTCGACGCGAAGTAGGTTTTTATTAAACTCGGAGGATAATCAGTCAACAGCCTTGGTCCGTCCACTGCTGAACGTAGGCCTCCTTTAATTCACGCCACATTTCTCTATCCCGGGCTTCCCACATCCAGCCACTGCCAACAGTTCTTCTTAGGTCATCCGCCCAGCGGGTTGCGGGAGGATACATATGAGGATAATGACGACACGTGCCTTCGGGCAATGAGCAGAGGGTCCATCCTCCCGAGGTGTACCTCTTACGCTGGGTGGCGTAGGCTGTTGAGTCCCTCTGGGCAAACCGTCCCGGCTCACTCAGACTAAGGGCTTATATCGGACCACCGTCACCAGTTTACTAGCTATTCTTCGCTAGATAAGAGTGAGCACCACGTAACCAAGATGTCCCGTACCTAAGCTTAAGAGCATTTCCTACAGATAAATAGCCTTATCGTCCTAGGCTTATCTTAGGTTCAAGCCCATCTATGGGGAAATTTAGAGGTAGGGGAATAGCGAATCTTCGCTCGAATTGACCGCCAGTCCCGGGAAGGACATCCAAACTATAGAATACCGCAGCCAAATTTTTTTTTTTTTTTTTTTTTTTTTATAGTGGCTCGACATAATGGCTTCCCTACGCCTGATGGAAAGCGAAAGAGAAGCCCAAGTCGCTGTGACAACGGGCAAGTAACTGGTCAGTTACTTGTCAGTTGCCACCGCCATGCCGGCCCAACCCTAACCCCCCACGAGCTCCAAAAATGACCTTTGAGTCGTGTTTCTGCCGGTGAGTAGGGTCCCCTGAGCGCGTGGGGTGAGTGCTTCATGAGCAGCCGGGGGTTAGGGTTAGGCTGGCATACCGCCATAGCAACTGCTAGGTCCTGAGTTATTTGCCCGTTGTCACAGCAACTTGAGCTTCTCTTTCGCTTTAAATCAAGCGTAAAGAAGCCATTATGTCGTGGTGCTATAAAAACAGCAGAGAGGTTGTGAAATCAGTGTTGTTATGCAACCGTTTACTCCAAATCAAACTCCAGACATAATAGCACGCGCCTCAGCTAAGTTCCGTTAGTTAGCAACTATGTACGTAGAGGCACCGCGCGAACGTTCTCGGATATCAAATAGTTCGCTAACGACCTGTTTAGAGACATTAGGTATGCATAAGTTGGCCTCGCTCGTAGACGTGTTACAATATTGGGTTGGGGTCATGATATGGTGGGGGGAAATATTTTTTTTTTATTTATTTTTATAGTAGCTCGACATAATGGCTTCCCTACGCCTGATGGAAAGCGAAAGAGAAGCCCAAGTCACTGTGACAACGGGCAAGTAACCGGTCAGTTGGCTGTCAGTTGCCACCGCCATACCGGCCCAACCCCAACCCCCCACGAGCTCCGGAAACCCTACTCACCGACAGGAACATAATCCGGAGGTCATTTGGCTGCGGTATTCTATAGGGTGGAGGTCCTTCCCCGGACGGGCAGCTCAATTAGAGCGAAGATTCGCTATGCCCTACCTCTCTTATTTATTTATCTTTGCATTGTATAAGTTTAATTTCTTATCCCTTACTTAATTTCTAGTCCCCTAATAAACTCTTAAGACACTCACCAAAAAAATTGGTGTGGTGATTTATATTATTTTACGTCACCGCATGAAAATACGACCGATGTATTTATTTGTAAACATTGTAAGATAAACTAGCCATTCATCTAGGTCCATTACGGTTGTCATTTTAATAGTCTTTAAAGCCGCGGCCACACATTGGATTCAACTTTGCGTCCAATTACTGTCCAATGCACAATACTAACGCGCCCAATGTCTTCATTGTGTCAAAGTACTGATACGCACACATTAGTGCATTGGGCGCAAAACGTTACGTTGGTGCAAATATCTCCAATGCGTGGCCACGGCTTTACGATTTATAAGTGTATACCTTAAGTCTACATCATCATCATCAGCCCGTATCAGTCCACTGCTGGACATAGGCCTCTCCTAATGTTCGCCACCTTGATCGGAAGTCTACATAAATAAAGATAATTTGAATTTGAAAGGGTCGTCAGATACTTTGATTTCTTCCACTTTGAACTACCGAGCTGCGCACAGAAATGCAATTCAGTTAATGTGAACAATCCGATCCTTTGTCAACCGAGATGGCACCTGAGTGCAGTGGGTGGGGTGTACCCCCTCCCCCCTATTTCCCCCCACTGCACATTCTAAGCATTTCCCAGTAATTGTTACAATATCCGTTGAATATCGACATTACATCGACCATTTGAGCGGGTCACGAAATTTCGCAGAAGCCATGCAACTATAGAAAATTATCTAGATAGACGGAATTGTCTGGAAACGGAAAAACTGGATAGATGGAAACTTGTAGCATTCGATATTCCAACGCTCGAAACAAGGGTGTGTATTTTTTTATGCAAGAGGCGGCAGACGCTCAAATGTGATGCCTGATGGTCAGGGCCGTCTTTAACCTGTTGGAGGCCCTGGACATATTAGGACAAGTCTATGAAATAACACTATTCATCGGCCCTGACAGGAACTAGGCACTTTGTATATGAGCTGAGGGGCCCCATCGATCGCGGGGCCCTGGGCACTTGCCCATAGTGCCCACAAGGATAGAGGGGTCTGCTGATGGTACAGTCGACACCGCCCATGGACGGGTGACGGCAACTCAAATCGAGTCTTGGGGTCGCTGCAGGCCTTATATAATCGTCATCTGATGATGATGTCCAGATGTGAACGTCTCGCACCTTTTAAAATAAAAAAATGTAATCCAGAAAATCCAATTTTTGCACATTTTCCGTGCCGTTTTTTCTTGCTGTCGAAGCCACCCTATTCGTTGTGTAATCGTGTGCTTCAAGCTGGAATCCTCATCTCTGAAACCTGCATGAAAACGAATTTTGACTATGCCAAAAAATAGTCATGAAATAGTCATAAATAGTCGCCAAGTAAAAAAAATAGTCGCATTATAGTTTCGGAGTTATAGCTATAGGTTGGTGAGGATTCTGGCTTGACGTTCAAGCTGTAATCCTCACCTCTGATGCAAGCAAACGGCAAAGTCTATCGAATTGGTTTATGTTCCAAAAAATAGTCATGAAATAGTCGCAACGGCATACCAAATTTCAGAATTAGTCGTTAAGAGATTCCAGAGATATAAGGGTAGGTTGGTGAGGATTCTAGCTTGAACATTTGAAAACTTCAAATATCTCCGAAACGGCTACGATTTTCGATTTGAGTTTTTGCCAAAAAATAGTCATGAAATAGTCGTCTCCAACGGAAATAAATTTGAGCTGATTTAATTTGAAATTAAAAAGTGTTAATTTTTCCCTACATTTCTATGGAGGTACAGTCGTGTACAAAATGTTTACTTCATTTTATACTATTGTAAAATATTTCGCTTGAACTATAATATTTCGTCAAATTAGGTGTTTTCCAAGACTAGTGACTAGACCGAGTGCTATTATGATTAAACAAATAAAAACAAACATTTATAATTTTTGTAGCTATTTTTATTTAGTACAATTTAAAGCTTGAAAATGCGTACATAATATGTTTAAATTAAAAATAACTAAATATAATGTTTATATCACAACCGAATAATAGGTATGCCGTTCGGGCATTTCCATGCTAGCTTCGGGAGCGCTCGGCCTCATAGTCTCCGTCCTTTATGGTGCCCCCGCACTGCCGTTAGATAATATTTGTAAACATTTTCTAGCATACATTTATATTTTATTTTATTTACTCTATATTATGTATGTATCTATTAAGTTATTTAATATTTTAATCCCTGTTTAATCCTATCCCACTTTGCAACACTCTACCTACATACATCTGTTTCTGCTTAGCCCAATAGTTGACCGGTAGAGAATGCCTACACGGCATTCGATCCGCCTTTTGTGCACTATTTCTATTGTGCAATAAAGATTAAATAAAAAAAAATATTTACTAACAGATGTTGTCAATTGTTACATTTTGTTAGGAAGTGTCACATGTTATAAGTGCCCGTACACTGATGAAAAATGTTTACTAACATTTAAATTGGCATTTGCTTACTTGGTTTTGCGTTCTGAGGGAGTGTCTATACAAAAATGGAAGAAGAATTGCCCATTAGAATAGCTTTCAGTTTTGTTTACAAAAGAAGAAGCGATCTTATTGGATGCGCCAAACAAAATATAACACTTATTTTATTTTGTTACTAGCTGTGCCAGCGGCGTCCCACGCGTGGATATGAGGTTTCAAAAATAACCGACTTTCACAAAATGGTACCCAGATTTTAAGTTAGACCTCTAGAGGTTGTTGGATTGCTAGCAATACGTTGGTGAAACCGCATTTAATTCCAAGCAGTAGTTTTCGTGTGAGGCGCGATCAAACATACAGATAAAAATTTCTCCAGTTTCCCCAACACTTCCCGCCATTGCTCTGCTCCTATTAATTGTAGCGTGATGAAAGTATACTATAACCTGCCCAGAAATATGAAGAATAATCGTACCAAGTTTCGTTAAAATCCGTCTAGTAGTTTTTTTTCTATAACGAACATACAGACAGACAGACAACAATTTTACTGATTGCATTTTTGGCATCAATATCGATCACTAATGACTCCCTTATAGTTATTTTGAAAATATATTTAATGTACAGAATTGACTTCTCTACATATTTATTATAAGTATGAATAGAAGATAACTTGTTATAAAATGTTTACTCAGTTACGAAACATTTTCTAACATGAAATAATTTTTAACACAATGACATGTGATTAAATGTCTGCTAACGTTGCTAAACATTTTCTAACGCCGCGGCAGTGTGGGAGCACCATCAGTGTCTTCCCACAATCATCGTCGCGGACATTTCATTGACTTGAGTATTTTGCTTGACAGTCACGCCATCTAGTAAGTGTTGTGGAACTAGCTCTAACCATTTTAAAAACGCATTGCTGTGATATTAACATTAAAGGTAAATGTGAAATATATGTAAAGATCAATAATTAAAGCTCATAGTTATTCTTTTTGCTGGGTGGGAACAGGTCGGTAATTGTGTATTATATGTACTGATTTCAGATTTAAACAAGTTTTGTACTAATATGCAAACTTTATATTATAATAAATAAAAATAGCTACATAAAAATGTTTGTTTTTTTTTGTTTAATCATAACAGCTGCCATGGAAAATACCTAATTGAACGAAATATTATATTTTAAGCAGAACATTTCACAATAATATCAAATGAAGTAAAACATTTTGTATACAACTGTACCTCCAAAATTGTATGGAAAATTATAACTTTTTATTTTAAAATAAATCAGCTCAAATTTATTTCCGTTGGAGACGACTATTTCATGACTATTTTTTGGCAAAAACTCAAATCGAAAATCGTAGCCGTTTCGGAGATATATGAAGTTTTCAAATGTTCAAGCTAGAATCCTCACCAACCTA
Source organism: Conogethes punctiferalis (assembly GCA_031163375.1). Lineage (NCBI taxonomy): Eukaryota > Metazoa > Arthropoda > Insecta > Lepidoptera > Crambidae > Conogethes > Conogethes punctiferalis. The sequence goes on along the minus strand of CM062083.1, from coordinate 2,284,002 downwards.
CCCTTATATCTCTGGAATCTCTTAACGACTAATTCTGAAATTTGGTATGCCGTTGCGACTATTTCATGACTATTTTTTGGAACATAAACCAATTCGATAGACTTTGCCGTTTGCTTGCATCAGAGGTGAGGATTACAGCTTGATGTTCAAGCCAGAATCCTCACCAACCTATAGCTATAACTCCGAAACTATAATGCGACTATTTTTTTTACTTGGCGACTATTTATGACTATTTCATGACTATTTTTTGGCATAGTCAAAATTCGTTTTCATGCAGGTTTCAGAGATGAGGATTCCAGCTTGAAGGACACGTGTAATCGCCATTTTAACAAATTTTGAGTTACATCTTTTTATTTCTAAAGGTGCGGTCTGCAGGCTAACTATGATATAGATTATGAATATTAGGAAAATAATATGGATCATTATTTTATAGAACATAATATTGTTATTCTTCAAAACGTTAGGCCCGCATTATATGAAACAATTTTAAATACTATATTATACTATACTAATTTAACAACCCGTATTTAAGCCCGTAATCATCTGTAATATTAATTATTTAAATTTTGTTTTCGATATTTAATACAGTTATTAATTTTGCAACATAAGTAGAACAATGGACGCTACAAACCGATACAGATCGTTTCGGCTCTGAGGCTCAGCGCAATTATGTTAATACGGACGGACGGACGGATGATATTATTCCACTTTTTATTTGCCTTTTTATAGCCTTGCAGGCGTAATACAGGACCGTATTTTGACTGTATTAGAAATTTTAGATACAATGATGGTCTATACAAATAATAAATAACCCAAGACATGCCACACCGGGCCACACAGCGCCATCTAGTTCCAAACTAAGCCAAAGCTTGTACTATGGGCGCTAGAGAACCGATAAACTTACTTAGATACATTTTTTTTGTACATAATTAGGTACATTTATACATAGTAAATACACAAACATATCCATGAACACAAATGTTTGTACTGTGCGGGAATATTATTTAGATGGCCAGACTTCTCTGGTTTGGCCTGTCGAGAGAGACATGCGTATGTTAAGTGGGCGTCTATAGGACGACCATATGGCCGATGCCTTATTGGACGTCCTAAATACTACTGGGTGGACGAGGTTGAGAAAGATCTGGACCGGCAGGAGGTGGCACACGACACATTTGGGTGCTGCGCAGAGACAGACTTTTTTGCGATAGAGTCTGCGTCTGAGACATTTAAAAAGAGCATCTAGGTCCCTGCAGCTCTGCCGACAGAATCATCGAAGATGTGCGTCGAGTCTGTGAAATATCCCGGTCTTAGAAGGGTTGGCCTAAAGGTCAACCCTTCTAAGACCCAGGTCATTATTGTGGGTGGCACACGAATGATTTCACGGTTAGATTGGGAGCTACTCCCTCCTATCATATTTGACGGTGTCCAAATTTCGTACAGTAAAGTGGTTAAAAACTTAGGCGTTTACCTGGACTGTACGCTGTCCTGGAGTGCACATATTAAGGAGGTTAGTCGGAGAATTTTTGCGTCTGCAGCCTCCTTAAACAGGCTACGTAACTTCCTGCCAATACCTACCAAGATTGCGATTGTACAGGCCCTATTACTCCCCATTCTCGACTACGCAGATAGTTGCTACTTAGATCTCAATGAAATCTTTCTCGATAAGCTCGAACGTCTTCAAAATTTCTGTATTCGCATCATTTTTGGTTTACGTAAGTATGACCACGTCTCCGAATTCCGTGCCCAACTTCAATGGCTTCCCATCCGTCGTCGCCGTGACCTCCATATTCTTTCTTTGTTGTTTTCTGTACTTTTCAATCCTCTGTCACCTCCCTATTTGAAAGAACGTTTCAAATTTTTGCAGCCCACCGGGGAACGTGATATACGCTCGTGCCGGGAACTCCTTCTGTCATTTCCTCCTCATCTGTCCAAAGCCTACTCTCAGTCTTTTACTGTCCAATCTATCCGTCTGTGGAATTCCCTCCCCTTGTCCATCAGAAATTCCCAATCTCTTCCTGCTTTCAAGTCCCGTCTTAAATCCTATCTCCTGTCCCTTTAATAACCTTCATAATTTCATCCACTATCCTTTCTGTTCTTGTGGTATTTATTGCTTTTATTTATTCATGTAATTTATTATTTTGTGTATTTATTTATTATTTATATATATTATAAATATGTATTTATTTATTTATATATATTTATTTTTATACATGTTGGTATAAATTTACTTATATAATATAATTAAACAGTTTGCACGACTTTGCCCCTCTTCAGAATAGCACACTTCCTCTACCTGAAGGTTGTCTGGAAGAGATCGCTTACTAGCGATAAGACCGCCTAAATTGTACCACTTGTTGTCTGTAATATCTTGTCTTTAAAATGTTTGTATTTTGTGCAATAAAGAATATCTATCTATCTATCTATCCGCGACTAATTTTTGCTCGCGCGTCGTGTAATATAATTGCTGCATATAATTGCATCACAGACTAAAAATTGCGTCACGGATGTCGTCTGCGCTGCCCCTTGAGGTGACAACATGTGATATCGGAGGCCAAGACTCACTTTTAATCCCTGCGCCAACAAATAAAATTATTAATTAAGGTATTACGTCAAATGCGGCCATGTTGAAGTCTTATATTGAAGAGACGCAATGGGGTATGAAATCAGAAGTATTAATGCGTTCTGCCGCCTCTGCTCAAAGATTACTCACTGCCTCCGTGTAGCAATCGCGGAAAAGGCGTAAATAAAAATCTGCTTTGCATAACTCTGACGGTTGTATCATCTGGTTTTGATATTTTCAACCCGTACCTCGTAAAGGTAAAAAGTTGGTTAAATGTTGTGGCGAGCTTGAAAATTCTGACGGATGGAGGAATTTTATTTTAAAACTCAATTTATATCCTGAATTGAAACGAATAATGTATTGATAGAACATTTGCACATTTTATCCCGGGTGGGAATCGAAACTTGCATTGATGCAGGAGACACGGTCATTTTCATATGGGCTACTTGACCAATTTAAGCAAGTAGGTACGTAACTGTATCACACATAAGTATCACACATCATATACATTGCTCCAATCCCAAAGTAACTAGCTTAAGCACTTGTGTTATGGGTATCAGACCAACGAAGGTAGCACAAATATAAACTTAAATACAAATATAAACACACAGACACGGAACAAACACAAATCATTAATCATCATTATCCTTTTTCCCGATTGTCTCACATTGAAACACAAATCATTAATATACTTCTAATTTTAACTTTCATTATTTGTATGGGGATGTAAGTGAGCGACCTATCATCTTTTCGCTCCAAGCAACCTTTAACTGTCCTTGGTGCATCTTGCCAAATGACAAACGAGGCTCTGCCAACCGACCGGTGGTGGTCGAGTAGCAGCATGACCGGAGCGAGGAGCTAGATCCCGGAATGGGGATTATGGCATCATCATCATAAACATATTGCAGTCCACTGCTGGACAATGACCTTCGGGTCGTGTTTCTGCTGGTGAGTAGGGTGTCCGGAGCTCATGGGGGGTTAGGGTTGGGCCGGCATGGCAGTGGCAACTGACAAGTAACTAACTTGCCAGTTGTCATAGCGACTTGGGCCTCTCTTTTGCTTTCCATCAGGCGAAGGGAAGCCATTATGTCGAGCCACCATAAAAAATATATATAATTTGTACGTCATAATATTCTTTGCCAATATCGCATGAATCATAATCATTTAAGTTTTGAGAAGCTCAAAGATTTTCGCAAATATTTCTCAATCAAATTAACAAAAGAATTCCTATAATACCATGACGACGATCACAAACGAACTTTCTCATTAGCTTGTCGCTGTAGTAACAGAACCTTGTAATTTTTAATCTCAACATTGGAAGTTACGGAATCTCAGCGAAATTTCCGTTCCATTCTCAATTTCCTTCGACTCGATCTGTGATACGCCTTCAGCGAATTATCTGCTTACTAACATAATAGTAGAACTTTGTTATTGTATATCTTTGTTGAAATCATAATACGGATAAGTAGTTGAAACTATACATATATAACAGTAAATAGATCATTAACGTAAGAAAGAAAGAAAATTTACTTAAATTATTTAATAAAACGTAGATAAAGTATGTAATACTATTTTAGAGAGATGTACGAGTTTTCGGTCGAATTGAGCCACCCGACCAGGGAAGGACCTCAACCCTATATACCGCAGCAAAATGACCTCCGGGTCGTGTTTATGTCGGTGAGTAGGGTCTCCGAAGCTCGCTGTCCGACCGGAGTCAACCCTATTATACATATGGAATACCGCAGCCAAATGACCTCCGGGTCATGTTTCTGTCGATGAGTAGGGTTTTCGGAGCTCGTGGTGAGTGGTGAGTGCTACATCGGCAGCCGGGGGACTCTTACGACACTCACGGGAAGAAAAGACTTAGGTTATGACAAGTACTTTTTTTGTTACTGCACGGAAAGTGTTTACATTAAGGAAAATACCTTTGAAGCAGTTAACAATGTTTACAGTAATTTAGTACCCACTAAATGTATGCAGGACGGCCGTATAAAAACTCAGCTAGGACGTCCAAAGTTTCCATAGTACGGGTCCCTTCAACGCACTCGTTCGTCGCATCCGTGCGCGATCATCGTTGAGTTACGTAGTGCTACTGAGAGCCACAGACTATGTGTACACAGCCGTATAAGTTTTTTTTTATGATAGGGGGGGCAAACAGGCCTGTAGTCACCTGATGGTAAATAATCACTTCAGCCTGTAGACACCGCAATACCATGGGAGTCACAGGTGCGTTTCTGGCCCTTGAGAAATTTATAGGCTCACTTTTTGATACTCGTCCCTAAGTCATATCCACTCAGAAAAATGGCAGCCGGAGGCCGATTCCAAAGACCAGTTGCACGCAAAACGCACCGTGGAAGACCTCCAACTATCAAACAATTCTTCCAAACACTCGCCGTGATATACATATACGGTAGAAAACGCCCAAAGACGCAATATCCTCCTCGATGCCCTTGACAGATTTCCGACTTCTTATAGCATGGGATCCTTTAAACGAAGCGTGAAGAAGCATCTTGTAGGCCGGCATGGCTGTGGTGGCTGACTGGAAACTGAGGTTTCCCGCCCGCGGCCAGAGCGACTTGGGCTTCCTTTTCAGCTTTCCATCAGGCGAGAGGAAGCCACTATGCCGAGCCAATATAAAAAAAAAATCCCTGCGCAAAGATAAAGATAACTAACTCCTACTTGTGGCGTACCTTTTAAAAGTGGAATTCTCAACCAGCACTTGTGTTACCACCTTCTTCTTCTATCATCCATCCTATACTATGGTCCTTTAATGTGAAAAAGCATGTGGAGAGTCAGACCATCTTATCGGGGTGCGGCCTCTTGTACTTTTTCAACGGTCAACTCTGACTATTAGCTGTTCCAGGTTACGTCCGTCTTTTCTAGCAAAGTGACCGAAAAAGCTGCAACCTCTCTGCAGAGGCGCATCGTCGATAGATAGTCTGGCCATAACTTTGAGCCCTTGCAAGATAGAGACATTGATACAAAAAGCATATTGGAGTACTCTGTCATTTCATAAGTTTACTACACTGTGGTTTCGTCGAAAACTTTTTCTAAATGTCTGTGCGAAGAAAATATTACGCAACCGCCGCCAAATGGTGTGTGGAGCGTACGCGTAGAGGAGCCCTTAACGGCGCATTAGCGGTGATTTTAAAAACACACAGACGCAAGTTGTGTGGTGTGAAAACAGCTGGAGCAGCGGAGTGTGTGGTGTGAAAACAGCGATACGGGCGCAGCGCGAGGGAAAATAGAGGGATAACTTTGTTTTGGGACGGGGGAAAATTCGGCGGCTTATAGGAGCTATGGTTTCTTTGTTTTATGTTGATAGAAATGAGAAACTAAGTGAACGATAGAATTTTTAAATAGATCTATAGACATTTCCAATTTATGTGCCCGATATCGGTCTGTGGTACATATTTAGCTACGCCTTTAATTGTGATGGTTATACCGCCGCCAGTCGGTTGCCAGAGCTTCGTTCGTTATTCAGCGGTGCGTCCTGATGAATAACGAACGAAGCTCTAACGTTAAATGATGATGGGTCGTTCCTATTACATGCACCTATACAAAACTAAGAATGTTATCCTATTTCACAGTTCATATTAAGCAACTTAATTTACTATCCCGTTGAATAACAAACTCAAAATTAGCCAAATTTCTATTGTAGCGTATTCCCAATTCAACTCCGCATTTTAAGAAATAAAATAAATATTATTTGCTTCCTCTGCGACTATGGTTTTGTATCAAATAAAGCTTAGTAAATAAAACCGGATCACGGTCTCCGCAGGGAGGTTTAACTGAAATTCCGCAACGCGATACAGCTGTAGATTTTAAAAACTAAATTACCTTTGTGGCTTCGGCTTTCAGCGAAACTGTTACGGGAAAATCTTTTTGTAGGGAGTCTTAAAATATGATTTGCTTTTGTGAGCCTGTACTGTTCGAATATTCAGAAGTCGAGACGCCTAGGATCGAGCAAAGTGGCGAGTAATTAGAGAAGCCTATGATACTTGCATGCAATGATGATAGAAACCTTTTTTTTATAGTAGCTCGACATAACAGCTACCTTGCGCTTGATGGAAAGCCAAAGAGAAGCCCAAGTCATTGTGACAACGGGCAAGTAACTGGTCAGTTACCTACCCAAACCCCCCACGAGCTCCGGATACCCAACTTACCGGCAAAAACTACGACCCAGAGGTCATTTGGCTGCAGCATTCTCTAGGGTGGAGGGCTTTTCCCCGTACGGGCAACTTAATTCGAGCGAAGATTCGCTGCTGCCACCTTACACGACACCCAGGCCACGGTATGAGATGGTCATTTATTCTCAATCGAGAAACCACATGGACAACAGAGTACTCGTGTAAGTATCATCATCATCATCATCATCAGCCTATTACAGTCCACTGCTGGACATAGGCCTCTCCAGTTGTTGGCCACTTAGCAAACATCTGGAGGATATACCCATAATCGCCACACTGGGCAGGCGGGTTGGCGATCGCAGGGCGTAGCTTCTTGCTCCGGTGACGCTGCTGCCCGTCACCGGTCTTTAGTATTTAGCCGCCACCAGTCGGTTGCCAGCGCCTCGTTGTATTCGGCAGGATGCACCACGGGCAGGTGAGATTGGCTTGGAGCGAAAAGATGATAGGCCGCTATCTTACATCCCTAATGCCGTCGTGTAAGTATCTATTTATCTTTTTAGTCGTTCCATAACAAAAACAAACGAGAAAGGCCTGTATTCTTCGGTCACAATCCCGTATCGAACAAAGTTTAGTAAATAAATCTGATTCACGATATCTGGAGGACGCGACGTCGTAACTGTACTCTGTACCGTGTAGCGTGTCGCGCGCAGTGTTTGCGGACTGTATCGCGCCGTTGTCACTAGATATTTGTGAACTGTACAATTGTATCGGGACTATTTACTTTACGTTTCAACGGTCCTTTGTGAAAACATATTTTCGTATCGCCCGTTGGCTAGCGAAGCTAATAAAAATGGAGAATGTTCGTTCGGTTACTCGGGTGAATGGGTGATGTTGAATTGGATGTAAGGGAGTGGCCTATCATCTTTTCGTTCAAAGCCAACCTCACCTGCCCGTGGTGCACCCTGCCGAATAACAAACGAGGTACTGCCAACCGACTCTCCAAAAAAATTGTTTTTTTCTAGTAGCTCGACATAATGGCTTCCCTTCGCCTGATGGTAAGCGAAAGAGAAGCCCTAGTCTTTGTGACAACTGGCAAGTAACTGGTTAGTTACCTGTCAGTTGCCACTGCCATGCCGGCCCAACCCTCACCCCCCACGAGCTCCGGAAACTCTACTCACCAGCAGAAACACGACCCGGAGGTCATTTGAAAATCGAGCAAATCGGCGAACAATTAGAGAGGCTATGTTCAGCAGTAGACTGCAAAAGGCTGATGATGATAAATGTAACAAACTCAGCAACAAATTGATCACCATCAACCTATCGCAGTACACTGTTGGACATAGGCCTCTCCAGTTGTTCGCCACTTAGGCAGGCGGGTTGGCGATCGCAAGGCCAAGGTCCTCCCTCTGTGATAACGCCACTGCCCATCATCAGCCTGAGGTATTTAGCTACGCCTTTAATTGTGACGGTTATTTATTTATTTTTTAAACACTTGTAGCTTACAGAATGTTCCAAAACGCTTACAAGAAATTAGGTACAAATGTATTAGATTAGGTAGGTACAAATGTCAATATTATAAACATGTAGTCAATAAAACAAATTAAATTAACAAATTAAGTCCGAGTCATGTCATCAATTATTCTATAAAAATTAGCAAATAATTTACTGTAACTGTCGGCAAACAAATCAATGTCGTCATGCTGAGCGAGTATGTCCCCAATAAGACGCAGTGCGTGGTTCGTGGGAGCGAATGCCGCTCGCTCAGTTCGCGTCGACGGCTTACTAAGACCTACCCCGGCACCAGTCGGTTGCCAGAGCCTCGTTTGTTATTCGGCAGACGCACCACGAATAGATGAGAGTAGCTTGGAGGGAAAACATGACAGGTTGCTCCCATATATACCTCAAGAAATTAGTGCGATCTGGGAACAAGGTGTATAGTAAAATAATGATATTAGTTCATGGTGAAATTTATAACATGTTTACGGTATCTGTTACCTGTTAACATCGCTCGTTAATCTCGTGTCCACGGGGGAGTCGTTAGCTGTACGCTCATGTCACAAAACTACTAGTTCGATGCGATTACATATTATATAACATGTTGCTGGAACGATGAGTTACTGCATTTTCATTGTACCTTGGGGCTTATTATTTTTATATGTTATTATGTCTTTTTTGTATTCATTTGATGTTTTTAATATTGAAGCCTCAGATGGAGCGCGCTTAGGCCCATAGTACACGGCGTATTTTAAACGCGCCGACGACGCGCAGATGACGCGCGTATACGCGCTTCAAACGCAATTCGAACGCAACCTAGTAACCTAAGCACACGGGGCGATCGTGAAATGCGCTTATACGCGCTGTATCTGCGCGCATAAGCGCAGAAAATGCGCGTAGCTTTTGCGTTTTGATCAGAGACTCCTCTTCTTCAGTTGCACAATGGCCTCGGTTGAGACAACACTGCTTACGTTGGCTTTAGTACTTCTTTTGTAAGTACTTTTAAGTACTTCGGTGCAGTGGTGGCGTGAGCGCCCCACCCCCTCCTACTCTGCTCCTTTGTACGCGCGTTTGTATCGCTTCGAACGCGAGTATACGCGCTTCATGCGCGCGCTTGTTTCATCAATGTAAACGCAACAAGCAGCGTCCACGGCGCCGAAGACGTGCGTTCCTGAAACGCGCGTCGTCGGCGCGTTTAAAATGCGCCGTGTAATATGGGCCTTACCCTGAAAATACCAATTCAGAATCGTTTTACAACACGTTTTTCGTGTTGTGGACGTACGTTTACATTTCGAAGATCCATTTTATATGTATATAACTGTATCAACCTACTGGTCGCCCCCAGTCCGTTCTGTGGATCCGTTCTGTGGTATTTAGCTACGCCTTCATTTGTGATGGTTGTGATACGGCGGTATAACCATCACAAATGAAGGCGTAGCTAAATACCACAGGACGGTGACGGGCAGCAGCGTCAATGGAGCGAGAAGCTACGCCCTGAGATCGCCAACTCGCCTGCCCAGCGCGGCGATTATGGGTATATCTTCTAGGCCCTAAGTTGCGAACAACTGGAAAGGCCTATGTCCAGCAGTGGACTGCAATAGGCTGATGATGATGATGAGATATCGCTGAAAACTATTAAGTCACTACTACTATTCTTTGTAACATTGACAATGGATGAAAAAAACGAACGTTTATTAAACTGTCGAATTTCCAAAGGAAACATTCGACCCGAGCCAAAATAAACATAGAATGAAATCGATGCAGTCTCTATTGAACCGGTTCGGCTATTGTGACAGGACAAAAACGGACAACAAAAACAAGATGGCGCAAACTAAAAATTGACAGCGAATGTGGATTGTGGGCGCAGAGGCGTCGGCTCACGCGACGTCGTATCACCTCCATAAAAATATCGTCTGTATGCAACAATAAAGTCTTTAACAATATTATATTACACACGGACAGTTAGCACTACCTTCTCCTTTTCTTTAGCAATTTTATTGTCCTCTACCTGAAAGTTGTCTGGAAGAAATCGCTCCCAGCGATAAGACCGCCTACATTGTACCTACTATATGTTTGTATACTCTTTCCTGTAAATGTTTGTTTCTGCAATAAAGAATATCTATCTATCTATCTAAATTACCACCTAGGAGAGGTAGGGCATAGCGAATCTTCGCTCGGATTGAGCTGCTCGTTCGAGGAAGGACCTCCACCCTATAGAATACCGCAATTTTGATTTGGAGGCTTAGTCACCACGCTTGGAAAACGGATTAATGACTCTAGTTGCATTTTTATTGAACTACTCGTATGTAACAGATTTTCAAAATAACTTAATAGTATTAAATATTATTCATAAACTCTAGGAACTATGTATATGAATAAAAAAGTTAAATTTTTTTACCATTTCAATATTTTATGTGAGTTTCTGATCTCAATTTGAGCAAAGATTCGCTATGCCCTAACATACTTTATGGAGTCCTCGACCACTATACTGTTGGCGACACATTTCTTAACATTTCTCCCCGTTCTCCATACCATCTTAGTTTCAAAGCAGTAGTGCATTCGCTAATAAAATCAGAACAGACAACACTCAATCCGATGCGCAATAAATATTTACTACAGCGATGTCACCCAATGTCGGTCTGTTCGGAACATAAAATCGTTTTCCGCAACAATCTACCGGCCGAGTTAGTTTATTTTCCGTACGTATTTTGTACGCATACGTAATTCATTTGTGGCCGGCCCGTCACGAGCACACAATCCCGTCAAAAGTGATAACATCCGAAATGTTGTACTGAGTGCGTCGGACGCGGACGGAAAAACGTAACTGTATTCATTTAATAGACGTCATGAGCAATCCTTTGGGCTGTTTCAATTATGGATTTAATTATGCGAAATGTATGTATGATGTATCATCAACAAAAGTACATACCACAGACTGATAACGGGCAACAGCGTCTTCGGAGCGAGAAGCTACGCCCTGCGATCGCTAACCCGCGTGCCCAGCGTGGCTATTATAGGTATATCCTCCAGATGTTTGCCCTAAGTGGCGAATAACTGGAGAGGCCTATAACTAATGACAGCAATAGGCTGATGATGATGATTAGGTAAACACTGCTGTCCATTTCCAGATATTATCGTAATCGTTTCCTGCGACACCCAGAAAATGAGATGGGATGGTCTTATTCCTAATACGATTTTAAGAGAGGTAGGGCATAGCGAATCTTCGCTCGAATTGAGCTGCCCGTCCGGGGAAGGACCTCCACCCTATAAAATACCGCAGCCAAATGACCTTCGGGTCGTGTTTCTGCTGGTGAGTAGGGTGTCCGGAGCTCGTGGGGGGTTATGGTTGGGCCGGCATGGCAGTGGCAACTGACAGGTAACTGACCAGTTACTTGCCAGTTGTCACAGCGACTTGGGTCTCTCTTTCGCTTTCCATCAGGCGTAGGGAAGCCATTATGTCGAGCCACTATAAAAAAAATACACACAAGATTATAAAAGTTGGTTGCTTAAATTGAGCGATCCGGAAATTGAAACCAGAAACTTAGGACCACCTTTAGGCTTTACGCTCGATCTAACCATTGCACCACACCGCGCCGTCGAAACGTTCCCTCAATGCAACTTAGGAGGACTCTCTAGCAACTTTGTTGCGATCAATATACAAGTGACTGTATAGCTGTAAGAGGAAACCTTTCCTGGAAGGCCCCGGATGGCCTGGACACCCCAGACGGTACAGGACGTTTATTCCGGACGCTTCCGGCGGCCGGACGGTGGCCGGGATATCTTGGTTTGCTTTGTCTTTGCTTCGGAAACCCAACCTATATTAACATTGGTTAATAGCGTTGCCTCAGACTGATGTTTTATAAAGATAATAGTTTGGTTCAAAATAGTGTAAACCTGCTACAGATTAGACAGTTTAGTGAATAAAGTTAATAGTTTTGCTATCGATTTAAAAAGAAGATAAAAGAAAATCACCTAAGCCAGTCCGAGTCACTCAGTCAAGTCAACCTCCCAAATTTATGCGACTAAGCGTCCCAAATTAAGTCGCATAGTTCATATTCATATTCATTTATTTGCAACTATATTGATACATAATTAAACAACTTCTCTCTAGTATAGATTGTATCTGTAACTTAATTAGATTCGATAATAACCAACATTTTAAAACATTCATAAATCCTGATTGACTGTATCTTGTCTGATGTCAAGCAGATGACCAAGTTCAAAAAAAAGTAAACGATCCGCATCACGCCTTTAATTAATGCAACATGGATCAATCACACTATGACAGCCTGCTTCTAGACGCACTTTTTAGAGACCCAAGAAGAAGGGAATCCACAGCTTAATGGTTCGGCATAATATGCCGATGACGATGAAAAAGTACCTAATCAACATATACGAGTACATTTTAGTCAGCGTCTGCACTATAGTCTGATCATCCGATCTGTAATGAAAATACAGCCTTTGAGATTTTCAAAGATATTTTATCATCATCATCCTAGCCTTTTTCCCGATTGTCTTAGGGTCGGCTTCCCAAACTGAGAGATTTGGCGAGGGCTAAGCTTTTTTTTCAAAGAAATTTTATGACCAACAAAATTAATTTAAATGCAAAAAGCGTTGGCCTTACTTACCAAATACATCCATATGTATTCGGTAAGTAAGTTGCTCCTTGTTAATCCTGCAGGAGCTTAATAGGAACTTTCGCCAGATTTAATTCAAGTGAAGCCCGGCTCAGTACGATTTCGCGGAATTTACACGTTTACTTTTAAATACTCGCAAATTCGGCGTCGCTCAATTAACTGAAGTGTACATACAATTTGCGAACTGGGCGCGTATTTAAATTATGTTTATGAATATCTTTTGGCAAAAAATAAAAGGCTTCTCAGTCTATACGTCATTATACCCCAGTAAATGCTGATGCCCGTTTCCTGATATTATCTTAAAGACCCTTGCACGTCTGTGATAGGTGGAAGGAAGTGTCATCCGCCATCTTGTCTTATGACAGCGACCACTTTGAATATATTAAACTAAATGCACTTTTGCCATTCTCATTTGAAACAAACAGAATAAGTTCAGCACCATAATTGGGTCAGTTAAAACTTTTAATACCGCGCATGTGTTCGTCTCTGCCGCGAGATTCCAGGGCAAATTTTGTATCTTAAGGCTCTTACGAAACAAGATAGTACGTTGTATTATTACGTTAATTACACCCGACACAACGACGTAGCTAACATGGATGTAAAGCTGCTAAAGCTTGCTCTAATTATGTTTCAAAATACGTCGATAAATTATTATTAGTTTGGGGAAAATTGGCAGTGAGTGATGCAACTCCGTATGAACATGAAACATATCCATATTTTGAGAAGAACCTAGTTCTAATGCAATTTTGACTGGCTCGGTGTATAATATGTATTTATTTACAAAAAAATGTATGTAAGTAAGTTTATCAGTTGTCACTAGACAAAGCTTGTACAATGGGTACTAACCCATAGTACAAGCTTCGGCTTAGTTTGGGGCTAGATGGCGCTGTGTGGCCCAGCGTGGCATGTCTTGGGTTATTTAAACGGTTAGACGGATTTGGATGAAATTTGAAAGGAAAGTGTATGGTTCGGAATAACACATCATCATCCTAGCCTTTTTCCCGATTGTCCTGAGACAATCGGGAAAAAGGCTAGGATTAGGCTAGGATACGATAAAAGCCGACCCTGAGGTCGGCTTCCCAAACTGAGAGATTTGGCGAGGGCTAAGCTTTTACACAGAGCGACTGCCATCAGACCTCCGCAACACTTAGGGTAAGCTATACCCATTCCCAGTTTAGGCGTCAGAGTTATCATCATCTCTGATATGATGTAACGACTGCTATCTGCTACCCGGGACCAACAGCTTAACGTGCCTTCCGAAGCACGGAGGAAATCGGTGTCAAATTTTGGTCATCCATCATCGGATTGACCGCGCCAATGGTTGCACAACGTTGCGATCATTGTTAAGCGAACAAAACCGCGGCGCCACCGAGCTCCTCCTGTTATGGTTCGAAATAACACATAGGATACTTTTTCCAAAAATTCCCACGGGAAAGGGAAACCGGGGGTATCACCGCGGAGCGCAGCTAGTATTTCTATAAAGAATCTCAGCTTACTCCGGTCTCATCCATATCGGTAGATCTCTGTTCTCCGGTGATTAGCCCTGTCGCGTAAGTGCGTGCGACTAATTCGCCTACGTTAATAATTCCGCCGCAACTTGGACAATTAAATAATCCCGTTGCGTCAGATCCCTTTGATGGAGTCCCCTTCAGATTCACATGAATGGTTACGTGGAAACGAAATGATGTCAACGAGTTTTGGAAGTTACAGCTTTGGCAGACAGTTGGATTTAAGTAGCAATAAGGGCGCCCATATGAAACATTTCTTTGATACTAAGCTTTGAATGTGAATTTATTGCGCGCAATAATGGGTATTCATTAGCTGCTGGTTTTGAATTCAGTGTCTTCTCAGTTGGCGAGAATGGATATTGTCAACATAATTCAATTTGAATGAGAAACGAGTAGTACTTAAGTAAAATACTAGATTTTACTTAAAAAAAACAGGTTTGCGTAAAAAGAGTTGAAATGTTTCATGGAAAACTCTAATGATCATTAATTCTATAGTAGGTACATGAACTTATGAATAGAATTCGTTATCCAATCAGTCATAAATAGACCATAGATTTTCGATTGGAATCGGTAAACTACAATATCGCTCAGAATCAGGTGAGAACCAGAATTCGTTTACCTTTGCGGTTCTGGAGCCGATATGGCCAGCCCGCTGCCACTCCAGCTTGCTAATCCGAACAGAATAGAAACCTAAACTAACCAACCCTCATAAAACAATCGACAAAATCTCATTGCAATCCTAAGATGTGACAGAATTCCTAACAACGCAGTCCAAAAGCACGGACAAAAATTAGTGCTCCATAAAATTCAATGTTGAAACATTAAGTAGGCAAGTTAAAGCAAATGGCGTAGGAATCGCGAAAGAATGCCGGCCCCGAAGTGCAGTAGACGAGTCCGTAAAACGCGAGAGACGATGAGATTTCTAACTTTAATTCTAACACTTCACCACCCGAGCTAGGGTGAGGACATAGAAATTATACAGTGAACTTGATTTAACGCGAAAAGAATTAAATGATATAGAACCTCTATGATATAGGTGTAAGGGAGCGACTTATCACCTTTTCGCTAAAAGCCACAAGTGGTGCATCCTGATGAACATCAAACAAGGCTCTGGTCTCCAGTTGTTCGCCACTTAGAGCAAACACCTGGAGGATATACCCATAATCGCCACGCTAGTGCAGGTGGGTTTGCACTTGGTTCTCGACCCGATGACGCTGCTGCCCGTCATCTCCCTGTGGTGTTTGACTACGCCTTCATTCATGATGGTTATATCGCCACCAGTGGCTTGCCAGCGCCTCGTCTGTTATTCACGATGCACCACGGGCAGGTGCGGTTGGCTTGGAGCGAAGAGTCTCTATAATGATTTTAACTATGTAATTTAAAATTGAGGATGTAAGGGGGCGACCTAATATCTTTTCGCTTCAAGCCATCCTCACCTGTACGTGGTGCATCTTGCCGAACAACAAACGAGGCTCTGGCAAACCGACTGGTGGCGGTATAACCATCACGATACTAGGCGTAGCTAAATATCACAGGCCGATGACGGGCAGCAGCGCCACCGGAGCAAGAAGCTACGCCCTGCGATCGCCAACCTGCCTGCCCAGCGTGGCGATTATGGGTATAACCTCCCAATGGTTTTTGCATCGAAGCATTGGGGGAGGCCTGTCCAGCAGTGGACTGATGATGATGATGATGATGATGTTTTCCACACGTCCGTCCGCTATTACCGCCACTATGTTCACACCCTGCGTCGCATCTCCGCATGTCTACTCCCGCGTCATCTAAGTTATCCACAGACACAATCTAACTTGACACCGCATAATCTTATTCTGCGCTTGACGTATTCAATGTCGCCCTAACAGGGTTTTAGTTGGCACGTTTAATTATAACGCTGTTTTAGACTTTCACGGCTTAATTGGATGGCGGGGTGTCAATGATGGAGTTTTACTAATGATATTTTTCTTTTTTGAAACTTGAATACAATTTGGTGATGGTTTAAAATGTTTTTAATGCACAATGGTTAAGTTTAATAATAAGAAGAGGGATTTAATCTAAAAACTTGTACAACCTCTTCTACTCGTAATACCTACAATTTATTACAAATATGGCAACAATACACAATACCTATTAAAAATTGGGCTTTATTTTGTTTTGTATCTTTATATAACTTCTGTACGTAATTTTATCAATGGAGAGTACACTTCTAAGTGGGCATAGTAACAAAAGTCCATTTTATACGAAATTGTGTAAGTGTGTGTTTTGTAAGGTTGTGGGAATACCCCATAGACAATAGTCTATCTTATCAATAAATAAAAAATACAAATAAAATCTGCTTTAGGCATGACCTAAAAAAACGAATGTTCTACTGTTATAATCTTCTTTCAGACACGCTTTGACCTTTATTTAGAAGTAGCAAGCACAACTTGACACATATCTGTCATGGTAACCTGGTTTTCTTTTCTCGTTTTCCATCAAAAGACAAAGGAATCACTACACTGAGCCAACATAAAAAAGTCCGTTCCAATCAGTCGATCGGTTCATGATTTCGCAATCAGTAAGCGTTTGTCTCAAAACCTTCACAGAGGCTATATTTGACTTTGACGTGAACGCTTTGGAAATGCCAAAATGTACCAAACGATTGGCTATATGTGTAGCCATGGACTGTGGGCAAGCTCGGATCGTCGAACTTGCCTGAAGTTAAATTGAAATTTCCGCCAACTTCCCGAACCACATTCTGAGGCGGAAATTTTTCGCGTAAATAACAATCTATCATGCGATGTGGGACAATGTAATTACAAGTGTTGCTGCAACACTTGTAATTACATACGTGTAATTATGCTTGTAGTGATGTTAGTTACAGTTTGAAACAAAATACTTTCTGTTTAAGCGGACCTTTTTTAGAGCTGGCTCGGTGACTCAATAGGGAATAATATGCATGATTTTTTTAAATGGATTTAATAATAAATATAAATATAACCCAAGACATGCCACGCTGGGCCACACAGCGCCACCTAGCCCCAAACTAAGCCGAAGCTTGTACTATGGGTACTAGACAACTGATAAACTTACTTAGATACATTTTTTTTTTATAAATAAATACATATTATACATAGAAAACACCCAGACCAATACAAACAGACATGTTCATGAACACAAATGTTTGTACTGTGCGGGAATCGAACCCACGACCCTTGGCTCAGAGGGCAGAGGTCACTACCAAATGAGCCACCGAGCCTGTAAGCCAAGGAGAAGCCCAAGTCGCTGTGACAACTGTCAAGTAACTGGTTAGTTACCTGTCAGTTGCCACTTGACTTCTTTATTGCTTTTCCATTTGACTGGCTCGATGGCTCATTTGGTAGTCACCTCTGCCTTCTGAGCCAAGGGTCGTGGGTTCGATTCTTGCACAGTCTGGGTGTTTTCTATGTATAATATGTATTTGTTTTACAAAAAAAAGTATCTAAGTAAGTTTATCAGTTGTCTAGTACCCATAGTACAAGCTTAAGCTTAGTTTGGGATAGGTAGATGGCGATGTGTGGCCTAGCGTGGCATGTCTTGGTCTTAGTTTACTTCCTTCGACTTGTTGGAACGAAGTGGCAAGTGTTGTGTGAACAAAAATAAAGCATACGAGTAACATTTGCCAAGAACACCGCTTTATAAAATAAACGAATTTCCTTTTCAATCACATTACTGAAATTAGGCAGACCGTTCGTGATTTCCTAGTTTCTTACGATTCCATAAGAATCGCACAAAACTCCACAGCTGCCAAATTTAATCAAATCAATTCCGAGGAAATTTTGATGATTACCAATATACATATTTATTTCTTTTGTCTCTCTGTATTTCCCTTTGTTCTGTGAAATATTTCCGTTAATATTTCAATATCTGTAGCGGCGTTATTTATGAGTGATACAGGCAATACCAATAAAAGTTTGTGCTGCTTTGTAATCCGATTTATTTTCTTCTCGGGGAAAAGATTTATACTTTTATTCGGTGATTAATGAAAAGACGTCGATGGAAGAGCCATGGAGGTTTGTTCTGATCGAAATATGTGTGTACGCTGTGTATTGCTGTGTTTTAGGCTTGTTGGAAATGAAAACCGGCTTTACCCGTATGCGTGGTTCCTCCTTTGTTTAATTTGATTTTGTGACATGTGACATAATTACAATCTTCAGGTGTTCAAGACTGTTTGAATTTAAATTTATTTAAGTAATTAATTTCAAATATTTTTTGGGTAAGCGCGCTCGTAGTTGTAGGCGTCGTAGGCTTCAATATAGAATATTGTTTTTTAAATATACCTATGAAGGCATGCAAGGGAATGGCCTATCATCTTTTCGCTTCAAACCAAGACGTCGCTAAATACTCGTACCACAGATAGATGACGGGCAGCAGCGTCACCGGATCAACAAGCTACGCACTGCGATCGCCAACCAGCCTGCCCAGCGTGGCCATTATGGGTATATCAGCCAGTAGACTGTAAAATAGGCTAATGATTATTTCATATCTTTATTCACATACCTAAACTTTTGACAAGCACTTACGAATCGTCAAATTATGCAGGTAGGTAGAAATATTAAATAAAATTTGCCACCTGTAAACCAAACTGTAATTGGTCTTATTTTACCTGCACTATCTTTACATATTTCTGTATTCTCCACTGCAGTACGCAAATCAAATCACAACACAATGTAGCAGATCCACTATAAAATCGCATTGTCAGTAGATTTTATAAGGTGCTAACGCCGTTTCTAAGTTACGCGTATGTCAAGAGCTTCGGGCATCGTTCCGCAGTCCGTTAAGTTATTAAAATAAAACACAAAGAATATAAACTTGGCAACATTGTCTCATTGAAATGCCCCCGGCCAGTGCGCGGAGACCCCTCGGAATGAGTTCGCGATCTGTTTTATTGGTATCTTCCTGATCGTAGCAGGGGTCAAGATATATTGGTGCTGTCGTGAGTATGGTACCAGGCGTTCTTAAGAGTTTTACTGCTCTGTGCAGTGAATAAAATTTGTTAGGCGAACATTTTGCTGTGGACGTTGGGATATTTGCAACAGTGTTCGTGGGTGGCCACGGGGATTTTTTGTCAATTCAAAAAAAAAAATTAGACAACATCATTTGTTGTGTTGAACATTTATGTTTGTTACATAATTGAGTGTATTTTGTGATATCTCTGTTGTTCTGATATCATTAACACAAGTGTTTAAAGCTATTTTGTTATTGGAACATTAGATAAATAGTTAGATAGGTAGAAACTCTACAATCTAGGCAGTCTTATCGCTTATAGCAATCTCTTCCAGACAACCTTCGGTAGAGGAAACAAGATTTCAATTGATCGTGATGTAGTCTGATATTTATTTATTATATTTACCTACATATAATTATAGTTCCTAATATAACAACTTATTGCTCAATAATCTACGAGCCAATATCTGGTGCTATGAGTACCTACAAGGCATAAACATTTCTTTCATTCAATTTGAACAACTAAAAGAACGTTCATATTTTCTCCTTTAGAAATTCAACCCCTGAAAATCGCTCTAATAATAATAATCCATTACATTCACGCCTTGTTTCCCATCGAATAAGGAAATTCTAAACATGGTTATTACGTAATTATATTATATTTGCCCTTCGCAATTAAATAAGGCACGCTATCTCCAAACGCAATAATACTTTAATATCTTCAGCTAGGAGATGCTTATTACATTTTACGCTTGTAATAATAACGAACATTGTAAATAAGCGTATCTCTACTTATAATAAATCTGTAGAGAGGTCAATTCTGTACATTAAATATATTTTCAAAATAACTATCAGGGGATGATTAGTGATCGATACTGATGCCAAAAATACAATCAGTCTGTATGTATCAGTCAAAATGCAGTCTGTCTGTATGTTCGTTATAGAAAAAAACTAAACGTATTTTAACGAAACTTGGTACAATTATTTTTCATACTCCTGGGCCGGTTATAGTATAATTTTCATCAGGCTATAATAAATAAGAGCAGAGCAGTAAAGGGAAGTGTTGGGAAAACGGGAGAATTTTTTATCTCTATATTCGAACGCGCATTACGCAAAAATACTGCATGGAATTGAATGCAGTTTTCACCAATGTATCGCTAGAAGTCTAACTTAAAATTTGAGTACCATTTTATGCAAGTTCGTCATTTTTGAAACCCGATATCCACGCGTGCGACGCCGCCGGCAAAGCTAGTTGTAAATAAGCGTACAAATAAATAATAAAATTCCGTTTTACGAGTTTTTTAATAGTAACGGTTATCATCTTATTATTAGAAACGCATTTATCTCACCGGGATGTACGGGAGCTACCTATCATCTTCTTGCTTCAAGCCTCTCTCACCTGCCCGTGGTGTTTTCGTCTGAATAACGAACGAGGCTCTGGCAACCGACTGGTGGCGGTATAACTATCACGATTGAAGGCGTAGCTAAATACCACAAGTCAATGGCGGGCCGCACCATCACCGGAGCGAGGAGCTACGCCCTGAGATTGCCTACCAGGGAAGGACCTCCACCCTATAGAATACCGCAGCCAAATAACCTCTGGGTCATGTTTCTGCTGGTGTGTAGGGTCTCCGGAGCTCGTGGGGGGTTAGAGTTGGGCGTTTGGCTTTTCATCAGGCGTAGGGAAGCCATTATGTCGAGCTACTATTAAAAGAAAAAAACCAGGCTGGCGTGACGATTAATGGTATAATTTCCAAGTGTTTGCGCAAGGAGAGGTCTATGTCTATGTGCATACTAAAGAATATCTAGATATTATTCTTACATAGATGTCTATAGATATATTTTGAACATTGTGTATACCAGCTTTAAGAGTTAACTGTATCGCTGCAATTTTTACATCCATGGAACGCGAAGCTGCGGTTTAAGATTTGTAATTAAATTTCTCAAAGGAGAGTCACATATGAAACGTTAAGAATGAAAGGAAAACTCGTCTTTGAGGACTTCAAAGAAACCGAGCGAAGTCATAAATGTTGACGTGGGGCTCTGAAAACACGATACTTAAGATTATAAGACTTTGTGTTGGGAGGTTAGCTGCGTAAAAGATGTGACATTTTGAATTGAGATGATACACAGTTCTTGTTAATATTTATTATTTTGTTTGAACGTATAGGCCCCATTCACACGATAAGCTATAGGCCTATTTGTAAGCTGGGTTGTTAGAGAAAGAAAGAAATTATATCACAACACGAACTAGACACAGGTTAGGTACTCAAATTATACACAGGAACACTTGAACGTACAATTGGGCGTGTGTGCATGAGTGTGTTTAGTACCACACTTGATGACAAGCTGCAAGCAAGCTGGTGTGTTAGTCATTAAGTACCTATTAACCGAATTTCGGATTCTCTAAAGCAAGGAGTTTATAGGAAGAACAAAACTACTTACAACAACGACAATGTTTTGACTAGACTAATGATTTGTTTATATCTAGTCTACACTATGTAGTTTAAAATAATACCTATAAAATATTATCTTATCTTAATATACCTACTGATGATCCATTTCATACAAATACGTGTAGTAAAATACTTTACACCGAACAGGCGTTCGAATCTCTACTTTTATAACTGAAATATTTTCTTTTCTCGTTTATAGCTAAGCTCAATTTTTTAAATACCCAAGATTTTAGCAAAATTTTCTGACCAAAAATTATCCGAACAATGCATTATGATCACGAACGACATTGAAGCGACTGATTGTCCTTTGGTATTTGCGCATTGTCCGCGATACTCCGAGTCCTATCTCAGTCGTCCTTAGAACGGAATTTGATTACGAATGATCGATATTTTCAAACGTTAACAAAGCTAAAATCCAAATGGAGTGCCCGTCCCGCGATCTGCATAACTGATTGGGTCGCAACTCGCGACTGCTACAGAATCCATCTTGATAACTCAACTTTGTTACTGACTAAGTTTCGGTATTGTTTTCTTTTTTCCTCCGTCGATGAAGTTAGCCGTTGGACAAAGTTTTCGCTTTAAAAATGCGGTGTGATTTATTCCAGCCTTGATTATTTCTATTTGCACTTTGATCTTTCCGAGGGTTTGTTAAATCATTTTGAGGTAACTTTTTAAAAGGCTGGTTTTTGTTTTTGCGGTATTTCGGATGGCTTTCGAGCTTATATTCAGATGTAAATGTTTGGCTGGAAGGTGGATTTTTTCAGTGCCCCGAATATATCGGATCGCAGCGTGAAAGCTCTCGAATCCAGTACCAATTCCAATTGTAATATCGACTGGAGAGGGAGTCGAGTTCGAAACTAACCTGAGATCGGTCTTTTTGCTGGAGCTATTCAATATATCCAACAAACGATTGAACTCATATTTCACATAAAATGCACCGTACTGATGAAATAATTGTTATGTAGGTATTTTCAGTCTTGTTATGTCGAAGGCCAAGATCCTGCTAGCTGAGCCAGCGGAGTAAGCCAGTATTTTCAGACACAAAGACTCGTCCTCTTTTTCTAAACAGATATTGTAGCCGTTACCAAGTTTATTTTACGTTACTCAGATAACCTTACTTGCATTACATAATATAAAACAAAGTCGCTTTTCTGTCTGTCTTTCCATATGACTATATGCTCAAATCTTTAAAACTAGATAAAATAGATACTGTATTTCTAGAGGAAAGTTTACGTATATAATGTAGGTCGTCATGGTTATTTATTCATTTAAATTAAACCAATGGCAACTTAAACCAAAAGGTACGTATCCGTCCCGTATATGAGGCAACAGGAAGCATTTTAAAGTCAAGTCTCTTTCCTGCTCGCGTTACCGAAGCCGTACCATTTCTCCCAAGTTTTCTCAATTTGTGTGGGGGATGTATAGGTACTAGAGCTGACTAGTAGCAGTATCGATACCAATAATTATAATTTAAATTAATAAAACCATGCTTAAAAGTACTTTTACAATTACATTTCCATATTACGAATTTATATTAGGTTATCCTGAACGCTCTTGTTATATTAAAAAAATGGAAAATGATGATGATTTATCTCACGAGATTATCTGATGATAAAAGATCACCTATGGACACCACAACACGAGGATCGAGTGTCACAGGTGCATTATGGACCTTGGAGAAATTTATGTACTTACATAATATTTTGAGTAGAATAAGAAGGTTTTGCATAAAAAAGATACATTGCTTAGAAAAAGACTTGATCTAGATTGGATTTTTTTATATTTTGAGTAAATTAAAAATAATAAATAAATAAATAAAAACTCTTTATTTTTCTTTCACAATCAATCAGTTAGGTAGGTACAAAAAGGTCAGGTATCGATAACATCGATGCTAGTGACGGGAATCGATGTGAGCCTCGCCTGCTAATGAGCCGCGCCGGATTAGCGGTAACTTTTGCACTTCGCCACTTGCACTCGCATCGCACCCGCAGACCAACTTATATTACGTTCTCAACTTACTTTTGTTATTTTCACTTGGTCAGATCGAGAGGTGGCTTTATTTCGTTTTGTTAAGTATTTTTTGTACACCTATCGCTTTGGTATTAATGAATTGAATTGAATTAAGTAATATAAAGAGGAAAGATATGGTTGATTTTTATTGATCGTGTCGCAGACTGTGGTTTGATTTTGTGGAATTAGAGGCGTGTTTGAAGAAGATAGAATTTATTTGCCCACATGGGAGCCGATGGCATCCGGGCATGAGCGAAAACAGCCGAGAGAGGCTGAACGTAGCCGACGGCGACCGAGAGGAGCCGATGGTAACCGAGGATTGCCAAAAGTAGCCAAGCGGGGCGAAGGTCGAAGGACCGAAAGCGTCCTTGTGATCTTCAGTCCGCCACTTTATAATTCAGAATAGTCATTCTGGAAAAACATTAAAACAAACTGTAGCAGATTATAAATACAAATCTCAAACGAAATCAAAAATATTGAAAAGCAATTCTGGATTATTAAAAAAATCAAAAATTTTAATAATAATCCAGATAAATAAACACAGAAAACGAACAATATAGAAACTTTGAAGCGGAATCGAACGTTTGCGGGCGCCATCTTTACCGGAACAATGTAAACATCACTAACGGACCGAATAATTGCTTTTCCATAAACATTCACCCTTGTTTCGCGAAGCTATATTATTGTGATAACATATCCTTGTTACTAAAGGATACTCAATATTTTTAAATGTATCTAATAGCTACAGGTTGTCGTCATAAAAACTAACAATCTTTCCTCTTTTCTTAATCACACATTATATTTATTTCCTGCCAAGTACAACGGTTCTTTTCCAGCTTCCAGCTGCAACATTTTGAAATGGATACGATTTCGGGACTCAAAAAGCAAGCCTACAAATTTTTCAAGGGCCGACAATGCACCTGTGCGGCCGGCAATGGGCAAGCTACACCCATTCCCAGTTAGCTTGCCACAACAAGTAACAAAAATATTTTGTAAAGTGTTTGATGTATAAAATATATTTCAAGTACTTTAATAAAAGAAACTTTCACGAACGTCTATTCAATAGCTGCATTATGTTGTAGATTACATGATACGAAAACGATAAATGTATTTCCAAATAATTTATTTCTCGTGCCAAACCTTTCATAAAATATTACTATTAAATTTATTTTTCCTCTGTTCTCTCTTCAAACAAAATTTACATAAAAAATATATTAAATAAACCAATCTGGATTATATCGAATTTATCATTCAATCCAATCAGACAAGGACGCTTCTCAATTTAAAAGAAATAAATAAGTTATTTGTGACGAACACAAGTCTACCGATCTCAGTCGCTATAAAGCCTTGTATACAGACAAGACAGGCAGATGTCTCGAAACATTATAATTATAACTAGCTTCATGTCGACATTGAAATCAGATGTTATCTTATGACCTCTCTGTCCTTAGATCTCTCGATTAGCCATAATTTTATTTATTAGTACACGTACCTAATGTTGCCGGTGCTACTGTGGTTTATTAAAAGAAGAATTATTTTGTGTACCTAATTAGTTGATATTTCTTTTGATAAAAGCCTTCTGAGTTGCTTCAGCGGTTATAATAATGCTGTTCCGAACACTGGTTTAATATTGGATCATTACATTTAGTTTGTCAGCCATATTACCCAGGTATATGCTTTCAAACAATATCTCAGAGGACAGAAGAGAAACTGAAAACCAGGGTTGGCCAGATTTTCAGCTGTAACAGCATCAGCTGAGTCCGAGTGACTTTGTTTCTTATGTATTTTATTCATGACACAATAAATCCTTTTTATTCTAATTCCTAGCAGTAAACTAAACAAAAAAGTATAATGTACTAAAAAGATAGAAGCTTAATTCAAATTGTCCAAAAGAAACCACACAGACAACGAGTAAAAATACTTCGTGCGAACAAGGTAGTACAGGCCGTTGGTATTAACACGATTGCATGCATTAGCGCACAGGATTCATCCACTTGTCTATTCAGGCCTTCCACGTTTCACAGCGCGCCGAACAGCCGGCAAATGAGTGGGCATTCGGCGCGAGGTGGCTCGCACAATACCCGACCGTCTCGGTACCGCGTGACCGGAATGACGACGCGAGACACGCCGATACAATCGGATTTTAGCAATGCCTACTTCGACACAGCGGGGCTGGAAGCGTTGTTTCGGAATTCGAATGTGGATTTGCGACACCGTCGCTACGTAAGTGAGCTATGTACGAGAATTGCGAGTCTCAGACATTTATAGTGTCAACATCTGTTCGGAAACTGAAGACCTCCTAATATTGATAGGTTGTATTAATCATGTCAAAAGCCGCTATACTCACTCACAAAAAAGAAAGTGAAGACCGTTTTCCACCAATCCACTAAAAGACAAGTAGCACGTGGTACATGTCAAAGTTGAAATCAAATACGTCTTTCTTATCTTTGACCTGGCATATGGTGAAAAATCAAAGGCGTGCTTTGTCCAAGCACGCCTTTAGCGCTTTGTGCACGCGTAGAGCGACCCTATACGGACTGCTTCAAGCACTTAAGCGCCGACTGATTCAAGCTGCGACCGCGCGGTGAACTATAGTCATGCATGTACACGCGACCGCTCGAGCAGTCGTGACCGATTTTATAGTTCACTACTTCACAAGCACTTGTTCACAAGCAGTCGGTCTCAACTGCTTGTAGCGGTCCGTGTACGGCCGGGGTTATGGTCCATAACAGCGTTTCTACTTGTGGATGTGATGCAGAGCTCATAGTATTATATGCATAACTTGCCACCTCAAAACCATCTGATTCCTCATTGCAGGTACCGACAGTCCGAATTGATTCCCTGTAAAAAGAAACTCTTATTTAGATGGCAAATGATTCGGCGCGAGCCTCGTCGCGTGACCGGAATGACAACGCGCTGTGAGACAGAGCGATACATTGGATTATAGCGATGCCTAGTTCGGCGGGCGATTCTGAAAGTGTTGTTTTGTTCTATTATGCATTTAGAATAACTATATAAATAAACACTAAGAATATAATGAGAAAAGATTTGATTGTTTGTTTGAATTGAATAGGCTTCAAAACTTTCCAATTACCAAAAAGCTTTCTTACTAACATGTCTTGACAACTTTACCATAGCAATTTAAACTTTTATGTCATGTAAATAAATAAGGAACTCTCATATGAAGACGTACTTTTATTGTTACTGAATTATAAATACATTGGCGATGATTTTTCAGAACAATAGTATTCAGCTTTCAGATTTAAAAGGTCGATGCGGAAAATATATTCAAAATATTAAGATAAAAATAAATACATATCTATACATTTAATACATTTGCACCTAGGATCAATACAAGCCAAATGAGCCAAGATACCATCCGGACTTCTGAAATATCTAATCCCTGCACCAGCTTTTGCTTTAACAATTGCGCTCTCTGTAAAGAAATAAATTCCGCTGCAGACACCTTTTGCAGTTGTATATTTTATCAACACACTCGCATCCGATCGTTTTCTCAGTCGGATTGCGAGCGTTCGTGACGCGAATGCGGCAAGACGAATCTGTAAAGCCGCCTATACGACGATGGCCGAGCGTCGGCCAACGCAAGGTATGGCAAAGATGCAAACGTCATCATCAGCCTATCACAGTCCACTGCTGCAAACATCAGAAGGCTTTGCCCATAATCACCACGCCATCGATATGCTGGGCAGGCGGGTTGGACATCTCAGGACGTAGGCGGTGATGTTGCAGCCCGTTCGTTCTATGGTAAGCTACGCCTTCATTGTGATGGTTATACCGCCCGCAGTCGGTCTCCAGAGCCTCGTTTGTACTGAGGGTGGATTGGAGTTCTCTTACATCTTATACTGTCCATACGTCAGACAAGAGCGTCGAACGCGACGTACGTCACTTTTGTCTTACCGCTTGCACTTGCCAGTGCCAATATAGACGAGAGTCTGTGGAGCTGCCCATAGAAGCAAGTGATCACGAGCGACGGCAAGCAAAGAAAAGAAAGCGATATAAGCTATACACACGTTGGCGCTTGGCTTCACTCGGCCAACTAAGCGAGCGACACCAAGATATGACAAAGCAACGCAAAAAAACATCAATACAACAAGAAAAAGAGAGAGAGGTAGGGCATAGCGAGTCTTTGCTCGAATTAAGCCATTCATCCATGGAAAGACCTCCACCCTATAGAATACTGCAGCTAAATGACCTCCGGGTGTTTCTGTGGGTAGGATTTCCGGAGCTCGTGGGGTGACCGCTGCATCAGCAGCCGGGGCTTACGGTTGGGCCGGCATGGCGGTGGCAACTGACAGGTGACTGCCCGATTACTTGTCCGTTGTCACAGTGACTTGGGATGTAAGGGAGCGGCCTATCATCTTTTCGCTCCAAGCCAACCTCACCTGCCCGTGGTGCATCCTGCCGAATAACAAACGAGGCGCAGGCAACCGACTGGTGGCGGTATAACCATCACAATTGAAGGCGTAGCTAAATACTAAAGACCGGTGACGGGCAGCAGCGTCACCGGAGCAAGAAGCTACGCCCTGCGATCGCCAACCCGCCTGCCCAGCGTGGCGATTATGGGTATATCCTCCAGATGTTTGCTCTAAGTGGCGAACAACTGGAGAGGCCTATGTCCAGCAGTGGACTGTAGTAGGCTGATGATGATGATGACAGTGACTTGGGCTTCTCTTTCGCTTTCCATCAGGCGTATGAAAGCCATTACGTGGTGCTAAAAGGGCTATTCGCACGTTGGTATTGGCCTTCACTCGGCAATGTTCGGCCAACGTGTATAAGCGACTTAATATTCGAACGCGATCTCCCATTTCACCTCGCTAGTACATCGCGTTCGAATTCATGAGCCTTGATCATTTGATCTATGGTCTGCAACCTAAGTTAAGTGACAGAAACACAAACCTATGACCTTATAACGATACAACTCTAAACAGATGAGTTGAATTGGCACTTTGAAAAAAAAGATTGTCATTTTTCACTGGACATTGGCAAAATGGACTTCCGTAAAGAAACTAGTGAAAATCAAAAATATACTTTTGCCAGTAGATACTGCCTTCTGGAGCAAGGGTCGTGGGTTCGATCCCAGATGTTTGTGCTACGAAAGGGCAAAGTATTTTTAATAAAAGCAATATATGCGATATTGTCGTATATTTTATGAAAGAACAGCTTTAAACAACAAGTTTACATTGGCTATAATCAAATGGACCTCGTAAAGAAGCTAATGAAAAGCAAAAAGAACTTATAAAGTACATAAAATGCGCTCCATTCGTAAGCTTAGGTATTACCGTATTAATCGCCTATTCTTAATATCATTTCCGTCCGTTATTCGTTCAAACGTTTTCATAAAACCTAGTTCTGTATCGAAGCTCAATTCCTCCAGTTAATCCCAGCATCGGCCCAATGGCCTTTGTAGCGCCCGTTCTGTTTAAAGTTTCCTTGTGAATGTATTGAAATTGGAATATTCGAACCATCTTTGCCGGTACCGGCGAAAATTACTTCTCTTATCCAATTGGAAGTTTTTTAATTTCAATATCGGAGTGGAACTCGGTAGTTGGAAGAATATTTTATACGACTCATGAAAGTGTTCGGTAAGTAAGCGGATCGATTGTTAATCGTAATCCTTTAATACTTTAAACTTAGTTATTTTTTATTGCCGTTGGTGGCAGACGAGGAGGCGGCCTGTCTGATGTTAAACAGTAACCGCCGCCCATGAACATCAGCAATGCCAGGGGCACAGCCATGCCGCTGCCTACCGTGAGGAAAGAGCTCTCTTTAAACCACGCTTAAAGAAGGACATGTCGTAGCGATCAGGGAATACTGCGGCTGCGGCCGCGATACGATATTGGTTTTGACTGGCTCGATGGCTCATTTGGTAGTTGTAATGTAGGTAGATACCTACCATTTAATATTAGTATGTAGTAAGGGTAGGACAACAATGTATCAGACATATCAGTCCGGAATAAACCGCTATCCAGTACGCACACGCTTCTTTCAATTATCCTCCAGGACACAACCCTCCTCATCTTAGGGATCATACACTACAGTTTGGCGACAAGGATTAAGAACCTGCACGATGTCTATCGGCAAGCTGAACGAATTCGACGTAAACAACGGGGTGTGGACGTCGTATGTGGACCGTCTGAATATGTTCTACAAAGTGAACAGGATCGCCGAGGATATGAAGCTGCCGATTTTAATCGCCTCAATGGGTGACGAGGCGTACGAATTGCTGGCTAATTTAGCAAGCCCCAAGAAGCCGTCGGAGTTAACGTTTGCAACCGTTAATGAGGTGATGCAATCGTATCTGCAGCCTATACCCTCTTCGTTGGCAGAAAGGTACCGGTTTAGGCAAAGACGGCAGAACATCGGGGAAAATGTGTCTGTGTATGTGGCGGAGCTGAAGAAGATGGCAAAACATTGCAAGTTTGGTGGGAATTTAAATGAAAATCTGCGGGATCAATTCATTTGCGGGCTACGGAGTGACGTCATTCGCCAACGGCTGTTTGCGGAGGACGATAACGTGACCTTCACGGAAGCCTTCAAACTTGCAACGTCGTTGGAAGCTGCGGAAAGAGATGCAGCGATGGTGGAGGAAACCAGTGCGGCTACGAGAGCGAGCGAGACGGGAGCTGTGAACGCGATGTCGGCAACATGGCGGGCGGCGGGCGGCCGTCGTGCGGGTGCGGCCGGAGTACGCACAAGGCATCGGAATAGTGCGCATAATCGGGACGATAATGCCAATTGTGTCGCTTGTGGAGCGCGGGGTCATGTCCAAGTGGACTGTCGGTTTCGGGAATATGTGTGCAGTAAGTGTCATCGTGCGGGCCATTTGCGACGGGTGTGTCCAGATGCCGGGGCATCGGTCAGGTCGCGGGGCGCGGGTCGGCGCCAGGACCAGGGTCGGCCGGCGTCGGGGTCGGCCCGGAACGGCCTGCATTTCGGGACCGCCGATCGCGGGTCCAGCGAGGAGGCCGACGAGGACATCGAGGAGGACTTACATCACCTGTCCTTAAATAATTATAAACCAGTAAGTTTATCCATTCAAATTGATAAAACGTTATTAGACATGGAAATAGATACTGGTACTGCCATTTCATGCATTAGTAAGATAACTTACGATAAATTTTTCCAATATTTGAAGGTAGAAAGTGATAACACTATCCTTAAATTTTACGATGGCTCCAGGATTAAGCCTATCGGTATTATCAGACCGTTAGTCAGTTACCAAGGTCGTTCTAAGTATTTGGAATTATTTGTAATTAAGGGAGGGACAACATCCCTACTAGGAAGGCAGTGGTTGGCAGAATTAAAAATAACTGTACCATTGCTCAATTGCAACTTGCTAGAATTAAGCAACAAGGATCCGTCATGTGGTGACATTGCTAAATTGTTCGATAGGCATAAGGAGTTATTCGACGGCGGGCTGGGGCGGTACACCGGCGGCAAGGCGACGTTGCGCGTGCGGGACGGGGCCACACCGGTGTTCCACCGCGCTCGGCCGCTGCCTTACGCGCTGCGCGAGCGCGTGGACGCCGAGCTGGACGCCATGCTGCGCGCCGGCGTCATCGAGCCGGTCGACTGCTCCGATTGGGCCTCACCACTGGTACCGATTAATAAACCAGATGGCACACTTAGAATTTGTGCCGATTATAAGGTAACTTTAAATCCGTCTTTATTGGTCGATCGTTATCCACTTCCGAAAATCGAGGACATTCTAGTAAACTTGAATGGTCATCAATGCTTTAGCAAAATTGACTTATCTCAGGCCTATAATCAAATCGAGTTAGATGACTCAAAAAGGTATACGGTTATTAATACTCATCGAGGTTTATTTCGTTACAATCGACTAGTCTATGGCTTATCCTCGAGTGTAGGTATTTTCCAACGAATTATGACTAACTTATTAGGTGATATTCCCAATGTGCAAGTATTTCTCGATGACGTAATTATCGGGGGCAAATCTAGGTCAGATAATTTACGTACTTTGGAAAAAGTTTTCCAACGATTACAATCGCACGGTTTAAAATTGAAGAAAGCCAAATGTAAATTTTTTGTTGAGGAAGTCGCTTATTTAGGATACGTGGTTTCTAAGGAGGGCATCAGGCCGGATAGGAGCAAAATAGATGCAATAGAAAAAATGGGTCCACCGCGTAATGTGTCAGAATTACGATCATTTCTGGGCACCGTTAATTTCTTTGGTAGGTTCGTTAGGAATCTAAGCAGTACGTTGTCACCCTTATATAGTTTATTACGTAAGGGGGTAGACTGGGTGTGGGACTCCGAGTGCGACCGGTCCTTTTGCGAGGTTAAGCGTGCGCTGTGCCGCGCGGGAGGGCTCGCACACTACGCGCCGGGCGCGCCGCTGGTGGCGACGTGCGACGCGAGCGCGCAGGGGCTGGGCGCGGTGCTGACGCAGCGCGGGCCCGGGGGCGAGCGCCCGATAGCCTTCGCGTCGCGCACTCTGACGGAGGCGGAGAAGAATTACTCCCAGATACACCGGGAAGCGTTAGCTATCATATTCTGCGTAAAAAAATTTCATCAGTACTTGTACGGACGTAAGTTTACGTTGCGTACCGATCATAAACCGTTAGTATCGATTTTCGGACCGAATACTGGTATACCTACGATGACAGCTAGCAGAATGCAGCGATGGGCGATTATATTATCGGCATACAATTATGAAATTGAGTATGTAAACACCAGTAATAACTGTGCTGATAGTTTATCCAGACTACCTACTCGAAACGCAGTTAAGGTTCAAAATAGTTCGGACGTAATACCTGAACAAACATATTTACATTTTGCTCAAGAAGCGTTACTTTTAGACTACAATCACATAAAAAAGCAAACCGGTAAGGACCCTATGTTAGGCAGGGTACTAGCTTTTGTGAGGGACGGCTGGCCCGACCAC
The DNA here is from genome assembly GCA_031163375.1 of Conogethes punctiferalis. Lineage (NCBI taxonomy): Eukaryota > Metazoa > Arthropoda > Insecta > Lepidoptera > Crambidae > Conogethes > Conogethes punctiferalis. The sequence goes on along the minus strand of CM062083.1, from coordinate 2,251,319 downwards.
TGTGATATCAGCGAATTAAAGCCATACTTTAATAGGAAATCAGAGCTTTATGAGGAGTTGGGTTGTCTGATGTGGGGGTATAGGGTTGTCATACCGGAGAGATATCGGGAAAGGGTCCTAGAAATTATACACGAACCCCACATGGGCATAGTTAAATCGAAAGCCTTGGCACGGTCGTACGTGTGGTGGCCCGGGGTGGACGAGGCGGTGGAGGCGGCGTGCCGCGCGTGCGGCGTGTGCGCGGCCGCAGCCGCCGCCCCGCCGCGTCACGCGCCCCGCGCCTGGCCGTGGCCCGCGCGACCGTGGACGAGACTACATATGGATTTCATGGGGCCAATATTTGGTAAAATATATTTCGTAGTAATCGACGCCATGTCGAAATGGATTGAAGTGTTTCAGGTTCCGAGCACGTCGGCAAATTATACAATAGATAAATTAAGGGAGTTATGGTCGCGATGGGGGATTCCGAAACAAGTCGTCAGTGATAACGGACCGCCCTTTACGAGTAGGGAATTTAGTGAATTTCTTACTGGCGATGGAATTGAGCACATTTTTACTGCGCCATATCACCCGGCATCCAATGGGGCGGCGGAAAATGCCGTAAAAACCTTGAAAAATGTGATCAAGAAGTCGGCCGTAGAAAAAACAAATGTACAAAAGTCTTTAAATAAGTTTTTGCTATATTATAGGAACACGGAACATTGTTCGACAGGTGAAAGCCCGGCGATGTTACTCATAGGTAGAAGACTTCGTACACCTTTAGACTTATTGAAACCAGACAGGGAAAAACGGGTCAAAGTTAGTCAATCTCGTCAGTTAGAAACGTCGGGAGGGTCAGATAGGAAAATAGAAGTAGGCTCGGACGTTTGGTATCGTCAATACTTAAAAGGGGACAAATGGCAACCGGGCAGAGTAAGTGGTGTTTTAGGTACAACCGATTATAACATAATCGATAACAGCGGTAAAGTAATTCATCGACACATCGACCAATTAAGACGTAGATCTAGGAAGTCATTAGCGTGTTCGATAAATAGTAAGCCATCTGCCTCAGAGGAAAGTGTGACGGCAACGAGTACTCCGCAAAAATCGGATACCCAGTCGAGGCAGTCGAGTGGTGAGGCGCCGTCGCCCGCGCCGGGGCGCAGCGCGGCGGAGGAGAAGGTGGATGGCGAGTGTTTCATAACTCCGGAAAAAGACCCTATCCATATGATCCCACCAGAGGATACGGCTCGGTTAGTCGTTCCGGCAGTGAGTCCGATACCCTCCCAGCCACGTCCAATAAGAAAATGTAGATTAAATAAGTCACCTAAGTATAAGTTTTAAATGGGTCACAATTACGAAAATTGTATGTAAAAATTTATGATAGATTGTATAATAGTAATAAACTTTATTGTGTAAATATTGTAAAAATATATACTTAGTTTTACTGTTGGTTGTTGTAAAGTAATTAAGCGTGGAGGAGTGTAATGTAGGTAGATACCTACCATTTAATATTAGTATGTAGTAAGGGTAGGACAACAATGTATCAGACATATCAGTCCGGAATAAACCGCTATCCAGTACGCACACGCTTCTTTCAATTATCCTCCAGGACACAACCCTCCTCATCTTAGGGATCATACACTACAGTAGTGACCTCTGCCCTCTGAGCCAAGGGTCGTGGGTTCGATTCCCGCACAGTACAAACATTCGTGTTCATGATCTCTGTTTGTATTGGTCTGGGTGTTTACTATGTATAAAATATGTATTTATTACAGATACAAAAAAAGTATCTAAGTAAGTTTATCAGTTGTTAAGCACCCATAATGCAAGCTCGGCTTAGTTTGGGGCCAGCGTGGCATGTCTTGGGTTATTTATTTATTTATTGGTGACGGACAAAAGTGTTTGTGCCTAATAGTTTCTTGTTCTTATTTGGACCTCAGTTTGAGTTCATCATCATCAGCCTATTGCAGTCCATTGCTGGACACGGGCCTCTCCAGCTGTTAGCCACTCAGGGCAAACATCTGGAGGGTTTAACCTTATTCGCCACGCTGGGCAAACGGCTTGGGCGGTCGCAGGGTGTGGCTTTAGTACGATAATAAGTTTAATTTCTTCACACGTTCTAGTCAAAGTGCATTTTTCTCGACACCTTTTGGTCCATATTGTATCTTATAGTATAACATTCTAGGTCTAATATCCTTTCCCTAGTTTCTTCACCTCTCCCACATTTTGTTAATACTCGTGGGAACGTAGTGTATTCGTTTAAAGTGGCAATAAATCTTGACTGCAGGGCCGTGGCTCGCAACCTGTCACGTCAGCCTAGATAGATATTAAAGACTGTACTGTGCTTAGGATCCTTCCTAGCTTTCGAGAAAGGACCTAAAACTATATAAATGAGGAGATCCGTAGACGGATGGGATGGAAGAGAGCGGTCTATCATCTTTTTGCTCCGAGCCGACCGCACCTGCCCGTAGTGCATCCTGCCGAATAACAAACGAGGCGCTGGCAACCGACTGGCGGTATAACCATCACAATTGAAGGTGTACCTAATACGACAGACCGATGACGGGCAGCAGCGTCACCGGAACAAGAAGCTACACCCTAAGATCGCCAACCCACCTGCCCAGCGTGGCGATTATGTGTATGTATATCCTCCAGAAGTTTTCTTTAAGTGGCGAACAACTGAAGAGGCCTATGTCCAACAGTGGGCGGCAATAGGTTGATGATGATGATGTAGACGGACTGAGGGTACGGATATATCCTAGAGGATTAGCAGGCTACAATGGGAGGGGTAGGGCACATAGTGAGAAGAACATAATGGCCGTTGGGTCTGAAAAGTTACCTAACTCCAGAGAAACCAATAAAATTGAAATAGTCACGTAACTTGAGTAGTATCAAGAGCCACCTGCCATATTCCGTGGCCTTTTCAAAACATATTTCATACTTCTTAAACGTTCCTAGTTCACGCTATGAACAACTGGCTCGCCTCCAAAATATTTATCTGAAGCAACTTCTTTGACAATATTTGGAAGTTATACCCCACGAAATCCAATTACGACGACTACTCTTATTGTGTTAGAGATAAAGTTCAAATTTGTGTTGGCACATAAGCTTGAGACGTCCTGAACCGTCACACACTAGGGACCTATTTATATTCCTCGCCGCGCTGAAAACCTGTTTTAAAATATATTTTACTGACTATAATAAATTTACTTTAAAGAAAATATACAGTTTGTCCTACTTGCTTAGCGTTAAGGTATAATTTTGGTATATAAATATTTATAGACTTCTAGTCTAAATAGTGCTTCTTAGAAATAAGATACGAATTTTCAAAAATCTGTTATTTTTCTTTTTTAAAAGGAAGGAATGTTTCCTTTGACCCAAAAACTCTAGCTCCAGTATTTAGAATATTTCACCTTCAGGCGTTGTCTTAAAATTCAAATGCTATTATCTTCGCTCCGATATTACTTACAGAAAATCTTTTTTCATTAATATGCTAGTTAAAGACAGTGCTATACACAATATCAAAATGAAAGATGGCCACTAAAAAAAAACGACGCCAATGCTCCATACAAAATGCCCAAACCCCTTTGGTAATAAGAACTTAACTTAAAACTCACCAGCCTGTGGTTGTACTCGTAATAGTAACTTAATAGGTAAACTAGAATTAATTATTAATGTGTACGTTTTTAATCAGCATACCAAAATGCGTGATAGTTAACTGCATGAAACAATCCTCATTAATTATTCAAGCGGCGCGTAACACTAGGTACTTTAATAACTAATCTAATTTCAATTTGCAAATGAGCCGCGTATCGGTGGGGTCCAGACCCGCTTTAGGGGCAGAGCACACTAGTTAACTCGTACGAATCAAAAAGAACATGATAATAAAATAATGACTAAGAGAAAATTTTTACCTAAGAAACTTTTACCTAGGAAATTTTTTACCTAAGAATCACCATAATATTTGTATTTTCCAACATTCATGCCCATTTTTAGCTAGGTGCGAATTAATGTAATCTTACCCCTATTTTTGAGGCTAATTTGAGCGGGCTACCATTGACCTACCTAACCTACCCACATAATTACTATGTACTTAAAAATGTTTTACCAACCATGACTGAATTACCGAATCAATTCATACGGCGCCTCATAATAATATGACTACTTAACTAATCTAATTTCAATTTGCAAATGAGCGGCATATCAGCGCGGTCCAGGAGCGCGTTAGGGCTATCAGGAGGGTTATCTGGCGGTTAGGCCCGTCCCGGCTCGCTGCAGAACGGCTGATTGCGGCCGGACAGTACTACGATTCGGCTTTTATTTTAATGCTTGTAGGGATTATGTGGTAGTTTAAATACTGTGTGTAAATTTGGTGTCGTATACTTATGAGGTTTCATTTTGTTGATGTGCATTCTTTTTAACACGTTTGGCTGGCTCGATAATTCATTTGGTAGTGATCTCTGCCTTCTAAGCCAAGGGTCGTGGGTTCGATTCCCGCAAACATTTGTGTTCATAAACAGTTCCTATATATGTAACATATTTATTTATTTACAAAAAAACAGTCCAGTCTAGTGTCTAGTACCCATAATACAAGCTTCGGCTTAGTTTGGGGCAAGATGGCGATGGCATGTGCAAACAACGTAAAATGTCCAGTTCGTGATTTATAAAAAAAAAATATTTATAATGTGTGTTTGTTTTTTTTTTAATTACTGTTACGGTAACCGCCACTCATAGACTCCGCAATGCCAGGGGCACAGCTTGGCCGCTCCATAAAATATGATGATGTGGCCTTCTTCCCTTATCAGCCACATATCTCTAGCATAATTCCCTTCTACTTTCTCAATGACAACGCAAGGTGTAAATTTAATGTACACACACGGTAATAGCACGAAGCAGTCCACAAAGGGAGCACCTGTGCGAACAGGTGCTGTCCCCGTTGGGGGGTATCCAAGAGAAAGTAATAACTTACTAACCCGCCCGCCCGACGGCGTATGAATCAAGTTACCTACCTACTTATGTTCAGTTACCCTAGTTTACACGGTGCTGGTCACGTACAAATTGGATTGTGTGATAATACCAGCATTTTTAACAAAAAAAAACTCCAATATTGTGACAAAGGGACCCACAAGGAAGTACGCTCTTTCAAACAAAAAAGTCACAGATACACAATTCTCGGAGATAATAATATGTGGTATCAAACATACAACAACAAAAAATTCAGTCGAATTGAGATCCTCCTCCTTTTTTTTGAAGTCGGATAAAAATGTGCTGAAAATGTCCTTTTTCAAAGGAGGTTTCAAGACCTTACCTCACGGTAGGTAGCGGCATTGCTCTGTCCCTGGCGTTGCATGTCCATGGGCGGCGGTTACTGTTTAACATCAGACAGGCCGCTTGCTCGTCTGCCACCAAAAAGCAATAAAAATTTGGTGGTTTCAGAATCACGCTGAATCACATGACAGTGAAAGAGAGGTAGGGCATAGCGTATCTTCGCTCGAATTGAGCCGCCCGTCCGGGGAAGGACCTCCACCCTATAGAATACCGCAGTCAAATGACCTCTGGGTCGTGTTTCTGCCGGTGAGTAGCTCGTGGGGGGTTAGGGTTGGGCCGGCATGGCGGTGGCAACTGACAGATAACTGACCAGTTACTTGCCCGTTGTCACAGTGACTTGGGCTTCTCTTTCGCTTTCCATCAGGCGTAGGGAAGCCATTATGTCGAGCCACTATATAAAAAAAAATTAAGTCCTCTAATTAGTATTCTACTTATTTACTCAGTAAGTACAGCTTTTTATTGACAACCTCTTTATTCAATCCATATCTCTTAATATCCCGGTCGGATCAATTTAGCGAATAATTATCCCAAAACATGCCAAAACGAACCTTTGTATTATTGAGGCAAAGACTATTCCAGATATGAACTTCTACCTAAATTCCGCTGATTTACTAGTCGGAAGCGATCTGAATAGTCACGCGCCCGAACTACCTTCGCCCGTAAATATGAAAACGTATGTCGTTCGGTAATGTCACACACGCGCTGTTTCGGTAATGAGGTTCCGTTGTTGTATGTTAAACGGAACTTTACCTAACCTCGATTGAAATCCAGGTACAAATTAATGATCTCGGTTCTTTGTACAAAGTGTCTTGTTTAGGCTTGTGCATTATCCTGTTGATTTCATCATCATCATTATCAGCCTATTGCAGTCCATAGCTGGACATAGGCCTCTCCAGTTGTTTGTCACTTTGGGCAAATATTTCGAGGACTTACCCGTAATCGTCAATCGCTGGGTAGATGAGTTGGTGATCGCGGGGCGAAGCTCCTCGCTCCGGTGACGCTGCTGCCGTTTTCAAGTTATGTCTTCTTTCGTGATGGTTATACCGCCACCATTCGGTTGCCAGAGCCTCGTTTGCTATTCTGTGGGAGGCGCCACGGGCAGGTGAGGGTGGCTCGGAGCGAAAAGATCCTTAAAATAAGCATTTCAATAGCGTGAGCGAGCTGTCAATATTTTTTTATATAGTAGCTCGACATAATGGCTTCCCTACGCCTGATGGAAAGTGAAACAGAAGCCCAAGTCACCGTGACAGCGGCCAAGTAGCTAGTCAGTTACCTGTCAGTTGCCACCGCCATGCCGGCCCAACTCTAATTCCTCACGAGCTCCGGAAACCCTACTCACCGTCATTTGGCTGTATTCTATAGAATGCAGCTCCTTTCCCGGACGGGCGGCTCAATTCAAGGGAAGATTTGCTATGCCCTACCTCTCTTAATTTCCGCTGTGAATGTCATATTGTCATTCAAGTAATCTCGTACTTTGTAGTAAGTAACAAAAACATTCTCTAAAATGCAGGTCGCATCCAATTAGCTTACTCATGGCCAGCAAATTGTTAAAACAACCTTGTTTTAATTACTGCAAGTGATCTTCGCAACATCCTGCAAAGCTAATTTTGTGACAACACTGTAACCTAATTAAGGAATATGCAAATTGCTCTCTACAAGCTTAGCCGAGTAAATTCACACAACGAACTGCACATATTTACGAGCTAGCTGGAAGTAGGTGATGTAAATAACAATTACTTAAAAACAACTTAACCGTTACTTTTTAACCCTCTTCTTTAAATTATTGTGATCATCATCATACCCACATTGCTCCAATCCCAAAGTAGCACTTGTGTTATGGGTTATAAGATCAATGAAGGTACCACAAATGTGCACTTTTTTATTTATTTTATAGTAGCTCGGCACAATGCCCTTCCAACGCCTAATAGAAAACGAAAAAGAAGCCCAAGACGCTGTGACAAGACAAAGCAACCGGTCGGTTACCAGTTAGTTGCCACCGCCATGCCGGCCCACAAGATGCTTATTCACTCCTCGCTTAAAGTATCCCATACCAAAGCAGGAAGGTCACGTCACATATATAATAGGTTCATTCCACATTTAACAATGCGGCATGGATAGAAATTGCCGAACGACACTAGCACGTGTGGTTCTGTTACGATAGAGGGAAAGTGGGACAAGAGAAAACAATCTGCAGCTCACTCACCACCTAAATAAAATACACACCCATTTATACAAGACTAAATTAATATTATTAATTAGCAATAGGAAAAAGTTTACGAAATACGTACCTTTTTTTATAGAGGGGAATGCATTAGGCACCGTCATGCCACCATCATGGGGAGGTGACATGGTTTGTGGGACACACACCTCCCGAAATGGGAGGGTGTACCCACTAAACGCCCCTGTGTCACCAGTGGGCAGCAAGTTGCATATGTAATGCCGAAGCATACCGCCGCATCCCTGTATGCCCTGGCCAGCCGCAGATGACAAGCGGCCGGCACTCCTGGTCCGGGGAGGGCAAATACCCCGGCTTCCGGGGTATAAAAAGGGTGCTCCCCAGGCGGACCTCGTGCAACGGTGTGGCTGCACCCACCACACCGTTACGCCCCTATGAGTGGATCGCGCCCCCGCACTCACCACTCGGGGCACGAAGGACGAGATACATCCCTAAACCAAACATAACTAAACTCTGGAATACAATCATCGTTCAACTTTTATTTATTTGTAATACACTGGAAAAACTTACCGGGCATCGTAAACATAAGATGCATCGCCACTTTCAATTCTCCTTTAACAGCCCACGTCGTGTAGTTGCCTCGTAAATAAGTTTGTCTGTATTTGGAAAATAAAATTACAAAGTAAAAGGCTATGACTGGCTCGGACGTGACGAATGAATTTGAGCTCTTGGAGACACGATAACAATATTAAAATAAAAATAAAATAAAATAAAAATCGTTTATTTCAGGCACATGCCCATATTAAATAATAAGAATTAAATACAATACAATGTCAATCAAATTTCAATTAATCATTTCATAAATAATATAAAATAAAATAAAAATCAAGACAAAAATAAAAACATGTAATCACACATTACAATTAAATTAAAAATTAAATCCAATTATATACATTAAAATACATTTAAAATTAAAAGGCATAATAAAATAAAATACAAATAAAATAAAAATACAAATACAAATTAGGGTATATTAGTATGGGTTATCAACAGGTGTACCATCTTGCACGTCCCTTTATTAGGGTTCCGTAGCCAAATGGCAAAAACGGGACCCTTATAGATTCGTCATGTCTGTCTGTCTGTCTGTCCGTCACAGCCAGTTTATTCCGAAACTATACGAGCTACATTATTGAAATTTGGTGCGTAGATGTATTATGATTACCGCATTATGATTTTGAAATAAAATCAGAAAAAATCCAAAATTTTTGGGGTTCCCCATACATAGAACTGGAACTCAATTTTTTTTTATCAAACTTATACGTGTGGCGTATCTATGGATAGGTATTTTAAAATGATGTTGAGGTTTCTAACATAATTTTTTTCTAAACTGAATAGTTTGCGCGAGAGACTCTTCCAAAGTGGTAAAATATTGAGCCTTGTGGCACCCCCATACGTAGAAGGGCGCCTGGAGACTCAACTCCATTTACTACAACCTTCTCTATTCTGTCTGTAAGGTAAGACTGCAACAAATTTAGCGCAACATCTGAGACACCATAATGCTGTAATTTCTTAACCCTTTGAACGCCAGTGACACTTGTATGCGTCGATAATAACAGATGGTTATTTATTGTGTCTCATTTCTCTGCGGTTAAAAGGATAAGTAAAGTAGTATGTTCAACACAATCGAATGCTTTTGACAAATCGCAGAAAATACCTATGGCATCCTGGTTTCTTTCCCATGCGTCAAAGATATGTTTCATGAGAGCCACTCCTGCATCGGTAGTGGACTTACCTCTAGTGAAGCCAAATTGTTTCTCATGCAACAATTTATTTTCGTCGGTTGCCAGCGCCCCGTTTGTTATTCGGCAGGGTGTACCTACCTACGGGCAGATGAGGTACTATGTAGAAATACATAATACATTCTATATTTTTATAGCTCAGCGTAAGTAAAAACAAAAGCGAAGTAGGCAAGTCCCGATCTCATTCCGAGATATCACGTAGATGCGAGTGTACACTCGCCCGGGCCGGAGTAAATCATCGGAACTTTCCTCACGGTCCATATTTTGTGACAAACTTGGTTTGTTTTTGCTCCGGCCCCTTCGCCAGTTTGTCTTGAGGAAGTTTTGGTGCCCTCGCCATAGGAAATGTATCAAAGAGAGAACGCAATCTTACACTGTTATTCAATGCACTATAGGTTTACATATTAAATCGCTATTAGTACATTTTTGCAGTAAACATAGAACAATCATACGACTCCTTTGGTTGTGACCTTTGCCTTCTGAGCCCAGGGTAAAGGTACCTTTGTAGCTCTGATGTTCATAACACAAGTGCTTAAGTTACTTATTCTAAGATGTGAACAATGTATGTGATGTTGCCTAATATTTATAAAAAACTTCTTGAAGGCTTGGGCAGTTCACTTCCAGATACCTATATATAACATACTTAATACCAGTTTGAGACCAGTAACTGTTGTCTATTTTCTTTTAAGATCGAAAACATAATGGAATGAACAAAAAGTGGAAAGCAAATAAAACTCTCGCTATAAAGTATACCTCAAACAAAGGAACAAAAGAGTCACAGAAAATACTTTGCTGAAGAAAAGAAAATATCGTAATTCAATAAATGAAATATAAGTTTTGTACAGTAAAAATGTGATGAGAAAGATATTTTGTGTCATTTTCGAAACCAGATGTGAATGAGGTTCTCGTAAAGTTTCTCGTTTGCGAATCTTCAATTGTTTATTTAAAGTAACTGTGCTCAAACAATATGAAACTCCCTTATATTTTTTTTCCAACAAGATTATAATTTCAACGAACTGGTAAATAGATAGGTACATTATTTAATTTTTCGCGCAGCGAAAGCCCAGTTCAAATTTAATTTAATTTGCAGGGCCAGATTACCGGTACGTACCTACCGGCTGCCTTTCGAGTAATTTCATTACTTCGGGCTGTATTACACTCGTATAAACATAACAAACCTAAATCAAAAGTAAAATACGCTAGATAATGCATCGCCGTCAATAATATAATCTCAAAATAGGTTTTTATTAGGGCTACCTCAAAATGATGCTTTGGGGCATCACAAAACTATTTAGACTGAATACTATTAATACCTACTACTAGAGTTTTAGTAGGTACTTATCTTATACGGGATTATGCACCAGCAAAATTCATGTAGAAGGTTGTTTATTTATTTGCACAAGGTAAAAAGGCTAACTTAATACCAGGGGAGCCCTGACGCTCTCAAGCACGCAAGCTCAAAGATAAACATTTTAGAATATGGCCACTATAATTAAATGATAATATGTCAACATTATTATAACATTATAACAGATAAAGTTCTCAAGTGTAGGTATTGTCGGAGACTGTAGCGGACTGTAGATTAGTTTTTCATGTAATTAAAGGCTGGCGTTGAAAATATATTGATTTATTTTGGATTAGCCTTATAAGATGCGTGTGGCTATTACAAATGCCAAACTGGAAAAGGAAGTTGATATATTAGTTTATTTTTAATAGTTTTAATGTCGTTAACAGGTATACATACATAGGGATTAGGGACCTTCAAAAAGCGAGCCTATAGATTTCTCAAAGGCCGGCAACGCACCTGTGACTCCCCTGGTGTTGCGGTGTCTATGGGCTGAAGTGATCACTTACCATTAGGTGACTTTCAGGCCCGCTTGCCCCCTCTTCCATAAAAAAAAACAATACATCAACCTCGTATTGTTGCTTCTGGCTGTAGATCTACTTCTTATCTGACACTAATTTCTTCTAATTTTTGCATAATAGCGAAAATGCCCTGAAAACACTACATACTCGTACGTGCGTCGTTAGTCTAAGACATAAATTTGTAAAATATTCTACACTAATTCTAGATGTTTTACTCTACTCTTAAATGTATTTTCACCTCTAATGGAAAGTTTAATTAGATTTAAATATTATGTTTGCCAGCTAGAACAGATGTCGAACAATCTGTTTGAACAATTTTGTTGCCCGAGCTACGGTATTTATCTTTTTGGAAACTTGTTGGACTATTTATTTAAACGTAGTTAAAATACTTGGTTAGAATATATAAAGTGGGCTGATGATAAATAGTTTTGTTCTACGATCCTGTCCTCTAGGCACCAATTCACATCAAAAACCGGCCAAGTGCGAGTCGGACTCGCGCACTTAGGGTTCCGTACCACTGATTGAATGAAAAAATTAGATAATTTGATTTATGACGTTTAAAAAAAAAACTACTGTCTAGATTTCATTCAAACCAAATTTCGTTAGTAGTTTTTATAGTAATACACATCATATATTTTTTTCAGTTTTATCATGCCCATATTTTAGAAGTTACGGGGGGGGGGACACTCATTTTACCACTTTGGAAGAGCCTCTCGCGCAAACTATTTAGTTTAGAAAAAAATTATGTTTGAAACCTCAACATCATTTTCAAATACCTATCTATAGATACCCCACACGTATAGGTTTGATGAAAAAAAATTTTTTGAGTTTTAGTTCTATGTATGGGGAACCCCAAAAGTTTTGGATTATTTTCTAATTTTACTTTCACATCTTAATGCGGTTCACAGAATACATCTACGTACCAAATTTCAATAATGTAGCTCTTATAGTTTCGGAATAAACTGGCTGTGACATACGGACGGACAGACAGACAGACAGACAGACATGACGAATCTATAAGGGTCCCGTTTTTGCCATTTTGGCTACGGAACCCTAAAAAAAGATTTTATACTAAAACCGCCACAAATCTAAGATAGAAACTTTATATGGAGTACTGTATTGTACGAGTATACTTTGTCTACTAGTGGGCTACATTGCTTCATATATATTTAACAATATAACTTGGGTGCTAAAGTTATATTGCAGTGGATTCTTTGGAAGCTACACTTTTCAAAGACAACTTTCAAGAACACATCGGGTACAAAGCAAGTTGTTCACGCGATAAAAACCGATGCTCGCTAGTCGATAATTTATTTCAATACATTGTTGTTACATCATTGAAACTCAGCTGAATTAAATATTTTTTTAGGAAGTTCATTAAGTAAAAGGAACCCTACAATATTCTTTTTATGGCTTAAAAAGACCCTAATAGAAAACATTAAATTATATCAATAATTGGCATTCAAAAAGAGTTTTCAAACCATCTGTCGTTTCTTCTCGATTCGAACCGGTGGTTAAATCTTCAAGATCCGGCGGAGGAGTAATATTTTGTTAACCTTGGCGATTCGTAAGTGCGTGCTTTAAGTCTATTATGAACAAATATGAGTATATATTCTGTTCCTATTCCTAATACCTAGATCTATATTTTATCATTTTTTTTTTTTTTTTATATAGTGGCTCGACATAATGGCTTCCCTACGCCTGATGGAAAGCGAAAGAGAAGCCCAATCGCTGTGACAATGGGCAAGTAAGTGGACAGTTACTTGTCAGTTGCCACCGCCATGCCGGCCCAACCCTAACCCCCCACGAGCTCCGGAAACCCTACTCACCGGCAGAAACACGACCCAGAGGTCATTTGACTGCGGTATTCTATAGGGTGGAGGTCCTTCCCCGGACGGGCGGCTCAATTCGAGCGAAGATTCGCTATGCCCTACCTCTCTTGAAAATCATGTCCAAATTCTTTGGAATTTGGACATGATTGAAAAGATTCCAGGACATTATTATGCGAAAAACCCTTCTCTCTTTTCCAACAGAACCGCTAGGCTCCATTGTCACAGTTTAACAGTAAATATCCATTTCTTTCCGATCAAAAATGTTCGGGAATTCCTACCTTTGCCGCACCATTAAAATGTGAACTCATTACCGACATGTGTTTCCCCTGTGATATGGGATCCCTTTAACGAGGCGTGAAATCGTTTTTCGGGCTGGCTTGAAGTTGGTACAATTAACATTGTTCTTTTTCTCTGTATAATGTGTGCGTTCTAATTTCAATTGAATAGTATTTATTATGGATATGGATTACAAATGGATCTTTGAAATGTATGCGCCCACCCACGTGATGAAAAGGGCTGATTTCAATTGAACGTGAAAATTCAAAATGTATGCTTGTTGCTTCTGTACTGTTACAATAACTTACACTGTGTCCCAATAGTATTTAAATGAAACGTATTTAGTGTCACTTTTAATTGCAATCTGCAATGTTAAGGGCCCTCTCACACCATTAATCCTCAAAAGTCAATTCCCGAGCGAGTAGCGAGTAAACCGCGGACTCATCAGAATTATTTGCGCGATGCAATTAACTTGAGTAAATCCGAATCCACCTCGTTATTTTAGAGGGTTTGCTTTGTCGCCTCAACTGGTAACTTGTCTTATGGGAAAGTCAATCGGAGCCGTGGATCATTACGAGTACAAGTAGTTATAAAATTAATTGCAGTTCAGTTAGTCTTGCTGAAACTCAAACAAATCAGTCGAAATGAGAACCTAGGTACTTCGTTTTTGAAGTCGGTTGAAAAGTTTTTGATTGAAAATATCGACAAATAATTTATTACGTTGATGTAGCTAATATACTGTACAATGTTTTAACTGTATAATTTGGAGAAGTGGCCTATTGGACAATGATACATAAGTCCCTACATAACATGAACAGAAATGTTTGTACTGTGCGGGAATCAAACACGACCCTTGGCTCAGAGGGCAGAGGTCACTACCAAATGAACCATCGAGCCAGCCAATAATAATAATAATAAACTAACCTACCATAACCGGATCATTAAATGAACATAGGACCTCCCCCGCCCTTGGGAAATGATTAAATGTCGCCACTGTTAGAACAAGCGCACAATATTGAAATTCCCTTATTTCCATATTCAGGAAAAGATTAAAGGCCCCATAAAGAGTGTGCATTACCCTTTAATATCGCGTACATCCGACAATATTCCTATACGAATTTTTTTATTGAAATTTTTGTCTTCCGTGAAACATGGCGGAGGAATTTTTGATTACAAACTTGCTTTTACTGAGCATATATGCGTAAAAATTGCGTATGTATTATAAGAAACACATCTCCGGAACGGTTACCGTCTGATCTTTGGACACGGCTTGTTAGACTTGTTAGCGATTCATAAAAGTAATGGTAGGAATGGCGGGCCAATAATAGGAATTCTGAGAACAATCCATTTTTCTTTTCTTTTCGTATAGACGTGAAAAGTAATTTCCGTTCACATCAATAGCTTTCAAAGTAAAGAAGTTACCTAAGTAGGATTTAGGGTTATTAAGCCTTTAGTTGCCGTAAAACCAGACATAATAAAAAAATATTCATTGGGGGAACGGGTATGTTGATATGTGGCAGTCAACATGTTAAATATTCTTTTAGTAATGTCAGCTCCACAGCTTGGAAGAACTGGAGAACAGTTTCATCATCATCAGCTTTTATCAGTCTACTGCTGGACATTGGCCTCCTCCAATGCGGTCCTGGGATTCTCGCAGCACTTGCCAACCATCCTGCGTAAATAGTCAATCCACCTGGCCTGAGGGCGTCCCACACTACGTTTACCCAGACGCGGTCTCCACTCCAGACCTCGTTTACCCCAACGGTTATCGGCTCTGCTGATGTCGCCAGCCAGCCCATTGCCACTTTAGCTTACTAATCCAGTGAGCAATGTCAACTTTGGTTCTCTACCGAATCACCTTATTTCGGATCCGATCCCACAGAGAACGTTTCATTATCATCATCGGCCTATTTCAGTTCATTTCTGGACCTAAACTCTCCAGTTGTTCGCCACTTAGGGCGAAGACTTGGAGGATATACCCTTAAGAGCCACGCTGGCGCTGGTTGAGTTGGCAAGAACAGTTTATAAGCCTATAATTGCAAAAAAACAGTCAATGCAATCCCCGGAAAATGTTTTTTTTTTATAGTGGCTCGAAATAATTGCTTCCCTACGCCTGATGGAAAGCGAAAGAGAAGCCCAAGTCGCTGTAACAGCAAGTAACTGGTCGGTTACCTGTCAGTTGCCACCGCCATGCCGGCCTAACCCTACTCACCGGAAGAAACACGACTCTAAGGTAATTTGGCTGTGGTATTCTATAGGGTGGAGGTCCTTCCCCGGACGGGCGGCTCAATCCGAACGAAGATTCGTTATGCCCTACCTCTCTTAAAATAAAAACAGTTAAATTGTAACACGCCCACTGCTTATTACGGAGTAGATCGTTAAAAACCCATAAATAAACTTAAATTGTTGCGTCCCGTTCGTGGCGGACATAATAGCCAGCCGCTCTGTAATTATACAAGATAATGTGGCCCAAATGAAATACTAGGGAATTGTTTTAAACAGCCTTATTTGAATTAAGGGAACATTTTTCATGGTATATATTTTATGGCTGCGTTGATGTCGGGGTAACACGAGATAATGGGGAGTAGATTAAGGGCGTGCTAAATGACTTGTAACGTGTAATAATACTGATTACTTGCCCGATTTTAGTTAGAAGAGCCATTTCAGTCAGAAGAGCCGAGGTAGCCTAGTGGTAAGATCGTCGCTTCACACACGTGAGGTCGTTGGTTCGAATTCGCGCGGGGCACGCACCTCTGGATTTGCAAAAATCTATGTGCGGAATTATACCACTAGCTTAGCGGTGAAGGAAAACATCGTGAGGAAACCTGCACATCCAGTTTAATTCTGAATGTGTAACCATGATCCAAATTTGTCTGGTTCCCCCTTCTGAGGGTTACGAAGGTCAGATGGCAGTCGCTTCAATGTAATAACCAGACTCACTAAATCTAGGATCATGGTCAAAGCGGACCTTGGGCCTAGAGGCACAAACCGGGACAACGCTAGGAGGATGTGATGATGACTGGCCGGATTTCAGTTGTAGCAGCTGACCTCTAACATACATACATACGTCCCGCCTTTCTCCCAGAGGGGTAGGCAGAGACCACGTCCTAGAGGACGTGCTGCGTATAGCTAACCTCTAAGGTCTTGATTAAAGAGAGCGATGGGCCGTTGTAATAACAAACAACGACCAGTTTTTCTTTATGACATACAGGGCAAAAGGGCTTGAAAGTCACCTGATGGTAAGTGATCACTAACGGCCTCCCGGACGTAGTAACTATTTATTAATCTGTGCTCCCGGTCGCCAGGTTTTGGGCTGGTTCCGTTTGAGGTGAAGTACCATTGACTCGAGAAGAAGAAGAAGTCCGTAGACACCGCTACACTAGGGGAGTCATAGGTGCGTTACCGGTCGTTAAGAAGTTTGGTTTATCATCAGCCTGCAAACGTTTACAGCTGTGCATAGGTCTCCTCCAACGACAATCGTTTTGTCTTAGTCATTATGCTTGGCAAGCAAGAAACGTGTGTGTCTACAGTAGGTTATATTTGTACCTAGGTAAATGCTGCTGCCCGTTTACTGATATTCCCATAGTCGTCTACGACATTCAGGGGATGAAATGGGGTGGTCCTACCTAAATCTCTAGATTTAGGTAAACCACTGTAGTAGACACTAATCCACATATGAAATAACCATGAACAATAAAGTAATGAACGATGTGATGGTACCGATGATATCGGCTCGCTATCCTCACACGAACACGTCTTTACTCGGCGGCGGTGGGACGCAGACTGACTGTCCCCCCACCCCGCACCTTGCGTGAAGTGTAGGAACGAGACGACAGTTGTCAGTGTCAGATGTCAATGTCAGATGTCAGTGTCAGATGTCACTGTCAGATGTTTGACAGTGTGTGTAGTTGTGTGTGTCTGTTTGTATGTTCGTGTACGCTACAATCACACCGGCATTTTAGGTACTGACCTAAAATGGCGAATATAGTGGTGAACTCTGCCTCTGACACAGTGGTTGCGGGTTCGATTCCCGGACAGTACAAACAATAGGTATGTAAATTTTTTTCCTTTGTGTTACTTGGTATTGGTCTGAGTGTTTATGGTATTTTATTATAAAAAAGTATCAAATATATGTTTCGGCTAAGTTTGGGTCTACATGGAGCTATGTGGCCCAGCGTGGGCAATGACTTGTTAAGTAGGTATTGATTAAGTTCTCAAATCGAATGTTTTTTTGTTCCCCTCCAAATGACAACTTGAATTGATTGAGTACTAGAGTATGTTCTGTACTTTGGACTTTGCCTGATGACGAAGAATTTTGGTCTTTAAATAAATAATAAATAAATAAATAACCCAAGACACGCCACGCTGGGCCACACAGCGCCACCTAGCCCCAAACTAAGCCGAAGCTTGTACTATGGGTACTAGACAACTGATAAAGTTACTTAGATACATTTTTTTAAATAAATACATTATTATACATAGAAAACACCCAGACCAATACAAACAGACATGTTAATGAACACAAATGTTTGTACTGTGCGGGAATCGAACCCACGACCCTTGGCTCATAGGGCAGAGTTCACTACCAAATGAGCCACCGAGCCTGTCGAGCCTTTAAAAGTACAAAGACCCTTGCGACGTTTAGAGTCTATCAATTCTAATCTCACTCTAATCTCTTGGATCCAAACGTGTCTCCAATAAATCAACGTAAACTGTGGCGGGATGGCCACAGTGCGCGGAACAGGCCGAGACGTGTGCTGGCATTAATGGATCCAGCCGATATTGATTCAGACTTGCCTACAAACTGCTCTGTCTCAGATATGCGGTGCAAGTTATGAGCAGACAAATTTTCAATATGGTAAATCTTCAATACCATATCATCAAGAGAGGAAACGCATAGCGAATCTTCGCTCGAATTCAGCCGCCCGTCCGAAGCATACTGTAGCAAATTGACCTCCGGGTGGTGTTTTTGCCGTTGAGTAGGGTTCTGGAGCTTATGGCTTCCCTACGCCTGATTGAAAGCGGCAGAAAGCCCAAATCGGTGTGACAACCGGCAAGTAACTGGTCAGTTACCTGTCAGTTGCCACTGCCATGCCGGTCCAACCCTAACCCCCCACGAGCTCCGGAGACCCTACTCACCAGCAGAAACACGACCCGGAGGTCATTTGGCTGCGGTATTCTATTAGGGTGGAGGTCCTTCCCCGGACGGGCGGCTCACTTCGAGCGAAGATTCGCTATGCCCTACCTCTCTTCCGTATTCTATAGGGTGAAGGTCCTACCCCGGGCGGGTGGCTCAATTCGAGTGAAGATTCGCTATGCCCTACCTCTGATTTTACGTTGTTTTCATGCCTCCTTATCATGAACGAGGCGACTTCTTATGCTTTGCGCCATGCCATCGAGCATTACAGGTGGAGTCTCGGGTGAGCGCAGTACGTGATACAGAAATAATCTGTCCAATGTCACGCCGCTATCACGCGCTATTACATATCATTCCGCTGTCGAGGGGTTTTCTGAAGTAAGCACGTATGTGCTAGTTTCTATAACTATTATTTGTTAGCGCGTTGTTTGGTGCATTATCTTCATCATCAGCCTATTACAGTCCATCAGCATAGGCGAGCAGGGATACGGCGAATAGGCACCGTTACATGGTGCAAGTTCCTAGGACGCGCACAGCGCGTTTCGCTTCTACCTTCATAGTGCGAACTATGGAACTCTTTGCCGGGCTCCTTGTTCCCCGAGAGATATAATCTTCCGATTTTCAAGGCGAGAGTGAACCGGTTTTTGATGGGTGAGCGCGTTCCATCGTAGACTACGATATCGCTTTCCATCAGGCGAAACGCAGTTAAGCGCAAACTCATTTTGATAAAAAAAATATAGGACTTTACAGATGTTTGCCACTTAGGGCAAACATCTGGAGGATATAGTAATCGCCACGCTGGGCAGGCGGGTTGGCGATCGCAGGGCGTAACTTCTTGTATCGATGACGCTGCTACCCGTCATCGGCATTGTGTATTTAGTTACGTCTTCTTGCATGGTTATACCGCCATCAGTCGGTCGCCAGAGCCCCGTTCGTTAGTCAGCAGGATGCACCGCGGGCAGGTGAGGGTGACTTGAATTCCTCCTTCTTATTGTAGGTATCGTGCTGTAAGTAGGTACGTTTAGGAGAAAATAGACAAAAGCATTAGCATGATAATAATAGTTTGACGATTAACGCCACGTGTACGAAGTTTGAAGGGCGTGTAATTTGAGAGGAGACCAGGAGCACGCTATCGATCAACATTAGCCGTGAACTTTCGCGATGTACAGAGTTCCTGTAGGCGTTAATACTAACTGAAAACCAGCGCCGTGGCTTCTACGGGAGCCACGGCCTAATGTTGAGTGAGGCCCTTTTGTTTTCGACGTCGCAACGGTCTTGTCCGGTCTAATTATCATGTACCTATTATGTGTTTATCTTTGTTTATGTTTTAGTATAATGTCTGTCTACTGTGTACGTTGTGATGTTCAATAACAATAAACGTTTTTCTATTTCTATCTCTATTTCCATAATACGAAGAGTCTTGGGTACAAAGTGCACGCATTAGGCTTACCCTCATCAGTCTGTCGATAACCCCAAACAGACCAGCCATCTGACTGGCTCGATGGCTCATTTGGTAGTGACCTCTGCCTTCTGAGCCAACAGTCGTGGGTTCGATTCCCGCACAGTACAAACATTTGCGTTCATGAACATGTCTGTTTGTATTGGTCTGGGTGTTGACTAATGTATAATATTATGTATTTATTTACAAAAAAAAGTACCTATCTAAGTAAGTTTATCAGTTGTCTAGTACCCATAGTACAAGTTTCGGCTTAGTTTGGGGCTAGATGGCGCTGTGTGGCCCGGCGTGGCATGTCTTGGGTTATTTTTAATTAATTATTAATTTGTGTTCATGAACATGTCTGTTTGTATTGGTCTGGGTGTTGACTATGTTTAATATGTATTTATTTACAAAAAAAAGTATCTAAGTAAGTTTATCAGTTGTCTAGTACCCATCGTACAAGCTTCGGCTTAGTTTGGGGGGTGATGTGTGGCCCAGCGTGGCATGTCTTGGGTTATTTATTTCTTTATCTTGGTCAAGTCATCGTCTTACCGCGTTAGAGGGCGTCCCACACGTCGATTAAGGACCTAAAGGTCTTAAAAATATTATAAAATGACTTCTTTTACTACTCGGATGGTATTTAGTAGTTTATTGCGTCGTTTATTGCGTCGTCGCCACATCCCAATTGGGTATTCGAGCTTGACGCGAACCTTTGTCGCTGCAGCGCTGTTCCCAGCGCTTTGTCGCGTGACGTCACAGGAGATCCGCCGCTCCCGAGTGAAATATTCAACGGAGCTAAAGCACTTGGGATTTGTGTTTTCTTTCGAATGGTGTTTCTTAAAAATCTATAAGTTTTGTAAGGCTTTAGAAAGACGTGAGGTCACGATAGCATTAGGTGTTCCGATATTATACAAATTAGCAAATTAAATCGAAGCTTGTACTATGGATACTAGACAACTGATAAACTTATTTAAACTTCTTTTTTAATTTACGAGTACATAGTTGCATCCAGATCAATACAAACACACATGATACATACATACATACATACCGTCACGCCTTTCTCCCAGAGGGGTAGGCAGAGACCACGTCCTTCCATTTGCGACGATCCTGGCACACAGCTCATGATCATTTACACAAATCGTTGTAATGTCCGGAAATCGAACCCGCGATGACTGAACACAACCTGGTCGTAAAATTACAAACTCATTAAACTGAATTTGATCAAACACAGCTCGATTAAATCACTTTTCCAAGGAAAAACAAAGAAACCAAAGCTTTGTTCATTCGGGACTTTCCATGACACAGACATAATATGAACACCCATAGATAGACTTACAAACTTACAATACTCCTCTTTTTGCGTCGGAAGTTAAAAAGACATCGCTGTGGAGTCGACAAAGCGCTTGTACCCTCAAGCGCAACAAAGGTCGGAGCGAGCGGCCAATTTTCAAATTAGCTTCAAACTCTTTTACGTTTTCCTCGCATTTTATTCAAGCGCGTTCATAAAGCACGCAAGTTGCCTGAAATTTTTAACTAGGTAGAACAGCGAACGTGTTCTTATTTTTTATTTAGTTTTAGTTTCTCAATGGGGTATAATATAGATATTAGGTTATTGTAAAATTATACTACTTTTAAGCCTTATCCTTTTTTAAGCAAGAGGCGTCAAACGAGCAAATGTGATGCCTGGTAGTAAGCAGTCGACCGCCCATGGGTGTCATGTGCAAGTCAAATCGAGTTCTGGAGTCGCTGCCGACCTTTTAAATAAGGTACGCTCGTTTCTTGAAGGCTCCCAAGTCGTAGCTGTTTGAAAAGGCTGTCGCAGAGAGTTGGTAACACAAAACCGATGCGCGAGGCAAGATATTCCTCATAAAGCGTTGATGTTGATGATGTATCATCATCATCATTGTTTACTTGGGTACAAACAAAAGTGCGCTGTACTACACCGCCTGCGTCTCGCCTTTGGAATGCATAAGAGTCGTTCTAACCTTGATAAATTTTGTGCTGCAGTAATTTTGCGTTGCAACTACATAATTAACTAACTCATACATTACTGTAGTGAAGTTATTAGATCGACATTTTTGTAACTATTACAAGTCACGAACTGGCAGTTAAGGTAGTTCGTTTTATGACTTTTAGCTGGAAATACAAGCTTGATAGTGTCGAATAAATTTATTAGGTTATAAATTTCTTTCTTTTCTAATTAACGAGGTGTTGTTTTTTCAAAAAAATTAAACCTAAAGATTTTTTTTATTCATCCATACGAATACTTGCTTGTACTTATTATACATTGTAAACACCCAGATCAATACAAATAGACATGTTCATGTACACAATTTTTTGTACTGTGCGGGGATCGAACCCACGACCCTTGGTTCAGAAGGCAGAGGTCACTACCAAAGATCTATTGAGCCAGTCAAATAGGCAAATATACAATATGTAGGTCTTTATCTGATAAGACCTGTGATCATTACCAAATGCACCAATAAACCAGTTAAAATGAATTTAAAAAAGATAATTAAAAAAATATAGGTATAGATAAGTTGCTCTTAAGGGTAAACGAGGACTTATTAAACTTATTAAATTTTATTTATTTTATTATTTATTTATTTACCAAAAAAAATACTGAGAACTAGACAAAGTATGCAAGTCTTCAAGAAACGAGCGTATTCATATTTAAAAGGCCGGCAGAGACCCTAAACTCGATTAGAGTTGCGGGTGTCCATGGGCGGTATCGGTATCGAGTCAAAGAGAACACGAATAATTGTGACCCCGGTGACAACCAGGAAGTCAATTCCCAGCTGTCACCCCGGAGGACAAGGTTAGAGGGATAATTGAACAGGCATTGATCGTCTGCCGTCTCTCGTATAAAAAAAGTTAGTTTTTATTAGACCCATGAAACTAGGCAAAGTATAATAACTGTTCTTTATTTGATAAGACCTACAAAAAGTCCCAAAGAACTACCAAAAGTTGATTCATCAAACAAACCTGTTCACGTAACCTCTCACTGATGTTCAGATTCGATGACGTAGCCGGGCTGACGGCGGCGGCGTTTTGATGACGTCACCGTCCTCTACAAACACGCCCCAATCGCGAGGGACACTTCACACACTTCGTTTGGGTTACGTAAACCTGATTTTGAAGACGAGTGAAACATTTTGATATGGCGGTACTAGTGATTTTTATTACGTAAGGCACGAAAAAGATTAATCATCATCATCAGCCTATTGCAGTCCACTGCTGGACATAGACCTCTCCAGTTGTTCGCCACTTATGGCAAACATCTAGAGGATATACCCACTTGGTTGGCGATCGCAGGGCGTAGCTTCTCGCACCGATGACGCTGCTGCCCGTCATCGGTCTGTGGTATTTAGCTAAGCCTTTAATTAATTGCGATGGTTATACCGCCACCAGTCGGTTGCCAGCGCCTCAGTTGCTATTCGGCAGGATGCACCACGGGCAGGTAAGGTTGGCTTGGAGCGAAAAGATGATAGGCCGCTTCCTTACATCCCCAAAGATTGATCGATATCGATTAATTTGAAGCACTGTTTCATCATCGCCAGCGCAGTCCATCCAAATGGGCAGATCCCTTAAACTCTTTAAGAGAGGTAGGGCATAGCGAATCTTCGCTCGAATTGAGCTGCCCGTCCGGGGAAGGACCTCCACCCTATAGAATACCGCAGTCAAATGACCTCTGGGTCGTGTTTCTGCCGGTGAGTAGGGTTTCCGGAGCTCGTGGGGGGTTGAGGTTTGGCCGGCATGGCGGTAGCAACTGACAAGTAACTGACCAGTTACTTGCCCGTTGTCACAGCGACTTGGGCTTCTCTTTCGCTTTCCATCAGGCGTAGGGAAGCCATTATGTCGAACCACTATAAAAAAAAAAAACTCTCCCACTAGGGGAGTGACGGCAGCGGTCCTCCTCAAATGAGGCCAAAGCTATCTGTAAAAATATAAACACTAATCGTCCATATTATGAACAGCATGAAGAAAATCTTTAACTTCCACACACAAAGTTCCCCTCATTAGAATGAATCGCCAGTCTCATAAAACGGGACCCCAGCATTCTCACAACTGTCCCTCTTTATTCAGAAATGAAGTTTATACTTTGACAAAGAACTTGCAGCGACCATCCCATCCCATCTTTTTATAAGGGCGTTCAACTGGACCGGAGAGATTTAACTTGATTCGAACATCGCAACTATTCGAGACTAGAAAGTGTAATGCGGTTTTCTTGCAGTTGGCATGTTTTGTTGCTTGTTACGAAGTCGGTTTGTGCAGTTTTTGTTTGTAAACTTTGTAATCGACCGCAGTCATACAGCTCATTTGGGGAAAAAGTCTTTAGTCCTTAAGGAAACATTGTATAGTTTAAGTTTTTATTTAACTTGACTGTCACTAAGTAACGCGCTTTTTATAGCAAAGATGGCAAACGGGTCTAAAGATCACCTTCTTCTTCTTTTCGAGTCAGTGATAAACCCTCAATGTAAGGGGATGTAAGGAAGCGACTCATCATCGTTTCGCTTCAAGCTAACCTCACCTTCCCGTGGTGCATCCTGCCGAATAACAAACGAGGCGCTGGCAACCGACTGGTGGTGGTATAACCATCACGACTGAAGCCGTAGCTAAATACCACAGACCGATGACGGGTCAGCAGCGTCGCCGGGGCGAGTAGCTACGCCCTGCGATCGCCATCCCGCCTGCCCAGCGTGGCGTTATGGGTATACCCTCCAGATGTTTGCCCTAAGTGGCGAGCAACTGGAGAGGCCTATGTCCAGCAGTGGACTGCAATAGGCTGATGATGATGATGAGTATTAAGATCACCTGATGGTAGGTGAACACTTCAGTTCATAGATACTGCGACACCGCCCTGTCATAGGCCTCTGAGAAATTCGTAGGTTTGCTTTATGAATGTCTTTAAAATTCACAGAAAATTAGTTCGAAGACTAGGGAATCGAACCAAAATACTCCAAATCATTGGAACTTTTAGGCTCTAGGTACGTTAAACCATTCCGAAAGACAAGATAATGACAAATTGATCACTCGATAAGCAAACAAATTTCTATAAACCACATCTCCTAAAATCCACAATGAAAGATATAAAATCCAATAACGATTATGTCAAATGCCGTAACGGGTGAAAATTAATCCCCAAGTTTATGCCATCAGTGTCATAACAGGGGAACTTGATGATTTTAAATTAGCTGTCAGGGGCGAACAATCACACCGAATCGCGTCATAGATCATCAATAAATCCGAGTAGCGAAGTAATGATTGACAGTTTCTCCACGAACCGTGGCCAGGCTACGGTGTGAGTGACAGATGGCAGCGTTTAAGAATATAAATTGTTGTCGTTCAAATTACTGACTGACCCTGGCTGAGACTACCATCGGGGCTCATTTGGTATTTTTAAACACTGTTTTATAATCTGAAAAGCATTTAATATAATCCAATTACAATCATAAATTTATCCAGAGACTCCATAGAGAGACGTCAGAGTAATAATTGGCGGGAACTCGATGATAGCTGTCAGTGTCATCGGAACGTCACACGCCAACTGACTCATGAGCGTGGCAAAAAGGGCTTTCCGAAGTGGTTAATTATTCTCTAAAAAACCATAAAAAATACTTAGAATTATCCTATTGTATACAATAGTTGCACTATGCACTGCTACTGTAAAAAGTGGTATATTTTTTCTTTTTTTTTAGTACTTGACAATGGCTAGTGGCTTTCTTATGCCTGATCCCTATCTCCCTCGAGCTCCGACAGAAACACGACTCTTAAACACAGAACACGAGGACGTTTGGCTGCGTTATTCTATATCAAGGCTCCATTCGAGCGAAGACTCGCTATAGCCTACCTCTTTGTGAATAAATAATAAATACTGGTAGTTGAAACCGCCTAACACTTGTCCCACACAACTGCAGATTCGGGTAATCACACGGGCCATTGAGTAAGCTAACTCATCGACCGCGGATGACGAGCTCCGCGTCATCCGGCCGCCTGCCCTTGACTCAGCAACTTTGGCCCCCAGGTACACTCCGCCAGTTTGAGTTGGCTGCGGTTACATTACGCTGTAATAGTGAACTTCACTCAGAACAACCGACACAGCTCACCGGATTAGTAAGCTGAAGTGGCAGTGGACTGGCCACATCAGCCGCAGAACCGGATCGGCAAACGTAATGTAGCGTCCTACAGGCTAGGTGGAGTGACGATTTGCGCAGGACGGCTGGCAAGTGCTGGATGCGAGAAGCCCAAAATCGACCTAAGTGGCGAACATTAGGAGAGGCCTATGTCCAGCAGTGTACTGACACGGGATGCTGATGATGATGATGACTTGGTGGCTTGCTACGCCGGCCATGGTTCAGTGATAATAGATTCCCTTTTATATCATCATCATCAGCCTATTGCAGTCCAGTACTGGACATAGGCCTCTCCAGTTGTATACCACTTAGAGGAAACATCTGGAGGGCATACCCACCGTCCGTGGAAGGACCTCCGCTCTATAGAATACCGCAGCCAAATGACCTCTGGGTCGTGTTTCTGCTGATGAGTAGGGAGCTGGTGGGGGGTTAGCTAGGCCGGCATGGTCAGTGACAACGAGTCAAAGGCCACCGCCTTTGACTCGTTGTCACTGCAACTTGGGCTTCTTATTCGCTTTCCATGAGGCGTGGGGAAGCCATTATGCCGAGCTACACTATTTAAAACATCACAATTGAACCTACCTACCGTCTTCCAAGCGCATGTCTTGATTATTAAGTTCAAACTCCCTTGACTTGATTCACTTGCTTTTATGTTTCTTTAATAGAAGCAAAGCAATCGTTTGTTATATGGCTACCGGTCACCCCACCTTAAAGCGTTAATGTAGAAAACGCCAGAAAATTTTACAAGATGAAAGCAATTTAGCCACAATCAACACGCTGAACAGGTGTCAGCTTAAAAACGAATAAAAACTCACACTTTACCAAGTTAAATTGCTTAAGTTGGAATAAGAAGAATACGCATTAAGGAGCCCATTTCCTTAGGAGAGATTGGCATGTAAATTGATTTCGTCACATGGAATATTAAATACGCCACGTGGTAGGGAGGCGTGCCGAATCATTCAAAAGACATTTCCTTAAAACGTTTTCGTTTAACGCTTAGTATAGGTGCCGGGGATGCCCGCATAGGTTATTGCTTTACGTACGAACTTTGTAATAAATTATGGATATTAATTGTGCATTACAATGACTTGGTAGGAAAGTTAAAGTTAATTAGAAATCCGAATATTACAGGATACGTTGCACAAATGTAATTTTTATAATAGCTTGGCAATATGGCAATATACAAGGTTGACTGACAGAATAAATTTCGTCTTTTGTACTTTTTTTTTCAATATTATGTATTTTAAATAAATTGACATGTACATTAATTTCTAAAGAGGAAAAGTAGGTATTTGTCTTTTTATGTGTGTGTTAATAATGAATAAACTCAAAAATATCGTACCGATTTCAAAATTTGTTTCACCAATGGAAAGTAAGATAGGCTTTATTTATTGCTAGAAAAAATGGTATAGACGATATTTATTTATTTCAAGTACCCGAAGCGAGCGAAGGCCGATCGCTAGTCACTACATAGTGAAAAGTCGCTTTTGTTTTCTGTCTGTCACTATATATACTTATTTCTTTAAAACTACGCAATGGATTTTGATGCGATTTTTTAATAGATAGAGGGATTCAAGAGGTACGTAGGTTTACGTGTACGCAACCGTGCGGGGCGTGTAAAACAACAACTTTCAAAACTCACACATTGTCATGCTCCACAAGGGATCTTCATATTCATTTTGATAATAGCCAAAAGCTGGATTCGTAAAGATTTACGAAAATTACTAACCGATACAGACAACATTTCACACATTGAAATCTCGCACCAACCCAAATGGCTTTAGCTAATCGATTAGGAATGGACGTAGGCATTGCGTGCTCTGCAAGCCTAATGCAATAGAGATTAGTAAGGTGCATCTCACTCGGCCGTAACCTCTGTTGGGCAAGAACTACAATTGCTTTAAATTTTCGAGAATGCTAGTGTAGCAATAAATTCAAATTCAAATATTTATTGCATGTCACATTACAAAAAAGTTACACAGATGGTATATGTAGAAGGTAATAACTTATGTGATTGCTTTTAATTTGTAAATACAGACACACTTACAAACATTAACAGCTAGGTACCTACAGGTTTTGAACTCGTGAATATCTGTAATGTGAGAAAATAAACCGCTATTACATAAATACTTGTAGGTACTACTTGAGAGTCGCATTTGGTCACCATGAGACCATGGTCTAACAGTTAGGTACTATTTCACATTTGGTCCTTTTTGCATGATTTGATTTTTTTCTCTCCGTAGTAGATGAGTAGATGTTTCTCTCTCCGCTTGTATCGAACTTTCATACATAGTATTAGGAGAATGAAAGAATAGAGAGTTTTCTGTGTTTGTGCATACGTATTTGCACTGTATTTCCATCATATGTGGCAGGTGTCATTGGCCACAGTGGCTGAAATCTGGTTAGGAGAGTATTAATTACGCCTAATTGTAGATGTTTTATAAACAAAAGACCACAGACAACTAGTCAAATAGAGGTTTAAAAGGATACAGAAACTTTCACCGCCCGAACTTTTACAAGACCTTACTATCGAAACAGGCAAATTTTTAGCGGATCTCTGGCAACACCGATAGGTGTACATCGGGTCCCTCAGGGTGGGAGGGATTTACATATATTTTACATATAATTATGGGAACAATCCTGCGGTTGCAGGTGACGCTTTGGAATAACAAATGGTCCCAATCGCTGTTGGAAATTGTTTTAGAATTAGTTATTTTAGAGCAACCTTTCGTGGTAATAGTATGATCGTGGGTTTAATCTTGTTTTTGTTCTCAAGATATTTTAATTTTAGCACTTTTTGATTAAGTTTCTGACAGAAATTATTGGTCATCATCATCCGGATTGCCCAAAGCAGGGCGTGATTCAAGTTAAAGGATTTTATTATTTGCATCTTCAACTTTCAGTGACATACTAATACACGTTTTTTTCGTCGTCTTACATAGCAGATTCGGCGCCTATATCCTTTTTTCACACGAATAATTGATGTTGTTTGTGTCTAGAATACCGGGAGTTAAAGGGTTACAAATATTAACTGACAACAGTGTACGCTGGAGCAGAAAAGACCCTAATTGGGACCTTATCTATGAGAAACACATCTCGAGTTCTCTAGGAAGATGGATGAGGCTAGATACATCTTGCAACCGTTCGTAGTGGAAGTCTTAGGGTCTTACCTCTGTCCTGCAGTCGATCTCTTACGGCTGACTTTGATAGAAAGAAAATAAGTATGATATTTGGCACAAAGCAATCATATTACATGGAATTAGCATTAGATTGTATTGATTATACGGTAACATAATCCAAATGATGACGATTTATTTTAAAATGAATCAGTCATTCGTTACATAATTTCAATTCGAAAATTATATATTCATCAAATCAACATTAATGCATAGGATAGGTAAGTTAATCCGCATCCACATTGAAAAACAAAACGATTCGATGTACAGATCACAAATGCTTTACTGAATCCGAAATTCAACATTCACAACAAAGTTTATAGTATCCGACCAATGTATGCTATACAGGAATTAGATCGTAACTCGTCGCAGTCTGTTTGTAGCGATAGTATTTCAAAATCAATATTCAAAATATGTTTATTTTCCTTCACAATTAAGGCAAGCTTAAGGTTAAATACAAATAAGAACAGTACATGTTGTTGCCAAAAAGTGAGGGCTGGTGCCTGAAATAGGCTTAAGAGCTACAGGTCACCAGTATTGTTAAGATAGTATAATGTTATGGTTTTGTAAGAAGCTACTGTCTGGATAGTTGATGATTCCTACTTAAATAACTGAACTGCATCCTGCTGAATAACAGGATGCAACGATTAGTGGCGCCGCTTAGTGACGGTATAAACATCACAATTGAAGGCGTAGCTAAATGCCAGAGGCCAATTTTTTTTTCTAAATGACTACGATGATGGCCAGGCCGGCCTTGTCATCATCACCGGACTGTTGGGAGAGCGGAAGGCTCTCTAATCCAGAGGCCAATGACTGCCTGATAATGATTTAACTGAGTGGATAACTTACAAACGCTTTTCAAACATTTTACAGCCCTTTCTTTGCGTTGGAGGTTTAAAATACGTTTAATTCTCCGGTCAAGCGTAAGTGCTTGGTTAGTAAAAAATTAATTTGTTATAGGTATAAATATGAATTTTCGGATTTTTGAAGAGAACATTTTGTCTAAACTTTTTTATTTTTTGGCGTTGTTGTGTCACGAAGACGTCAAAGTAAAATTCACTAATTAGAAGCTTGCACCGGTTTTGTTTGCTAGGTTAAATGAATTTTGGCTTATTCAAATATAATTTAAATAATATTTTCATTACTACAATATATTTTGTGACAGGTTTTGCGAGAAAGCCCGCGCTTTGAGTAGATGCGCCCTGAGGCCATGGTTGAAGCATAAAGAACTAACTATAGCTGATTAGATTTAATTATTTGAAATTAAATTATTAACATACGGACAAGTAACGAAACCAGTCAGTTGCCTTGTTGCCCGTGGTGCATCCTGCAGAATAACAAACGAGGCGCTGGCAACCGACTGGTGGCGGTATAACCATCACGATTGAAAGCGTAGCTAAATACCACAGACTCATGACGGGCAGCAGCGTCCCCGGAGCGAGAAACTGCGCCCCACGATCGCCAAACCGCCTGCCCAGCGTGGCGATTATGGGTATATCCTCCGGATGTTTGCCTAAGTGGCGAACAACTGGAGAGGATATGTCCAGCAGTGGAATGCAATAGGCTGATGATGATGATGATAATGAATAATGACAGCGTATGGCAACACAAGTCCACATCATCTCTGATGCAACGCAACGCTCCGTCCGCGGCGACAAGCGGCGACGCGACGCGACACAATGGCGGGACAAAGCGCATTGTTCCGGCCCATTGTCGTGCTAACGACGCGACATACAAACATGTTGTTAGGCGTTTTCAACGGCTGTCGTGTTTTGGTGACGTGACGAGTGGTTTATTCGTGAAAAAGGACTTTTTTGGTGAATCGTCGGTGTCTGTCTGTAGGTTGCTTTTTCATTTGGTAGGGAGCTATGTAAGGTGATAACACAATAATTGATAATCTGAAAGTATTAATTTACACAATCCAATTACAAAAACTCATTCAGCCAGAGCGAGAGAAAAGTAATAGTCGGCGGGAACTCGATGACAGCTGTCAGTGTCACCGTTACGTCAAACTTCAACTGTCAACGTTAGTGCGGTGACTCTTGAGCGTGGCGAATAGTGCTGTACCGCAGCGGTTGATTATTCACCTCTAACAAAGGGTCACTCATGTAGTAACACTCACTTACAGAGCTCCCTACTAGGTTGGCTTGGAGGGAAAAGATGGTAGGTAGCGGTCTTTCATCTTGTATCGTTTGTAGCGTGATCTGGCTAAACGCTTGGTAGAAGCCTCAGGTTACAAGAGTTACAAGAGCTGGTGTTTTCCTCCCAGCGTATCAGTCTGGCCATACAAAGAGGAAACACGACCAGCTTTCTTGGCACAATGCCCTTGGGCAGTGATCTGGGACATATTTTCTATTTATAAGTTTATTTTTAATCTCGTTGTATTTGAAATTGGTTTTTGTGTAATTAAATGTATTATTTACATATGGATGTGTGTTACATGTGGATATAGTAACAAAAATTATAACTTAAAGATATAAAGCTTAGATCAATACATACGGGTATAAGGAGTTTAAGGAGTTATTCCCGTGCTCATGATATAAAAAATGATACTTTTATTTATGAATGCACGTTTTTTAAAGTTGACTAAAAAGCTAACTGAACTAAATCAATATCTACAAAGAAGGTATCAAGCTACTGTAAATACGACATAAGCTGTCTTCCGCCTCGCCTCCTCCAGACCGGAGGGCCCTCACAGCGAGACAAGTTAAAGCAATTACGAAGGCTATAGCAGGAAACGTCATACTAAGCTAATAGTAGCTATGTAACGGACCATTCATTTAGTAAGCTATATATATGCCTATGCGTTTATTACATTAAAAAAAAACAAAGAAATTAGTAAATTTAAAAAAGGAAGAGCGTTAGTGATTTGGTGACAATATGACGTCATTCAAAGTTTCCATTACTTGTACCCATGGATCGTACGTTAGAACGTATATGAGTGTAGGTACACCTAGTACTTGTATCTTGTTGTACCTGACTGACTTATTTAAACTCATTGAATGACTAATTTAAAGTTCGAATCGAATTCGAGCAAAAAGCTACATATTGACAAAATGGCTGAATCGTTGAACATTAGACAGGCCGTTAGCTCGTATGCCATCCACAGTAAAATAAGCACTAAAAATCAAACATCGTTTGAATGGCACGAATAAATGTGCGAGAAAGTTTCCGAATCCTAGCAAAAGCCATTATGAATATCCCAGTGGTCCATCTTTTATAAAAATCCAGAAAAAGCCGCAATCAAAGTCGCCCCATTCCGTAATCGCCCAGTTGACAGACAGCTAATTTCAAAAACCTGCTAGTACCCGCTACAGTCTAAGCAAAGCATTGTTACCACACGGGCGAAAAACCCGGCATACAACATGTTTGTATGTCGCGTCGTTAGCGCGACAATGGGCCGGAACAATGCGGCTTTGTCCCGCCATTGTGTCGCGTCGCTCTGTCGCTACAATCATGTTTACGTGATAATTTCCACTGAAAAAAGATGATGGAGCTCTTTTGAGGGGACCAGTCGACCTGCCTGTATCTCCCGCCACATTGAAAAGCGGAAAAATGCACGTCCGTCATAAAGGTTTTGTATCGAGAAAATCACTCGACAGAATTTAAATCACAACAACTTTGTGATGTGAAAAATTAAACGAAAAATATTATTTACTAGCTGTGCTCGCGACTTAATTAGTCCGCGTGGAATAGTTATTTTTTCCCCGTTTCTTTTTATATTTTCCATTTTTTCTTCGCTCCTAATAGTTGCAGTAGTTGCAGTACCTAGTAGTTGCCTTCCGCGATAAATGGTCTATTCAACACAAAAAGAATTTTTCAATTCGGACCAGTAGTTCCTGAGATTAGCGCGTTCAAACAAACAAACAAACTCTTCAGCTTTATAATATTAGTTAAGTATATAATTGTGTTTGCGTAGGTTTATACAGTTACAATTTGAGAAAAATGTATCTTTAGTTTGAAACGCTATATTTCTGCATAGTGTTTAATAAATAATAATAAATAACCCAAGACATGCCACGCTGGGCCACACAGCGCCATCTAGCCCCAAACTAAGCCGAAGCTTGTACTATGGGTACTAGACAACTGATAAACTTACTTAGATAGGTACATTTTTTTTTGTAAATAAATACATATTATACATAGAAAATTTTGTAAATAAATACATGTTTTACTTAATGCTGGACATAGACCTCACTAATCGTCCCCCACTTTGCTCTTCCTTGGACTTCTAGCATCCGTTGCCACCTACGCTTTTCGTGTAAGGGCAAGAAATTCAGGTGGAGTAACTTTTCGAAACTTTTTCGTATCCACGTCCTTCACTTTTGACTAATTACCGCTGGAACTACGGCTTAATAACGGCCAGTATTCCACTACCCACTTTCTTTGGAATCATCATCCTAAGCCTATTGCAGTCCACTCTTAAACACTCCAGTTGTTCGCCACTTAGGGCAAACATCTAGAGGATATACCCATAATCGCCACGCTGGGCAGGCGGGTTGGCAATCGTAGGGCGTAGCTTCTGGCTCCGGTGATGCCGCTGCCTGTCATTGGCCTGTAGTATTTAGCTACGCCGTCAATTGTGATGGTAATACCGTCACCATCGGCTTCCAGAGCCTTGTTTGGATGCACCACGGGCAGGTAAGGTTTGCTTGAAGCGAAGAGATGATAGGTCCCTTACATTCTTTGGAATATTACTAGCTAATTTGACAGAAAAACAAAATATCACAAACCCGGAATTTCTCGGTCCTTATAGCGTCAAGTCTTCGTCTTATAGTGACTATTAAACCAACAAACAAGTCTAGCTAGAGCTTCTCGTATTATTAGGAATTCAGACAAACATGTGCTGAGTCTAAAAATTCCTATTGGACTTTCGTGTCCGGCGGCCACATGGCCGATTTTATGAATTATAAATGAAATCCTCCCTGAAATTCCGACAAAACATAGTTCTTTCCCTGAGGGGCAGTTAAGTGGGGAACGACTTTTCTAGAGGTATTATTTTTTGACCTCCCAGCGAATTGGAGTCGCAAAGGTCAAGCAGGCACAAGAGAGGCAGAAATACTTGATTTTTCTTACCTAAAATGAAAACAATAGTCGAAAGATACAAAATCGGTTGGTAGTGTACACAGCATAAAACATTACCTAAAACTTAATGTTACTCAACATAAACGTATAGGTTTGGATAAAATTGAGCATTTACTTTCGCAACAAAAAAAAACACTTAACAGGTAGGTACGTAGGTAGTCAGAATGCATAATAATGTATGTTTTATCTTAAAAACAATTTAAACTACGATTTATTTAGTGTTAAATAATTTCATAACTTTTATTTGATCCGAAAAATCTTATCTCGTGTTGAGAACTAGGTTATTTAAATTAAATTATTTACTGAACATTGATCATGTATGAGATTTAATCCTTGACATCTGATGAGGGATGTTAGCGAGCAACCTATCATTTCACTAATTACCTGCCCGTGGTGCATCCTGCCGAATCCCAAACGAGGTACTGGCAACCAACGGGTGGCGGTATAACATCACAATTGAAGGTGTAGCTAAATACCACAGGCCGATTACGGGCAGCAGCGTCATCGGAGCGAAAAGCTACGCCCTACCATCGCCAACCCGCATACCCTGCGTGGCGATTATGGATATATCCTCCAGATGTTTGCTCTAAGTGGCAAACAGCTAGAGAGGCCTAGGTTGAGGTCCAGCAGTGGACTCCAATAGGCTGATTATGATCACTTCAAAGTAACCTGACTTTTTTCCAATAATCAGAACAAATACAAGCGTTGATAACATTAGCATGCTCTCTAAGCAGGATTCCAACTACGACCCAGCAGAACAGGATTTGAATGATATCATGAAATCACTCGTCAAACATAGCCATCAGAGCTCAGTCCAAACACTGCAGCTAGGTTGGCAAACAGTCTGCGCAAACACACGGGGCCGACCGGCGCGCCGTCGCGACTCTACGTAGCTCCTAGCTATATCAACTTTAGAACAGACGTGATGCGCGGTCCGACTGACAGAGCAATTATGAATTTTACTTTATTATAGTGAACTAGCGACCCACTCTCGCTTCGCTTAGAATAAATTTCTCTACTATATAATTCATAATAAATAATCCAAGACATGCCACGCTCGGCCACACATCGCCATCTAGCCCAAAACTAAGCCAAAGCTTGTACTGTGGATACTAGACAAGTGATATATAAATGAACAATAATTAACCTAACACATGCCACGCTGGGCCACACATCGCCATCTAGCCAGAAACTTGTTTCAACAAAAAGGGTTTTTTAACACTTCTTAATATATTCACTTCATAGCGGATCGCATAGGAACATTCAAAATCTTCTTCTACTTTTCGAGTCAATGGTACTCTGTCTCAAATAGAACCAGCCCAAAACCTCGCAACTCGGATACCGCTGTCGGTACCCTTGCAAAGGTCACCCACCGAGCACTAAGTGGGGCACAGCTGGCAAGTTAGCAAATGTTCCATGGTCTATGATGGAGCACCACAATCGCAGCCAGCACGCACGTTCCCACTTATCCCCCTCTTAACTAATTTCGACCTACACAGGTCAACTCCAGAGCGAAGTCGGTTAAGAGCTCTCCACACTGGCCAGGTCCTACGTAATGGGAAGGCGGGAGTTTCTCTCCATCCAAAGGTCAATCTTTGTTTCTGGAGGCCGGGTTGCATATATATTAATATTCAAAATAAAATGGACTGACTAATGTTTCGGATGTAAAAGAGCGGTCTATTATCATTTCGCTCCAAGCCAACCTCACCTGCCCGTGGTGCATCCTGCCGAATAACAAACGAGGCGCTGGCAACCGACCGGTGTGGCTTTATAATCATCACAATTGAAGGCGTAGCTAAATACCACAGACCGATAATGGACAGCAGCGCCATCGGAGCGAGAAGCTGCATTAGCCAAACCGCCTGCCCTGCGTGACGATTGTGGATATATCCTCCAGACATTTGCCTTAAGTGGCGAGCAGATGGCTCTCCAGCTGCTATGTCCAGCAGTGGCCTGAAGTACATAGGCTGATGATGATGACTTAAGTTTGAAAATAAATTTCTTGATTTCGTCAATGTTAGGTTAAACTTACTATTTAATACACGAGTTATCTATTCTACACGAAATAAGCAATCATTTAATTACCTTAAAATGGCTGAAACATTTCAAAGGCAGTCGGAACCTCGGATGTTATCATCAAATTACTTGCAAACAGTCTGCGCAAACATCGCTCGACTCCACAGCCAGTGCGAATTCGTGGAAACGGTAAAAGGACCTGCGGGCTCAGATACATTCCATTAAGTGGCAGATATTTGACATGTCAATTAATTAATTTGTACAATGTAACGACAAAATTTAAATCTTTTTAGTAAGTAGCACAGATAAGAGCCGCTTCTCGGTATTTATTTTGTGATGGACGTCCTCAGGTGACGATTTGTGCAAGATTTACTAAAAGTGAATATTCTGAAGATTAGTTAAATTGAGATAAACTTTTTCGTGTGAATTGACTGGCGCGTTGTTTGATCATCCTTAATTGAGTCTGAAAATTCTAAGGAACGTGAAGAAAAGCCTCAGTTTGAAATAAGGTATGTATCAACTATCACATGCTTTTCTGACTATGTCCTTTGGGTAGCACAACATAACGATCTTACATCGCCTGATGGAAGGCGAATGAGACGCCAAGCCGCTGTAACAACGGGCAAGTAACTGGTCAGTTACCTGTCAGTTGCCCCCGCCATGCCGGCCCAACCCTAACCCTCCACGAGCTCCGGAAACCCTTCTCTTTCGCTTTTCATCAAGCGTAGAGAAGTCATTATGTCGAGCTACTATAAAAAAGTATCTCGTTTAATTATGTCGTCACTAATTTAAGAATAAGAATAAGAATAAGAATAAGAAAAGCTTTATTTGGCCACAATTACACAATGTAACACTATAACTAAAAATAATAATAATAAAAAAATAATAATAATAATAAACTCTAGCTACTATGTAGGATGTGGCCAAAATGGTGTCCACTCAGCTATAATGTCATGGCAA
The DNA here is from genome assembly GCA_031163375.1 of Conogethes punctiferalis. Taxonomy (NCBI): domain Eukaryota; kingdom Metazoa; phylum Arthropoda; class Insecta; order Lepidoptera; family Crambidae; genus Conogethes; species Conogethes punctiferalis. The sequence goes on along the minus strand of CM062083.1, from coordinate 2,214,111 downwards.
ATATTTATTTGCCATAACGCTGGTTTTCAGTGGAAACCACGAATACGTCGCAACACCGGCCAACGCAAAATTTAAACAAAAAACGTAAAATTATAATTATAGAAACAAACAAAAACACTTATTATACAAACAAAAACACTTATTACATATTAACAACAAACGCAGAGCGCAACAGTAGGCAACATTTAACATTTAATAATTTATATACATTGTGTGCATGAATGTGTGAGAGTTGGAGAATTAGTGGGTGGAGCATTGAGTGTACGAAATGTGACAGATGGGAATGAGAACACAGGAGAGACAGAATGGCTATTAAACTTTTTGTTCATTAACAAGATATCTTTTAAGATTTCTCTTAAAAGAAGCAACAGATTTTAGGATTCTGATTGGTGGCGGAAGGTTGTTCCAGCATTTTGTGGCAGCATAGCGAAAACTGCCACGAAACGCAGCCGTATTGTACTGAGGAAACATCAAACGTGGAGCAATTCTCATTTTGCACTGCGCAAATCTCAGTTTTCCGAAGAGGTAAGAAGGTTCTTTCTTATTGATAACTTCAAAAAGCAATGATCCTAAGTGGAGGGTGTATCTAGCAGACATATTTAATAAATTGTTTTGGTTCAAGAATGGAGTGATATGTGATCGTCGAGGTACCGGAAAACAATATCGGGCACAAGCATTTTGTATACGTTGCATCAACTTCTTAGTGCGCTTTAATAAACATCCACCGAAAACAGTGTCAGCATAATTCAGTTTTGAAAGTATAAGGGATTCACATAATCGAACTCGCGCGTCCACGTTCACATAGTCCCGTAAATTGTAAAGTACCTTCAACCTGTAGAAACAATTGCGCATAATTTCTAGCACATGTCCTTCGAAATGTAACCTTTCATCCATTAGGATGCCCAGATTACGAGCTTGTGTTACGTTATCTAAAGGATTACCTGTGATTGAAACGCGTGGTTTCTGAGCGTGTATTTTATTTATTATATTTTGTGATCCAAATATAATGTACTTAGACTTCGTAGGGTTTAATACTAAGTTGTGACTGTTGCTCCATTGGTTAACTCGGTCCAGAACTTCATTCAATTTATCCACGGTTGCAGCGGTTGCTTCAGGTTTAAAAGATACATAAAGCTGAAGATCATCAGCATATAAATGATAACGGCAATTTTCTAGCTTTTTTATAATATCTGCGGTATATAGAATAAAAAGTATCGGCCCCAATATGGATCCCTGTGGTACCCCTCTGGTTAATTTTGACGTTTTTGAACAAGCTGTAGACCCATTTTCCTTTCGAATTTCAACATATTGTGATCGTTCAGACAAATAACTAGTGAACCACTTCAGAGTTGCAGAATCAAACCCATAATAACGGAGTTTAGATAATAAAATACTGGAATTGATTGTGTCGAACGCACGGGAGTAGTCTAACAGCACCAAGATTGTGCCTTTGCCAATATCTTGTGCTGTAAGTATATCATCCACTACATCTATTAGGGCTGTGGCTGTGCTACGACATTTTCTAAAACCAGATTGCTTCTCGGGAAGTATATTACACTTTTCTAGATGCTCGGTCATTTGAGTACAAACTGCTCTTTCAACAACTTTGGACAAACATGGAAGGATACTAATAGGGCGCAAGTCTTTGAACTCAACAGGATGCTGTACCTTTGGAACTGGTCTAACAATCGCGGTTTTCCACTTATGGGGAAACACACCGGTCAATATGGATCTATTTACTAATGACGTAATTATTTTTAATGTATGTGGCAATGTGAGCAATATCATATCTAACGTAATTCCATCAATACCCTGTGCGTTAGTTTTAATAGTTTTAACTATGTTCCCGACAGCTTCCTCAGTTACAGGTTGTAAGGAAAATACAGCAGAGCTAAATTGACAACTATTAAGATCATTAATCACCATCGCATCAACATCATTATTACCTGGTACATTCAAAAAATGATCACTAATAGCTTCTGGATCGCATAAATTGGAAGGGAGCTCAAAATTCTTCTTTTTAAAATCTGCAATATACTTTTTTATATTTTTCCACAACAAACGAGGAGCTTTTATGTGAGCGTTAATATGCTGATTGAAGAATGCCGATTTCTCAGCATTTATGGCAGTTTTTACGATACCTTTTAATTCTTTATAATAAACTTTATGCTTTTCTAGTCGGGTCGATTTAAACCTAATATGAGCATTATCTCGCAACTTAATCATTTTTTTTATATTGTATGTTATCCATGGATATGAATGGGATTTAATATAAGCGCGCTTGACTGGAGCATGTTCATCAAATAGTTGTAAAATATTATCGTTGAATCTTTGTAACATAGTATCTATATCTTCGCTTTCAATATCATCCCACGGAATCGAACATACATCTTTATTAAATTGTATATAATCTATATCTTTAAAGGGTCTGTACACAATCCACCTTGGAGGTGGTTTGTTTTTCCTGATATTTAAATTGAAAGTAAGAAAGGCATGGCTACTTAGGTCTGGTATATGGTCAATCAGCAAATGTGTAATACGTGTATCTGAACAAACTACGTCAATTAAAGTTTCGCTGTGGTCAGTAAAGTGAGTCGGCTTGTCCACATATTGCGTGAGGTTCATACAATTGAGAAAGTCTACTAGTTTTTTTGTATGGATATCATTAATATTGAGCATGTTTACATTAAAATCCCCCAATAAGAGTAATTTATCAAACTTACTAAACGAAGACACCGAATCGCTTATACCATCAATAAATGTATCAACACTAAGCCACGGTGGACGGTAAGCCGTGCCGATTACCAGCTTAACGCCATTTAACTTGAGACTTAGCCACATCTGTTCGACCGTCGGCGTATGAGGATGGTCAATGAGTCGAACATTGACTCCTTGTTTTATATAAAAGCCGACGCCACCGCCCCGAGAGCGGATTGAAGCTGGTCGTGGGATATGAAGCAACCGATATCCAGGGGGAGAAGGTGCCCGCCCCTCTTCACCCGGCCTGAGCCATGTCTCATTGATAGCCATTATATCGACCTTATGACGATCCATAGCAACTATGAATTCGTCATGGTTTGTACCAAGAGATCCAGGATTCAGTAGGCCTACAGAGAGTTTATTTTTAAATTTGACAAATTGAAAAACAAATGCATATGCAATGATGATATGTTTGCAATGTGTTAAAACAGAACACAGTAATGTTACATGACGCCAATCAATATTATTAAATAGAATTGAATCAGCAGGTTGTGAATGTGTTAAATTGTATTCGGGTGTAATACACAGTATATACGTGAAAGGTGTAAAAGAGAGTATTATGTGTACTTTAGAAATATTTAAGTGTTTCGTTAATGTCTGTATATAGTACAAAATCAAACCGACAGAAAAAAAATTATAATAATAATATTGCCATATTCCACTGTACATGCAGTCTCGGCTAAGTATTGTACTGCAAAATATACATAGTTTACGCATTAAAGACAAAACATTCATGCACCAATGCAAACACGAGCAAATGAAGCTACGCAAAAATCGTGATAAAAGAGTACATATCACCATAACAAAAGCTCCCGTTAAGGCGAAAAAAGCACACAGTGAGTTAAATAAAAACAAAAATAAATTACAAATGAAAAGCTCGGTACAGAAACAAAGAAGGACGAACATCATCGCTAACCAAAAACTTTAGTAATGTCAGCTTCCGATCGTAGACGGTGGCGTGGTGTTCCCTGATCTTTGCGGGCAAACAGTTTACCATCGCGAGTCCAAACAAATTTCCATTGCGCGCGAGACGACTCACTTCGAGCACGGTAGAACAGGTGACGGTTCGTTGGTGTGAGACGTTCATTAACGTAAATAGGTCGCGCATCTGACTGTAGGCCTAAGCCTGTCGTGGTTAAGTCACGCCGTACTCGCGCCGCTGCTAGGATCTGGTCCCGCTGCGCGCGACGCGCCAGTCTCACCACGAGAGGGCGCGGCCGGGGCGGCGCGTCGTCTGCCGACACTCGCCGCACGGGGCCCGTACGTTCAACACTCACGAGGTCTCGTTCCTCCAGCTGAACACCCAATTTTTGAGTAAGGGTGAGCACCATGTGACAGCTTCGCTCATTTTTTTCTTCTGGTACACCTGTGATTTCGATATCATTGCATAGCAGTTCCTGGTCACGATCATTCAAATCAAGTTTAAGGTCTTCAATCTTTTGCTCTAACGCTGAGGGGGCACCGCCCGCATCTCTGCGCTCCTGTTCCACGACATCCACTCGAGCAGACAGCTCGTCGATCCTTCGGTTGCATACTTCCACAGCAGCAGTAAGGTTTGTTATAGTGCTCCGAAACTCATGCATCTCTGTTCGGGCTGCTTTTACCTCCTCGCGTAGCAGACGAATCTCAGTAATGAACTCGCTCGGAATCATCGCACCAACTTCCGTGGTGGCGCTTGTTGAGGGCGAGGGAGTCGCGTTGAACAACGGCGCTGGTGACGGAGAATCAGGTGGCAATGCCATGTTAACTTGCTTACGCAGAGTTATATTAGACACACCCCCAGGTGTATTTTTGTTGCCCTTATCTTTTATTTTACTCTTGCACTCCTTGCATTGCCATTTACTTTTGTGCTCAGCATTCATGACATTGTAAAATCGTTTTTCACTTACGTTGACACATTCTATGTCGTATTTATTCGAACATAAGCAACATGTTAAGAAGCGTCTGGACTGAATGGCTTGCAAGCACATAGCACAGGAACCGTAGGTAATAGGCATGGTAGTCATTTGCATACGCCTAGCGCCCTCTAGCGATCAATATTAGTACTGCGTTTTATTTCGGAAAAGCAACGCTAAGCACACCAAACTTATTCGATTAAAATTATCAGATTTCTCTAAATTATCTGTTTACGATGCATACAGTTGTTTTATTGTTTACAGTTGCGTGTAGCTTTTAAGAGTTCCAAATAATGCACTTTTTACTTTCCTGTAGGTAAATGCATACAGCAAATCACATTTCCCGCTTCAACTTTCGGTTGCCACTGTTTTCGTCCAGTATCACATAAACACTTAAACTTTCACCAAGATAACAATTGTGCAGATTAGTTACACCAATACTATTGTAATAAAGTACTTTTCTTGAGGAAAGAAGCGTTAATGTATTTTTAATGATTTATTTTCTATGGAGCTAATGTTACGTTGCCCGGTGCTGCCACCTGGTTGTACATATATATTAATTCAACAATTTGTACATATATATTAATTCTTTCATGTTTATTTAATGCGGAACAGAAATTACTTTGGAAAACTAGCAAGATATCTCATATCTCATATCTCGCACAACCTAAGTGCTGCACGTTTCAATATCAAACTGCTATGCACTGACATTCTTCCTCCTACTACTCCACCTACTCGTACTACGTACAATACACGTACCGTGAATTTCCACATACTCGCATTTTATGTAAATTAGAAATGCTTTGGAAGGTATTATTGCATATTACATAGAATTCTTAGTGAAGAGGTGTAGTTATTAAGTTTAATTTCATTGTTTTGCTTGAAACTTAAAATCTTTAGACTTGACTATAAGGTAACTTTGACACTGTACTATTACAATAATTGCACTGTTAAGTACCAAAGACTAATCGCGCTTTTCAAATACATGGGGGTGTATTATTGCTATTTTCTTGGTTTCAAAGATACTATTAAACAATTTGTTGACAGAAAACCCCAAGGCAAGATCGACGGAATACGTAGAGGTCGTAACCTCTCTAGATGATCTGACCACGTCCGCGCAACGCTCAACACAAAGCTGCATGATGCACTCCATGATGCGAAGGATAGCTGCCGATGGAGAGACATCATGAAGTACATACACAGCTTATCGGGAGATCCACGACCCTCAGTAATGAGGAATACGACGCGAGCAGGAGGAGGTGAGAGAAAACCCCAGGAAAAACCGATTAAAAAGTTTAGATGCTACTTGCGACCACTAGACAAATGAGACAACTGCATACACTCATGTATGTGCAACTCGTTGCCTGTGTATGTTATCCTTTAATATGGGATCTTTTAAATAAGACTGACTGGTCATTGGCCGGCTACTTGCCCGAGATTGTCAGAACGATTTGGGCTCCTCTGTCGCTTTCCATCAGGTGTAGGAAAATATAATGCCGCGCTTTTCCAAAATAATGCTTGAAAAGTAAGTGCCATACAATATAGCCATATATCCTCTGCTAAGTTTCTTTGTGTTTAATTAAGTTTTGTCCTAAGTACTTACATGTGTTGGTTTTCATTGTTTTTGTGTCTTTCATCAAGTGTTTTTTTTTCTTTTCTACACTTACTGTTAAGGACTTAATCTGTGATGAACTTAATGTCAATAAAAGTTTTTATTATTATTATATTATTTGGTCCTTTGAGCTAGATTTCAGATTATACTACCCAAAATACTTCATTTCCAACAAATTCTAATATAAACAGACCAGTTTTCAATCCAGACACTAAACCCTTTCGAATTCCCGAACCGAAGCCAATCGGGTCAAATCATTAATCCCTTCCTGCATTCTAATGAGAGTGCTTAAATTTTAATAACGCTAATGGACGTCGTCCCGGTCGTTCTTAATTGTGGACTTTAACAGTTTAAATACAGATAGCATCCCCGCTCCTGAGAACACTTGCCCCCACCTAATTTAGCGCTGTCACCGGGATAAGACGGTAACTAGCCAGCTTTGAGTTAATTGATACCTGGTTTAAGTTTTAGTTGTTGTAAATGATACGAGATGTGCAAGTTTTATGAAGATTGTGAAGGCAACGCGTAACAGAACTGAACCTTCTTAACATGATACATTCTAGTCATGATAATGAAAATCATATTATTCATATTTTCTTCAATTTATTTATTGTGATTGTTTTTTTTTTAATATTAGCTCGACATAATGGCTTCCCTACGCCTGATAGAAAGCGAAAGAGAAGCCTAAGTCGCTGTGACAACGGGCAAGTAACTGGTCAGTTACCTGTCTTTTACCATCGCCTTGCCGGCCCAACCCTAATCCCCCACGAGCTCCGGAAACCCTACTCACCGGCAGAAACACGACCAGGAGGTCATTTGGCTGCGGTATTCTATAGGGTGGAGGCCCTTTCGCTATATGCCCTACCCTGTTCGGTTGCCAGAGTCGTTTTTGTTATTCGGCAAAATGCATAACGGGAAGGTGAGAGTAGATTATACCAAAAATAATTATGATCAGTCGCTCCCTTACATCCCAACTAAGGTATTACTTATGTATTATTATGTAGTATTTTATATTATTGACAGTACCTATTTACTATGGCAGAAATATTTCGAGTCTATTATAATTTTGTTATCAAACCATATCATTGTAACTTATTGATATTCCCAATTCCCGCATAACTTGCACAACAACAAAAACATACCCAAAACCGATTGGCCATAACTTAACCCGCCAATACCAAATTAGCAATCCGTCGCTCCGTGAATATTTCAAGCTCCAAAACTCAAGTCCAGATTAAATCCGGGTATTAGTTGAGCTAAGCATCGATGGGTCCAAGATAACCCAATTCACGGAGTAAACTGAATTAGCCAACAGCCAATCACGGGATCAAAGGTGCTTCAGGGCTTAGCGGGTTAATTAGTGAAGAGATCAGATATGCGCACCTTCTTATGTACCTACTATTGAGTCACATTTACTTCAGAGGTTTAACGTAATTCAAGGTACCGACTGTGTTGTGACGCGCTAATGACGAAACAATTGTCAGATCATCATCTTCAGCTTGCAGACGTTTCTGCTGGACACATCATCAGCCTATTACAGTCCACTGCTGGACATAGGCCTCTCCAGCTGTTCGCCACTTAGGGCAAACACCTGATGGATATACCCATAACCGCCACGCTTGGCAGGCGGGTTGCCGATCGCAGGGCGTAGCTTCTCGCTCCAGTGACGCTGCTGCCCGTCAGCTGCTGCTGGTGATCGCAGTAAGTTTTATTTGTAACCTGATAAACGTTTCCTGATATATCCTTGGTCGCCTTATACGACACCCATGTGATGGGGTGCATCTATTCTGAATCCGGGAACCACGAACCAAATGTAAGTACATTGTGGATTTCAAATTTGAAAAAACATTAGTAAACACCGAGGTTTGAACTTCTGCTTCCAGCATGAAAGTCGACGGCTTTGACCACTAAACCACTGCTCTCTTCAGATCCCTGGTTAAAAAACTCGTATGCAAAACGCCGTCCAAATGAGACACAAAATATTCTACATCTATTAATAACATAGTTCCCTGTGTCCAACGAACCGACAACCAAAGTCGGTAGGGAAGATTGGATGACAGAACTGGATCAAACCCTTTGACGGGCTTCGGGTTTCAGCCTTTATCCATCAATCATCTCTGTCGCTTTTTGTAATGTTTTCGAAAGCGGGAAATAGTTCAACAGACCTATAAACGACTTGCTAAGCTAAAAAAGTATATTAACTCAGCATTAAAACAATGCATTTTACATTTTACAATTACATTGCTCCGATTCCAAAGTATCTAACTTAAGTTAATAAGTACTAGGTACTTATTAGAACATCGAATAAATCACAATTTTACACATGTAATATAGTAATAGGTACTCAAATACAAAATTTTGTATTTAAATTTAATATAAACACAATTTAATGTTCACGATTAAATGACGAATGACTGTTGTACTGGGTGAAAATCGATCCTATTGCCTTTAGCTCAGAATGCTTGGGTAGTGAGCCACCGGGCCAGTCAAATATTCTTAGACGATTTTCGATGCGATTATAATACAATTGTACAAAGTCATATTTTCATACATTCTAAGTCCAAATAGAATCTGACTGAACGCAGCCGCGACGCGTATCGGAGCCAATAAGCAATATGTATTCCCATAATCGGATTCCTGGCTGACTCGACGCGATACGACGACGAAATAAACTCCGCTTTAAGGTGAAAACACACTGGAAGCTATACTAAGCTAGGAGTAGCTTAAATTTTCTGCCGTGGGACGGTCCTTTGGAATCAGTCGCGACATTTTCGATAAGACTTAGGGACCTTCAAAAGGCCATCAATCTCTTCACGGTTGGTAGTGTACCTGTTACTTCCTTGGTTGCATAGCTTTGTCTATAGGACGAAGTGATTACTTAGCATCAGTTGATCTTCAGAACCGTTTCCCGTACCCGAACTAAACCGAACCCCCTTTGTCAAAATCTAAAACCCCTACCCAAAATTAATATAAACTACAGCCACCAACTTTGAGATAAAATTGTTCGATTAAAGATTGAAACTGAACTTATATTTGTACATTTTCTTTGAAAAATTTAGAGAATTTTCGTTGTTTAAATTAAGAAAGTACTTTAATCTTAACTTAATATTATAAAGCTGAAGAGTTTGTTTGTTTGAACGCGCAAATCTCAAGAACTACTGGTCCGAATTGAAAAATTCTTTTTGTGTTGAATAGACCATTTATCGAGGAAGGCTTTAGGCTATGTAACATCACACGTTGCAACTATTAGAAGCGAAGAAATAAGGGAAAATGTAAAAAAAAACGGGTAAAAAATAACTATTCCACGCGGACAAAGTCGCGAGCACAGCTAGTGTTGATATATATCTACGTAATGTCCATAACATATGCGTTTCAGTAACTTTGATAGGTATTACATTTTTTTCTGATTCTAATAACACAACTGCTTGAACTTCAAATTATTATCTTGGTATCAAATCTGTGTATGCCATGACGTTTCATTTTTGATTTGATTATTTTTTGTTTCTAATCTACCTACTATGATGACGGACCTTTGTCCTTACATTCTCAGCCTCAAAGATTAAGCAACATTGTTGAGGGTATCCCCTGTTGGGGTCAGGCTTTGAAGTTTGACGTATTTCTTCCTACCTTCCCACTATCGCATCTCTCTCGCTGTACACAATCTTAACGCGTTGGATAAACTTTTCGGTGTAACTACTGAGCCGGATTTTCCAATTGACATGCAGGTAACTTGTTTCGGAGTTTTTTAGTTAGTACCGGGGATAATAGGAAGTGGATACGGTCGAGTCGTGTTACGTTTTGTTGCAGAAGCCGGGGCCAACGCGACTCGGTGCCGAACCGAACTGAAAGTTTGAAATTGAGAGGGTTTGTTTCGTCCGTTGTTTGTTTCACTTAGCGAAATTACGCGCGGTTGAATTTAAAGTCGTCGTGTTTGCAATTTTATTTGCTTGTATTTGCTTCTTTACTCATTTTCCGGATCTAGTTTTTTGTGCAGATGTTTTTATGCTGCGTTGTTTTTGCATTAGTGATTGGGTAATTACATAAGCAGTGGTAGCTCGTGTTTCACATATGACCTATGTGTTAAAACATGTGCTGCCATCAGATTGATTAGTCATAAAAGAAAATAAATATGAATAAATATCAGACAAAATTACATACATTGCTTCGATACATTCTTTACATTATTTGAGATGAGATCAGATAGTACACGACCATATTAGATACTAGCTGTGCTGGCGGCGTCGCACGCGTGTATATCGAGTTTAAAAAATTGCAGATAAAAATTTCTCCCGTTTTCCAAACACTAATCCAAACGAAGAATAATCGTACTAAGTTTCGTTAAAATCCGTCCAGTAGTATTTTTTCTATAACGAACATATAGACAGACAGATAGACAGACAAAAATTTTACTGATTGCATTTTTGGCATCAGTATCGATCACTAATCACCCCCTGATAGTTATTCTGAAAATATATTTCATGTACAGAATTGACTTCTCTACAGATTTATTATAAGTATAGATAGATAGAAGATTATTAGAAAGGTACAAGACTCAAGATTTCACCCCGATACCTTACTATACCTTATTAGAAGACCCACGAAACCTTACCAGGTTTCACAATTTAGATTTACCCGCTTCGTACATAAAGCAGCCCCTAGCGTGACGCACACAAAGGGAACAAGAAAACGCTCTCAAACTGAAAACAAATCTGTTTAGTTCGCTTACAGGTGAAGTGCATCCGTTAAACAAGTTTATTTGTACAAGAGACTGTCTGGCTAACATTGCGAACTTTTGATGCGCGTAAAAGTTTTTAATGCCGAGATTCGTCGTAGACAGACAAAAATTTTACTGATTGCATTTTTGGTATATCGGTATCTATCACTAATCACCCCCGATAGTTATTTTGAAAAAATATTTCATGTACAGAATTGACCTCTCCACAGATTTATTATAAGTATAGATAGAAGATATAGATGAATAATAAAGTATTTGGGTTATACATTTTGTGTTGGGTTAACACGAATTTATTTACCTACATATTCTAATAAAAAGCGTGTTAAACTTAAATGTAAGCATTTTCAAAATTTATGCAAATATCTGAAGTAATGTTAATCATAAGTATTTTAACCTGAGTGCCAAGTTAAATTCAAACATAATTTTCTAAAAACTAACGTTAAAAATACTTCGCTAAATTCAGAAGCGCTCCATTGCAATGTCACAATAGACGAGAAATAAAAAAAATGTAATGAACTTTTCCACTTGGCTTCTAATCAACAAGATCAACAATTTTCATCGGGTGTATAAAACAAAGAGTACTTACTTCAAAACACGAAACGACTTTATAAGGGACACGGCAAAAAATGTACTTTGAGCGGCGCACGAGTGGTCACCCTCGTCCATTAGACAATTAATTCGTAACGTGGATACAAAGCAGTGGATGAGGCTAACGAAACTTCAGCGTTAGTAGAGATTTGATAGGATTAAGGGGATTTCTAAAGGGCGTTACGTTGCACTTTTGTATGTATGCTTAAATACAGGAAATAGCTGTAAGGCATGAAGAATTTTATGGTATACCTACAATTATAATAGAGAGTTACATTTAGGACCCATTACTGGAGAAGTGGAGCTGTAAAGAGGAATTATTTTTTCTTTTTATGCTAGAGGCGGCAGACGAGCAAGTGTGATGCCTGATGGTAAGCAGTCATGGCATGTCATGACACCGCCCATGGACACTAGGGTGGGTCACATTATGTATGAAGAAAAAAAAGTTTACTTTTTCTAGTGGCGGTGGCAATTCAAAGATGACAGGCTGGTTACCTGCCCGTTGTCGCAGCAACTTGGGCTTCTCCTTCCATTCTATTCCACCAGGTGTAGACAAGCCATTATACTGTGCTACTTTAGAAAGTTAATTTTCTCAAAGTCAAAGCAAATGTCTCCGCGATAAATAACACCGATGCACACATAAATGACTTAGTAAAACAAACCAAACTTACTAATAAACAGGCTTTTCAGAAACAGTTTGAGCTGAGCAGACATTAAATTCACGATCTATTTTTATCCCAGTTACGAATAATTCCCCAATAATTCAAATTTCAGACGTAGCTCAATATCACCCGTTCCAAAATGAATTCAGAACTTACCTGTTTAATGCTTCAATTAATAAATTGTCCCAATCCGTTTTAAGCCGACTGTCTTATCTACCAACCTAAATCTTTGATGTTTCACTTCAAAACGTCCAAGTTGATACAATTTCCAACGAACTCGCAGCCTAATGAAAATTAAAAAGACCATCTCGAAATGGATGGGATAATTGGAGTAACAAGGTCGGTACACAAAGTTTGACGAGAAAGAATATCAGACTGTCGCCTGTTGGCTTACTGGATTAATTAATTAGTGGAAAGTTATACTTCTGTCACATGCCCAAACAGCCTACGGGTAAACAGAAACAGGCGGTCATCTCATCCGGTTCGTAGATTTAATCGAACAATCTTACTTACTTAAGAGGTAGGGCATAGCGAATGTTCGCTCGAATTGAGCTGCCCGTCCGGGGAGGGACCTCCACCCTATAGAATAACGCAGTCAAATGACCTCCGAGTCGTGTTTCTGCCGGTGAGTAGGGTTTCCGGAGCTCGTGGGGGGTTAGGATTAGGCCGGCATGGCGGTGGCAACTGACAGGTAACTGACCAGTTACTTGCCCGTTGTCACAGCGACTTGGGCTTCTCTTTCGCTTTCCATCAGGCGTAGGGAAGCCATTATGTCGAGCCACTATAAAAAAAGGGGGTTCGCCGCGACGCAAGCTGTATTTTGGCTTTTGAGGAAAGTCTTGACCAATCTTTAAAGATTCATCATCATCAGCCTCTTAGAGTCCACTGTTGGACGTAGACCTCTCCAATTGTTCAGTTCAATCTTCTATGATTCGTCATCATCAGCATTCAAACGTTTACTGCTAGATTATAGAGATACCCACGGGATTATCTCTTATGATTAGTTTACGTCACCCAATGACTCAATTGCCAATGTCATAGTTTTAGCAAATGTGGCGAAGACACCCTTAAAAAATCCATCTATAACTGAAGGAAATATCGGTGAACATACATAAAAAAAATTATACATACAGACGAATTGAGAACCTCCTCCTTTTTCGAAGTCGATTAATGAAAATAGTATATTTATTACGAACTTTTGCGTACTTCATCTCCCGGCCCCTCACGGTTCGCTTGGCGCAATAGCCGTTAAACAGCCTACCGACATTAGAGCAGTTAATATGACGCGGCCACAGGCAATTGGTCACGAACGACGCTTCATCGGACGAAGTGAGCGCGTCATAAAATGTTATTAGATTTATGTTGTACTAGCTGTGCCAGCGGCGTCGCTCGCGTGGATATCGGGTTTCAAAAATAACGGACTTCCGTATAATACCCATCTTTACCTTGTGCCTAAGTTTTAAGTTAGACCTCTAGCAATACATTGGTGAAAACCGCATTCAATTCTATGCAGTAGTTTTCGCGTACTGCGCGTTCAAACATACAGGTTTAAATTTCTCGCGTTTTCCCAACACTTCCCGTCACTGCTCCGCTCCTATTGATTGTAGCGTGATGAAAAGTATCCTATAACCTGCCCAGGAGTATGAAGAATAATTGTACCAAGTTTCGTCAAAATCTGTTCAGTAGTTTTTTTTTCTATAACGAACATACAGACAGACAGACAGACAGACAGACAAAAATTTTACTGATTGCATTTTTGGTATCAGTATCGATCACTTATCACCCCCTGATAGTTATTTTGAAAAAATATTTTATGTACAGAATTGACCTCTCTACAGATTTATTATAAGTATAGAAGATAGAAGATGTGCTGCGTTCGTTTTTGTTGAGAGAAAGGGAAAATGTGTTAGCACACTTTAGTGAGCTTGAACGGTCTGTTATCGTTGGAATTTATTTATCTTATTGCACAAACTATAACTTTATTGCACAAAATGGTACAAAAGGCGAACTTAATGCTAGGAGCATTCTCTACCAGTTAACCTTAGGGCATGCAGAGAGCAGAAATTGTGTGCGATGAGTGTACAAAGAGAAAACAGTCCTTACAAAAACCTAATTTATATATTATGTAAAATTATACAACATAGATAATTAGGTATGCATACAGAATATAACAATTATTAAAAATAATTTTGAATGAATTGCCCTTCCCAAATCCTTAAATAACTTTAGTGATATTTATTATTACAAAAATAATAACTCCATTACCTGCTCATAGATAAATCTTGTCTCCCCACCTCCCCAGCTCCCCACTTCCCCATCTCCCGACCGCACCACTAAACGTCATTAATCTTTTCTGACTTTATCTGTGGCTCGAGTGGGAAATCGCTCCTAACATGTCGCCTCACGTCCCGAGACGTTACGTCCATGACCCACCTCAACCTGACACTCAAAGTTATTACGAAAGGCTGACAAAAGCCGTATTTTATCTCGCGGCTAATTCTACCCAAAGGGCTTGCTTTGAACTAGCTTTTAGTTAAATCATCTCTCTATTTGCGAAGTATTCATTGCAAAGGAATAAAATTTACCATAATTTTGTTTGACATAATATAGAAAACCAATTCGCAGTACATATCGCAACAAATAATATTTACAGAGATTCCTAAAGTAAAGTCTCTGATATATATCAGCAGCCAGTAATCCAATGAGATGATTTGAGTGCTAATGTTAAATATCTGTTTGAAATGTTAAATTTATAGCTTCAAATGCTGGGGCTACATTAGCGGTCGTTTGACGCGTTAAAAATACATCGTCTTTACCAAAATATTACACGTTGAAACGATCTACCCAAATATATTCATCGCGTTAAAACGAATATTCGCCGTTATCCAAATGGAACCTTCAGAAGCGTGCCTACAAATTTTATAACAGCCGACGCGAAGAACACAATAAAAAAGCCCTCTTATGTAACCCCAACATTAATGATTACTATGAATGAGTATAAGAATAGCACAATTTTTAAATTAATGTCTGTCTGTTTGTTTCCTATGAAGATGGAGCTACATTAGACAGGTATCTAATAGTTAACTGACGTTTTTACAAGTAATATAAGCTCTTGGTATTTAAGAAAAGTAAATAATGCTTTTGGCGTAGGAGGTGTAGCTAAATACTACAGACCGATGTCTGTCTGACGGGCAGCAGCGTCACTGGAGCGAGAAGCTACGCCCTGTGATCGCCAACCCCCCTGCGGCGATTATGGGTATCCTCCAGATGTTTGCTCCAAGTGGCGAAGAACTGGAGAGGCCTATGTCCAGCAATGGACTGCAATAGGCTGATGGTGATAAGGAAATAATGCTTCTGCATTAAAAAAATCAATTAAATTGATATACAATTCTACAATGAAATCGTTGAACTGGTTTATAAAAAAAGAAAGAAGCAACATTTAAAATAATTATTCTTTCTTTCACAAAATTAACTCGGGCCGTAGTAAAGATGGCAGCACTGCTCGGGATCCATAAAATAATGGGTCGTGAACCGACCCTGGAGATAAAACAGGGTAGGGATCGACTGTTAATCTCTTTAACGCCTTCAAACCCGTATCTCCTCCTAATATAATGCCGTTTGATGCTGAAAATACTTGCGCTGACGGATTTACGGACTTAATTATGTATTTTAGCTTTTTATCTTAACGGCTCTCTTCGGAGCTAGGATTGGAGATATTCTTTTGAACGGGAAATCAAGGTCTTAACTACATATTGCTATTTTATTTAAATTAAGATTCAAGTTCAAGGGCTCGGTGGCGCCGCGGTCTTGTTCACTTAACAATGATCGCAACGTTGTGCAACCATTGGTGCGGTCAATCCGATGATGGATGTCCAAAATTTGACACCGATTTCCTCCGTGCTTTGGAAGGCACGTTAAGCTGTTGGTACCAGGTGCTATCTTTACCATATATAACTCTGACGCCTAAACTGGGAATGGGCTTATCCTAAGTGTTGCGGAGGTCTGATGGCAGTCGCTCTGTGTAAAAGCTTAGCCCTCGCCAAATGTCTCGGTTTGGGAAGCCGACCCTGAGACAATCGGGAAAAAGGCTAGGATGATGATGGTGATTCAAGTTCAAGGGCTATGCTCGCTGTTTATCTGCGTCGATCACGCAGAGAAATATTCGACACGTCCGAAATGAGATAATTCGATAGAGAACAAAAGTCATCGACAGGCTCAGTGGCTCATTTGGTAGTGACCTCTGCCCTCTGAGCCTAGGGTCGTGGGTTCGATTCCCGCACAGTACAAACATTTGTATTCATGAACATGTCTGTTTGTATTGGTCTGGGTGTTTTCTATGTATAATATGTATTTATTTAGATTTTTTTATTTAGAACAGAACTGACTCCTCTACAGATTTATTATAAGTATAGATTTACTATGACATTAAAGTAAGCTACAGTGACGTAACACGTCCCACAACTAATTCCAAGTTGGTGTAAACTTTTAATATCGCCCGAACGGCTGCGGACACCGCAAAGGCCAGATTTAGCGCTGTTGTACCTACTCATATTTTACTCACTGTAAGTCTTTACACGATTAGATTTTCACAGCAAGGATAGGGCGAAAAGGCACCTTTATATGGTACAAGTTCCTAAAACTCGTACTGAGCGTTTCGCCTCTACCTTCATAGTGCGAACGGCTAAACGAGAGGTAGGGCATAGCGAATCTTCGCTCGAATTGAGCCGCCCGTCCGGGGAAGGACCTCCACCCTATAGAATACCGCAGCCAAATGACCTCCGGGTCGTGTTTCTGCTGGTGAGTAGGGTCTCCGGAGCTCGTGGGGGGTAGGGTTGGGCCGGAATGGCAGTGGCAACTGACAGGAAACTAACCAGTTACTTGCCAGTTGTCACAGCGACTTGGGCTTCTCTTTCGCTTTCTATCAGGCGAAGGGAAGCCATTATGTCGAGCTATTATAAAAAAAAAGAAAAACCAATGGAACTCTTTGCCGGACTCCTTGTTCCCCGAGAGATATAATCTTCCGATGTTCAAGGCGAGAGTGAAAGTTTTTGCTGAGTGAGCGCGTTTCATCGTAGACTACGATATCGTTTACCATCAGGCGAATCGCAGTTAAGCGCAAACTCGCTCAAACGCTCGCGCAAATTATAATAAATCTGTAGAGAGGTCAAATCTGTATTAGTGTAAGTTTAAGGATGGCTATGTTATCGCATTGGGTTGTACCTGTAATGGTAGCATAAGGTTTTTAAATAAATAAAAAAAATCTCTACAGATTTGTTATTAGTATAAGTAGATTAGCAGAACAAAGTAGGCTAGTATTACCTGATAGCAAGAAATCCTCATTTTTGAGCGCAACTAACAGCACGGTTTCTTACAAAAGTACCTACCAAGTAACAAAACAAGATACGAATTGCTTGCAGAAAATGCATAGTTAAGGCAAAGAAAGTCGCACGCAGAAGGCAGACTTAGTAAAAGGGAAAAATTTTGACATCTATCGTAAAATGTAAACGCCTCTTTCCATTATAACGCGTTTCAAATTACAGCGAAATTTCACCGGTGTCATAACATTCCGGTCCGGTTTAGTGGCTAATCATTTATTTATGGCGCATTATACGGTAGCCATTTACGAAAAAGGTTAATAGTATTCTGTAATTGAACGGTTCTCTTACTAATAACAACAAAAAGTATCTACAAAAAACAAAAATCCATCCATCAAAACAAACTTTCGCATTTATAATAATAAATTAGAAATGACATTGGAAGTAACTTAATTAAGTACTTACTGCACTGGCTCAGCGACCCGAAGCGGATCTTGGCCTCCGACACGAGATTCGCCACCCTGGTCTGTCCTCAGTCACCCTTCGCCAGTCTGGCCGTTAAAGGTGCTAGTTCAACATTGGAAGAACCTTCCATTGGAATATGATGATGACAGGATAGTGACTAATATCCACTTGATGCTAATTGAAAAAAGGAGGAGGAATATCACTTAACATCCGGTGAATTGTGGCCAAGCGCAAACCCATCTTAACTTATATTATAAAGCTGAAGAGTTTGTTTGTTTGTTTGAACGCGCTAATCTCAGGAACTACTGCTCCGAATTGAAAAATTCTTTTTGTGTTTATCGAGGAAGGCTTTAGGCTATATAACATCACGCTGCAACTATTAGGAGCGAAGAAATAATGGAAAATGTAAAAAAAACGGGGAAAAATAACTATTCCACGCGGACGACGTCGCGAGCACAGCTAGTAATGAATTAAAAAGAGAAAAGTCCTTGTAATTACAGAGGTTAAACTAGCAAATTGATAGCATTCTCAGACGCTCTCTCGGCTCGTATCGGAGAAATAAAAGTAAAATAGACGCCTATTATGTCTGTACATTACCCGATGTTATCGCAACGGTGACAACGCGTTCTACAAGATATATTTGTTGTGGTAAACGATTTAGGCTGTGACGTTAGAATACGAAACTTTAGTCGAGTAACACGTAAA
The DNA here is from genome assembly GCA_031163375.1 of Conogethes punctiferalis. Lineage (NCBI taxonomy): Eukaryota > Metazoa > Arthropoda > Insecta > Lepidoptera > Crambidae > Conogethes > Conogethes punctiferalis. The sequence continues at coordinate 2,195,374 of CM062083.1, read as the reverse complement.
TAATGAGGATGTAAGGGAGCGACATATCATTTTTTCCTTCCAAGCCACCCTCACCTGCCCGTGGTCATCCTGCTGAATAACAAACGAGGCTCTGGCAGCCGACTGGTGGCGGTATAACCATCATGATTGAAGGCGTAGCTAAATACCACAGACCGATGACATGCAGCAGCGTCACCGGAGCGAGAAGCTACGCCCTGCGATCGCCAACCAACGTGGCGATAATGGGTATATCCTCCAGATGCTTGTCCTAAGTGGCGAACAACTGGAGGCCTATGTTGGCGATCGCAGGGCGTAGCTTCTCGCTCCGGTGACGCTGCTGCCTGCCATCGGTCTGTGGTATTTAGCTACACCTTCAATTGTGATCGTTATACCTCCACTAGTCGGTTGCCAGCGCCTCGTTTGTTATTCGGCAGGATGCACCACGGGCAGGTGAGGGTGACTTGGAGCGAAATGATGATAAGCCGCTCCCTTACATCCCACCACAGTCAAATACACATTCACACTATGTAAAATTCTAAACGTACATTGTTTATGCATAACAATATTTCCGAATCCTCCGTAAGTCACCGGCGTCCCGTTTCGCGGCATCCAGACTGTATTCTCAGGCTATAAAACGGCTACGCTAAAGCAAGTCTGCTGTTTACGAGCTAGATGCACGGCTCGTTACCATTTACTTATCGCGGTACCTGTCTTTATTTTGTGTATTACTTTGGAGACGAATGTCGGGCGAAGTTTGTCGTTTGACTGAAACAATAGGGAATATGCATTTAAATATTTCCTTTCGCATTTATCGTACAAAGGCAAAAATATGCTAGAAAGAGTGAAAACTTCTGCTGAACCAGCAGTATCATACGCGCGTTGCCCACCTTTACCCCCGGCTAGAGATTCAGCACTCACCTCACCAGCTCCGGAATACCTACTTACCAACAGAAACACGACCCAAAGGTCATTTAGCTGTTGTATTCGAATTTAGACTAGTTCGGTGGCTCAATTGGTAGTGCCCTGCCTTCTGAACCAAGGGTCGTGGGTTCGATTCCCACCCGGGACAAACATTCGTGTGATGAACACCGTTCCGCGTTTGGGTGTTCATATTTGTATTTATTTGTGTTACCTTCGTTGTTCTGGTACCCATAACACAAGTGCTTACGCTACTTTCTTTGGAATCGGAGCAATGTATGTGATTATGTCTGATAATTATTTATTTGTCTGATATTTATTCTATAGGGTGAAGATATTTCCCCGGGCAGGCGGCTCATTTCGAGCGAAGATACGCTTTGCCCTACCTCTCTTAACTTAACTATGGGCAAAGCCCTTAGATGTTTGACCACTATTTCGAAGGACTGAAGCCTATGTCCAGCATTGTCTAAGATAGACATTGTCTTATGTGCATCAAAGCAAATTATAAATACAAATAAAATATAATCCGATTTCTCAGCCCGTAAACTACGGTGCACTAAACTTCGTCTCGTGTTTACGAGCGAGATAAGGATGTGGCTCATTACTATTCGGCTATCTGCCGCGAATACAAGAAAGTTTACAAAGTATATGAATGTTATATAGAGTTAGAGGCAGTTTAAGAGAGGTAGCGCATAGCGAATCTTCGCTCGAACTGAGCTGCCCGTCCGGGGAAGCACCTCCACCCTATAGAATACCGCAGCCAAATGACCTTCGGTTTGTTTTTCTGCTGGTGAGTAGGGTTTCCGGAGCTCATGGGCGGTTAGAGTTGGGCCGGCATGCCAGTGGCAACTGACAGGTAACTGACCAGTTACTTGCCAGTTGTCAAAGCGACTTGGGCTTCTCTTTCGCTTTCCATCAGGCGTGGGTAAGCCATTATGTCGAGCTACTATAAAAAAGTCTCCTGTCAATGCAAACGTCATTTGACGTATGAATGTAACCTATGAAATGAAGATAGGTGTAGGTATTTTGCGCTGTGTAAAATCTGCTTCTTGCAATAGTTTGGTTTCCTTCAACGAAAACGCAAATCGTTTTCGTGTTACGGGTGTACATGGGAGGTGTCGACTGCTTACCATCAGGCATCACAGTTTGCCGCCTATTTGCATAAAAACACGTCTTTTGTTTTAAAATTCATGGCGAAAGCATGAGGAACGGTTGACGCGAAGTTGTCGCTACGTAAGCGTAGATTTCTTTGTTTCTGCGCAAGATTCAAGCATTCGTCTACAATCGTCAATTGAGGAAATCGTGCGCGCGGTTTACGTAGACAATTGGCCTTTTTTTTTTATTTTTTTTTTATAGTGGCTCGACATAATGGCTTCCCTACGCCTGATGGAAAGCGAAAGAGAAGCCCAAGTCGCTGTGACAACTGGCAAGTAACTGGTCAGTTACCTGTCAGTTGCCACCGCCATGCCGGCCAAACCCCAACCCCCCACGAGCTCCGGAAACTCTACTCACCGGCAGAAACACGACTCAGAGGTCATTTGACTGCGGTATTCTATAGGGTGGAGGTCCTTCCCCGTTTTATTTGTTACGGTTCAATGTTTTACAAGGCAGATATTGTACAAAATCGAACGTTTTAGATACTCATAGCAGTATCACAAGCAACGCTTTCTTGCAGGGTAGATGAAAATCGTGCAGTACCTACTTACCTAGCACGTGTCGTATATGTGCGTTGTACTTATTTCGTATAAATAAATGCAGGGTCGGATTAAGTTTATAGGGGTCCCTAATAAATGCATATCTCGGGCCTCCATTTACCCTTTTGTAACTTCCACAAGTTAATATGTTAGTGTTACTACGCGATTTCAGTGTTGGGACACTGAAAATTTTGAACTATATTTTCAGGATTTTTCTCAAAAAATAAAATATTAATAAATAATAAATAACTCAAGACACGCCACGCTGGGCCACACAGCGCCACCTAGCCCCAAACTAAGCCGAAGCTTGTACTATGGGTGCTAGACAAATGATAAACTTACTTAGATACATTTTTTTTTTGTAAATAAATACATATTATACATAGAAAACAGAAACTATTTTAAAAAAGTTTTGTTTGTGTTAATGACCTTGGTTCGTAGCGGGCGACTCATTTCTGATCCTTTCCCTCAGAGAAACCCCGAACCAATGTTCGGGCTGGAAATGGCTATCCATTTCCATAACTCGCTGAGCAACTTTCAGCTTGTAGACCAGCCAAAACCGAAATGCTCACTTTTCGGCTCCGCATGACCGGTAGGACGCACCGGTAGAAGACACCTTTACCAAGACCCTTGGGCTCTGTGGGATCGACGATAAATAAATAACCCAAGACATGCCACACTGGGCCACACAGCGCCATCTAGCCCCAAACTAAACCGAAGCTTGTGCCAGCTATGGGTCTAGTACCCATAGTACAAGCTTCGGTTGAACAACTGATAAACTTACTTACCTACATACATTTTTTTTTGTAAATTAATACATATTATACATAGAAAACACCCAGACCAATACAAACAGACATGTTCATGCACACAAATGTTTGTAATGTGTGGGGATCGAACCCACGACCCTTGGCTCAGAAGGCAGAGGTCACTACCAATTGGGCCAACGAGCGAAAAATATGTTATTGAAGATATGAACTTATACTTCGTCATTAATATGTGGTTCTCATTACAGGTACTTGTGTTTCCGCCCTCCTACGGTATGGAATCCTATTAATTGGTATGTAATGAAACATTTTATAATAACTGTTGTAATTACTGTATAAATATTCTAATCTCATAAATATGGAGCACGTAGTGCCATCTATGTTTTGCACTGGGAAGACTCCCGAGTATATTTAAATATCTGCATACTTTTGTTATCTGTGGTTAGTTCTAACTTTTTTTTTTCACTCTCAAGAAAAATGGCTGTTCTGTAATGTCCTGTTTTGGTATCGGCACGAAATAAAGCAAGTTATCAAGATAATATATTTTCTTTTAATAATCTAAACTTAACATGGTAGCAGAGCGTAGTTCGCAAGAAAAACTATTATAATTACAAGTAAAGTACAGTGGACATTTCAAGTTTGCAATACAATCGAGACTTGTGGTTTAGTGACACGTGCATCAAGGAATAATTGCAAGAAAAATACTTCATTATTCAAAAGACTAATTAATTTCATCACAATGGCTAAACAAGCGAAAATAGAAGACATAATGATACCTATTTTTGATGGTGCAAACTACACAAGTTGGAAATTAAGGTTGCTAACCTTGTTGGAGTACAAAGAATGCCACGAGGCCGCCATAATTAAATGCGAAAATCCAGGCGTGGATTGGAAAAAGAAAGATTTAAAGGCAAGAACTATAATTATGAGTTCAATCTCGGATAAACAGTTGGAATATATTAGCGAATGCAAAACAGCGTATGAAATGGTAAAGAAGTTTGATAAGATGTACCTAACACAGTCTACAGCTATGCAAATTATATGTAGAGGAAAAATTGAGGAAATTAGATTAAACAATTACAGTTCAGTAGAAGATTTTTTTGTTGACTTTGAAAAAACAGTAAATGAGTTCAAAGTGGCCGGAGGAAAAATAGATGAACCCGAGAAGTTAAGATACCTCCTCAGAGCACTTCCACCAAGCTATAGTTATATTGGAGATTTTCTTGATGTGATCCCAGAAGAACAAAGGACAGTTGATTATGTATGTTCTAAAATAAAAGAGAAAAATATGGCTACTAGTGACTCGGACAAGAAAAGCAATGTGAGCACATTTGTATCGAAAACAATAGCCCGATGCTTTGTCTGCGGGAAGACTGGACATCTCAAGAAGGATTGCTGGCACGGTCAGAGATATCAAGGACAACAAGTCAGAGGTCAGCGGGGACTACAGAGAGGTTATAATAATCGAGGCAGAGTTCACAGAGGTCAAAACCATTTCAGCGGTAAAGGTCACTTCAGTGGTGAATCTTCAAGGAATTTTTCATCGGAGTCATGGATAGCTCAAGTATGTAATCCAGAATTGAATCAGGTATGTGGGACTATTAAATTGGAAGAATCTAAAAATAATAGTGAAATTAATTGGCTTTTAGATAGTGGGTGTACCGACCATATAATAAATAATGATACATACTTTCACAATTTCATAGATTTGAAAAGTCCTGTCAATGTCAAACTGCCAGATGGCAAAATGTTGAAAGCTACAAAAGTAGGTACTGTTAAAGTATTTTTTAAGAACTATTACAGTCTAAAATATGTCGATTTGAAAAATGTTTATTATGCTGAAGGCATCAAGCAGAATTTGTTAAGTTTTTCTAAGATAACTAAAAGTTGTACAATAATAGCTAAAAATGATAATGCAAAAATTTATAATGGGAATAGAGAATTAATTACTGTTGCGGAAAAAATTAACAATTTATATTGTATAAAAAGTTTCTTGGTAAAAAATGAAATGTATGTACATTCAGTAAAGCTAACACAGAAAGAGAAATGGCATAGGGCACTTGGCCATGTAAATTTTCAGTATTTAAATAAATTAATAAATAATAAATTAGTATATGGTTTGCCTGACAAAGTTGAAAGCATGGAAATGAAATGTTCAAATTGTATTAAAAGTAAAATGAGTAATGTACCCTTTGAAAATAATAGAACGAAGACTACTGAAATTCTAGAATTAATTCATACTGATTTGAACGGTCCTCATAACACAATTGGCTATGGTGGAGAAAAATACTTTCTCACATTCATTGATGATTATAGTAAATGTACTAGAATATTCTGTATTAAAAGTAAAACTGAAGTTGCTGGTTGTTTCATAGAATATGTAAATTTACTTGAAAATAAATTCAAAAAAAGAGTTCAGAAAATACAGTGTGATAATGGTAAAGAATATTTAAATAAGGACATTTATAGTTTCATTAAGCAGAAGGGTATAGAGTTATTACCATGTCCACCTTATGTACACGAATTGAATGGAGTAGCGGAACGATATAACAGATCGGTTATGGACATAGGTAGGTGTTTAATGAGAGAAGCTAAAATTCACAGAAGGTTCTGGCCCGAGGCAATAAAAACAGCAGCATATTTAAAAAATCGAACTATTGCAAATACTGTAGAAAATAAAACTCCTTATGAGATATTTTTAGGAATAAAACCGAATGTTGAGCATTTGAAAATTTATGGAAGTAGAGTTTTTGTCAGGGTGCCTGAAGTTTTAAGAAAAAGTAAATGGGATGACAAAGCACAAGAAGGGATTTTAGTGGGTTACAATGAAAATAGTTACCGGGTTTTATTAAACAATAGAATAATTAATGCTAGGCATGTTCAGGTAGTTGAAGAAAATACTGAATTGATTTGTTTAGAAAAACTAGACGATCAGAATGATAGAGATTTGAAATATGAACAAACACCGAAAGAAATTGTCCAAACTGATTATGACAGTGATGAAAGTTATGTAAACGCGGATGAAAATAATTGTGGTGAAGCTTTGAAAGGTCTTGTAAATGATGAAAATTCAAAAGATAATAGAGAAAAGAATGTAGTAGAATCCCATAAAAGAAAGAGAACTCCCGTTTCTAGATATGGTAATCCAATTTCACATTTCATATATGTTAATCATATTGATGCAAATGTTCCAAATACTTTTAAGGAGGCAATGAACTCTGATGATTATAAACAGTGGCAAATAGCTATGGACTCGGAAATAAATAGTTTAAATAAAAATAATACTTGGCAAATTGTTGAAAGGCCAAAACATAAAAAGGTCATAGATGTTAAATGGGTTTATAAAAGAAAAGGTAATAATGATTATAAAGCGAGATTAGTTGTAAAAGGATTTCAGCAGAATGAATACACCGAAAATGTTTATTCACCAGTAGGTAAAATGCAAACGTTGAAAATATTATTGTCATACAGTTGTAAAAATAATTTATTTGTAGAACAGATGGATGTAGAGACAGCTTTCCTAAATGCATGTGTAAAGTCAGAAGTATATGTAAATCAACCGGAAGGTTATGAAACTGGCAATGATAAAGTTTATAAATTGCAAAAGGCACTCTATGGTCTCAAAGAAAGTCCTAGGGTATGGTATGAGTGTTTTGATGAATTTATCAAAACATTGAATTTTGTAAGAAGTAACTATGATTACTGTTTATATGTTAATAGAGCAAGCAATGATCCAATATACATATTGTTGTTCGTCGATGATTTTTTAATTTGTTCTAAAAATTTAAATAAAATAGAAGAGGTAAAAGTTCAATTAATGAAAAGGTTTGCAATGAAAGACTTGGGAAAAATTAAAAGCTATATTGGCATAGATATTACTTATAGTGATGATAAAACTAAAATGACTCTAAACCAAACGAAATATATTGAATCTTTGGCTGCAAAATATAATCTTAAAAATACTAAGTTGTATGATACTCCAATGGAAACAAATTTAAAACTGGAACAAGCAAGAGATGTAGATGAAAGCATTAAATACAGAAATATAATAGGTGAATTATTGTATATTAGTACGGGCACACGACCAGATGTGGCCTATAGTGTTAATTATTTAAGTCGATACCAAAGTTGTTATAATCAAACACATTACAAATATGCGATGAGAATTTTAAAATATTTGTATAAGACTAAGGATCTTAAGTTAACATACTATGATAATTTGGATACTGAAATGTTAGATTGTATGGTAGATTCAGACTATGCAGGAGATAATGTGGATAGAAAATCTACAACAGGTTTTATTATCAGATTGTATGGAAACTTAATTTTTTGGAAAACACGCAAGCAAAACACAGTAACTAAATGTTCAACTTTTGCAGAGTATACTGCTATGTCAGAGGCAGTTACAGAAATACTTTTTATTAGAAACTTGCTAAGTGAGTCATTTGATTTAAAATTTTGTGTCCCAATAAAATTGTTTGTAGATAACTCTGGTGCAATTGCTATTGCTAAATATGGTAACTTTACGAAAAATTCAAAGCACATTGAGGTGCAATATCATTATATAAATGAGAACTATGAAAAAGAAATAATTGATATTATAAAAATTGATACAAAATTTAATTTGGCAGATATGTTAACTAAAAGTCTAGATAAGACAAAATTTTTGAAAAACAGATTAGAGTTATGTTTGGTCTAGTTATGTATATTAATGTATTATAAGTTTATAAGATTATAAATTTAAGGAGGCGTGTTGTAATTACTGTATAAATATTCTAATCTCATAAATATGGAGCACGTAGTGCCATCTATGTTTTGCACTGGGAAGACTCCCGAGTATATTTAAATATCTGCATACTTTTGTTATCTGTGGTTAGTTCTAACTTTTTTTTTTCACTCTCAAGAAAAATGGCTGTTCTGTAATGTCCTGTTTTGGTATCGGCACGAAATAAAGCAAGTTATCAAGATAATATATTTTCTTTTAATAATCTAAACTTAACAATAACTGTGGCATTTTATAATTCGTGCCCGTTGTCATATTGACTTGGATCTCTATTTTCCTTTCCATCATGTGATACTTTTCTTGAAACTGTCAGACAGCGCTAGTGAGGTTCATTATTTATGAAACGTAATGTCTTCAATGATACTGATGGGACCTTAAGTTGATTTGTTTATTATTTTAAAGTCCAGTAAGAGAGGTAGGGCATAGCGAATCTTTGCTCGAATTGAGCCGCCCGTCCGGAGAAGGACCTCCACCCTATAGAATACCGCAGTCAAATGACCTCTGCGTCGTGTTTCTGCCGGTGAGTAGGGTTTCCGGAGCTCGTGGAGGTTCAGGGTTGGGCCGGCATGGCGGTGGCAACTGACAGGTAACTGTCCAGTTACTTGCCCGTTGTCACAGCGACTTGGACTTCTCTTTCGCTTTCCATCAGGCGTAGGGAAGTCATTATGTCGAGCCACTATAAAAAAAAAGTCCAGGGCCTAGACTTTACAGGCACTTAGAGACATCGCAAACTACAGACTTGCTATCGGCCGATAGTTTGTCGATAATCAGTATGACGATTAGCCGATACTAAATCGTTGTACCTAGTATGAGGACTTGCATACTTCTTCATACCGATTGTATTATGAGCCCGACCAAACTATCGGCCTATAGAAAGTCTGTGGTTTGCGGGGTCTCTTAGGCATCTTACTGATGAAAACTCCGGCCCTGTTAATACATAAAAAAGGCTTAAATTATACTTTACACCTACTCATTGTCAGGTACTAAACCAAGTGAAGGCAAGCTACGCTGTTTATGACTGTGATACGGCTTATTACTGCTTACTTATCTCCCATGATACAGGAGTTTTCGTTGTGTTATCGTAGCTAAGGCTATATTTTTGGGTTCTAAAACTTTTATCGTTTTCATAATAGAAAGGTAAGATGGGAAGACTACCGTGAAGTCATCATCATAACAGCTATTTATGGTTGTGGACCTCTACACGTCCTTTTAATTTCTTTTTCTAAATGACCTTCTTTCTTTTTCTAGATGATGATGAAATGAATGATAATTATCCAAGACAGCGTTGTCATCATCACTGGACTATCTCTATGGAATCTTTTTTAGGAGGTGCGTTCTGTTTTGGGTCGGTTTTGCGGTCAGGACACGGAAGCTATGAGGCGCGACACGCTACAGGTTCCCACAGGCAGGGACGTATCGCCAGACGTGTGTCTAGGCGTGGCAAGCTAACTGAGCTGAGTACTAAAGGATTGCTACTCCGAAATAAACAAATAAATATCAGACAACATCCCATACATTGCTCTAATCCCACAGTAAGTAGCTTAAGCACTTGTGTTAGATATAGGTATCAGAACAACGAAGGTACCACAAATAAATACTTAAATACAAATATAAATACCCAGACACGGAACAAACACAAGTGTTCATCACACGAATGTTTGTCCCGGGTGGGAATCGAACCCACGACACTTGGTTCAGAAGGCAGGGGTCACTACCAATGAGCCACCCAACCAGTCATAAAGAAACATTTTTCTAGCTAAAAATATACAGTTTGATAAAATGATAACTAATACCTTTGATATTTTTGTTAAAAATTAGCTCTTAAATGGATTTCCAATTATAAAGATCGGAGGCAATTTCAATATTAATCCATAACGTTACATAATAATCTTGTTCAGAATATTAGCTACAATTTTCTATGTTACTTCAGCCAAACGCAATTTCTTCTCTATTTATCGTTGCATTCACACTTTTACTGTTCTTTTTCTTTGTAATATTTTGTACTTTTTTGCATACTCGCGGAAAATATGGTGAAAAAACAGTGTTTCATTCTAAGCGGATAAGTACCCTACCTGAGCCATGGTCCTTTGTTTACCCAAACGTACATATACGCCTATACTATACTGCGTAAATCTTTTGTGTTTTCTTCTCTCTCACGTCCAAATTGTGGGCAAAGGTGTTTTTTTTGTGTTTCTGCGTATGTGATAGTTTGAGTTTTGTAGAAATAAGATCCATTATATTGTGTTATTCTTGGATAAATCGATTCTGTGAAAAGGAAATATAAAGTGTAATGCTTGCACAAAGTAGTCGATAAAAGAAGTCCATGTCACGAAAAACGTTTACTAATCTGGTGATTTACGAGTATAAATAATAAACAAATAAATAAATAACCCAAGACATGCCGCGCTGGGCCACTCAGCACCATCTAGCCCCAAACTAAGCCGAAGCTTGTACTATGGGTACTAGACAACTGATAAACTTACTTAGATACATTTTTTTTGTAAATAAATACATATTATACATAGAATAGTAGTATAGTAATAATACTCATAGAATAATAATAGTGATATGAAGCCAGTGAACTTTAGTTTTACTTAGGTATATATTAAATTATTTTAGTACTGATAATTAAAATAAATTAATCCAAAAACCAATTTTACCGCAAATCCTAATTATTCCGCCGGCACAGGCATTTTATAGATAAAACAAATTCGAGCCAAACTTCCCAAGTAAATAAAAGGTACGACGGAGCCTTATTAGCACAAGTTAATTGCTCTCTTCGCCATTTTTAGGGAACATCAAAAACAGAAGCCACGAAAACCACCAATTAATGCATTAAATTACAGCCTTAAAATTAATTAGCTTGTGTGAAATTTAATTACGAATTCCGAAAGTTATTCTATCACACACGATATTAGCTCGCGGAGTGGCGCGGCCGCAAACAATTTGAGAAGTAACCGCCCGATGTTGAGATAAATCTCCCCTCTCCCCCTTTCTTGTGTTCTTCCTTGTTTTTAAGCTTGTCTCACTGAGAGGCTATCGGCCTTTGTGATTAATGGTAGATAGATATAGTTACTCTTTATTGACACAACTGCTCTTCAAGCTGAGCAGGAGCAAACTAAGGCAGGTCATGGTGGTCATGAAAAGGCCACGGCCCCTTCAACAAGCATCTCCAAAACCTAGGCTTCACGGACAGTCCACTGTGCAGAGCATGCCTAGAAACCGAGGAAGCAGCCGTTCACATTCTGATCGAATGCCCTGGTGTGGCACCATACCGGTCAGAACACCTCGATCAGCCTGAAGCACTCCGGGACGTCTTCAGCAGGCTGAAGGGTCTGCTGGGCTTCTTGGACGAGCTGGGCTGGCAATAAACAACATCTTCAAGGATAGCATGGGCAGCCCACCTCACGCAAAATAGGGGCACACCCTAGAACTCGGTTATCCCAACGGTTGTCAGTTCTGTGCCTGATATAATATAAATAAATAACAATAAATAACCCAAGACATGCCACGCTAGTACTCATAGTACAAGCTTCGGCTTAGTTTGTGGCTAGATGGTGCTATGTGGCCTAGCCTGGCATGTCATAAGTTATTTATTCTATTTCATTACCTGTATTTTGTAAATATCAGCCAATAGCGTCTCAGTGCAATATATACCATGCGGGAGATAAGCAAGTTTATAGGCAGTGTAGACTCGACGACCGAAAAATATGGCTTCCCCCGAGTTTATTGGTTCACTTGTAATAAATCATGTAATATTACATTTTTGCGGCCTTCCTATCTGCAAATGTTAACGGTTGTTAGTTTTATACGGGCGGGTTAGCGTTATGATAATGGACGGGTGAAAATAAAAATGGAATTAAGTTGGAATTTGTTTTTGGAAAATTAGTTTGGAACAAAGGTTAAATGGAGCGTGGCAGCGTTTGATTTACATCTACTTTCCTTTTTAGGGTCACAGCACATAATATGTATACGCGATGGTAGAATATTTTTGATTCACATTTGTATAGGTATTGTATTTGATGATTCATAAGTGCTTGTTTTAATTTGTGTATGAATAAAGACGTTTACTATTGCTATATTAAGCCCACATTGCCTTGCTTTGGGTATTTTAGATAAATGTTATTTGCGTTATTTAAATCTTAATAACAATAAATATAAATAAACAATAAATATAGCCTAATGCCTATAATATATTCTATTCTATTCTTAATGTTACTCGGGGTAAATGTAGCTTTCAATAGTGAAAGAATTTTAGAAATCGGCATAGTAGCTTTTTGAGTTTATTTTCATCAATATCATTACAAACACACACACACACTCAAACACAAATCTTTCCTCTTTATTATATTAATATATAGATAGAGTACGAGTTCAACGAACAAAACGAATGTATGTGATGTTGTCTGATTTTGTCAGTTATTTTCTGTTGCTTCTAATTTAGCAGACCTTTCTTTATTTTTAAGATAGGCTAGGCCATTAGTAAAACATCCTCTTTACATTTGTATCTCATGATATTCTCTGGGGGATTAAATAAGACGACGTAGCAAGCAAAAGGAATATTTACTTCGATTGAGTAAACATTCGTTCTGAACGCTGAGGAAAAGCGAAGTGATTCGGATTTTATTTTAATAAATAAAAGACTGCCTCCTTGTATTTAGTAGCTGCAGGTACCGTCTATAAAAATTGATGGCGTAATAAAAATAACGCATATTCACACAAAGGAACCTTGCTATACTTTCACAGATGGTCTAAAACTTTATTAATATCATAAATATCGGACATCTTTACTACATTGCTTTGATCCTCAAGCAGCTTGAATACTTGTGTTATGGGTATAAAAATAACGAAGATAACAAAAATATATGCTTAAATACAACTAATAAAACCCAGACACGGAACAAACACAAATACTCATCACACGAAGGTTTATTCCAGGTGGATATCGAGCCGACGACTTTCAGACGACCGTTCAGACAGCAGTTACTACACAATGAGCCACCGGATCAGTTAATTTATAAGATTAGTGATGTTAAAATCTGGTCAATTTGTATGGTACATAATTATCATACAAAAATTGGGAGAGGTAGAGCATAGCGAATCGTTGCTCGAATTGAACCGCCGGTCCGGGGAAGGACCTCCAACCTATAGAATACCGCAGCCAACCAGAGTAGGGTTGGACAGTTATGATCGTGTCAAATGACTGGTAAGGGAGCGTTCAAGTATTAGGTAACGCAATTTTTAAAGATTTTAGAAGGGAGCTACTATTAAAAAATGTGTATGGTACTTAGTCTGGTACGATGATTCTTGTATGATGATGCATAAAATAATCAACTTTACAATTTGAAAGATTTTGAGACAAATGTACGTTTGTTCACGTTTTGGTAACAAAGTTTTAATGAATCCAAACCCAAGCAAGCACTTACATCTGGATAAACCATACTCCAAAGAAAAGCGAAATAAACAGCCATATTGAAATCTTATAAATAAGCCAGTACAGGTAAATTTCTCCCCAACTACATGGAGTTCCTTTCAGCAAAGACTGTAAAATTCTCGAGTACTTTATGAAACTTGTTTTCGGAGATATGTCTCTCGAGTGTTCCCGTTATGTCTTCGGGGAAGGAGCCGTTCCCGTGTTTTCAAACTTGCGTACTTAAATGTCCTTATTAAATGAAATACCAACGTCCTCACTCTTATATTGTGTCCTCGTGTTGTTTCTGAGGACTGGAGACCGTATTTTCTTTTTATTTTACAACAAAGTCGGCTTGAGACTTTGGAGCTTTTACTTTTATTGTCTAGGGCAATTCATTTGTTTTACACTCTCATATCAGGGGTACATTAAATATTTAGGTATATAAATAATATGAATACTTATTATCTTGAATATTGCATGTTGGTTTCATTAAGGAGAATCAAGTGCTCATTATTTTGGAAAGGGTTTTTAAACATTCACCCCCAAGAAGTAGTAAGATTTTTTTTTATACAGAAACTTGAAATAAAATGTACATTAAAAGTTTTTAAAATTTAACTCCTTAGGGGATAAAAGTGTCAACTACTGGAGAGGGCTATGTTCAGCAATGGACGGCGATAGGCAGATGATGATGATGGGATAAAACCTTACATATAAAAGTAATTGTGGTTGCTACCGTGTCATACGGCCGTATTCTCAAATTTTACTATGCGATGAGCGGACGCACAGAGCCTGAAATCCTATAGGTTTTGGTTACCTATGCGTTCGCGCGACGCATAGTAACGTTTGTGAATACGGCCGTTAGTTATGAGAAGGTATCGGGATAATGAAGGTAAGGTCGAACCCACGACCCTTGATTCCTAATGAGCCACCTGGCCAGTATAGATCTATGTACCGTCTCTTACAAGATGATCAATTTCAAAATCCGTGTTTGGCATTCATAATACAATTTTCATTGGCAACATTTTTATACAATTTTCTAGGAACCCAATAATGTTTGCCTACCTACTTGCTAAATCCCCTTCCACGAACTTAACGAACATTAACTGAAATGCTATTTGTTGACAAATACAAAAGCTTTTATGCATGGACTGCGAGATTGGAAGAGCTTACAGCTCTGAACAAATATTAGACTTTAAATTTTTAAAATCGTTCGGTGTAGAAATATTCTGATCGGGATTTGTTTGTGGTATGATTTAGTAGCTTTGGCGTAGTAAAAATCGCTGAAGCGCGTGACATACCGTGGAAAGCACATAGTTCCTTAGTGACATAATATGATGGCATTGTTAGGGGTGAAAAGAGAGAAGGAGAAAAGAAAAGGTAGGTTCAAAGCAAATCAACATCTAAATATATAAAACTCAAAGGTGACTGACTGACTGACATAGTGATCTATTAATGCATAGCTCAAACCACTGGATGTATCGGGCTGAAATTTGGCACACAGGTAGATGTTATGGCGTAGGCATTTGCTAAAAAAAGAATTTTGATCAATTCTACCCCCAAATGGATAAATTAGGGGATGAAACTCTATTCCACGCGGACGAAGTCGCGGGCACAGCTAGCATAATATAAAAAGGAAAGACAGAAAGGAAACAAAAGACAATCATTCAAAAATATAAAGTTCAGGGGTGTTTCGCTGAGTTGGAAACCACCTAAACATCTTAAATCATAAGTAAGTCGTCCCTTACGACATCCATGGCAAGAGATGGGGAATTGATAAATATACTGATTCTTTTCTTACATTCCCAATGCATTGGAATAGAATATGTATTCCAGTATCAACTGAAATAATTATGGAATGGAGAACAGAATGGAATATGTTCAATTCCATTCTGCTCTCTATTCCATTTGACTCCATTCAATGTGACTAAGAAATAAAGAGGCAAAAGTTGTCGCCTTTAACATTTATGTTCCGTGTACTGTGGCAGAATGAATTCTTACAATGAGCTCTTTGTAAATGAAAACTTAATTTGTGCAGAGATGATGACGTCGGGTTACGTTGGTTTTTTTTGCACAAATTTTGCTTTGTGTTATTACGGTTTGAAAATGTTTCAGCTTAAACTGCAGGAATTGAAATTTACAACTGCGAAATTACAAACTAAATGTATAATTAGAGCCACCCACTGTTTTAAAGGGTCGCAAAGTTTTTATGTAATTAAAATTTAAATGTTTTGTTATGCTGTGTATTTTAATAAATTGCTGTATAACGCAAAAATATACTAGACAATGCATACCGACCAAAAAAACTTTGAGTGGCAGTCATTTCCCGGTACATTCAGAATCAAGCCAAAAAAAAATACTTTTCAGTTGTTCGCCACTTTGGCCAAATACCTGGAGCATTTACCTAGAATTGTCACGATTGGCTGGCGTTTGAGGAATCGCAGGGCGTAGCTTCTCCGGTGACGCTAATGCCCGTCATCAGCCTGTGGTATATAGATACGCCTTCGATTGTACATAAAAGAAAAAAAGAAATAATCTATCTATCTAACACAGTTACTACACAACATGACAACAAAATACGAACAGACGATAGTAAATAACAAAGAATAAACAACACAAGGGTACAGGCGATCGCACATCAAGTCAGATGGTTATACCGCCGGTTGCCAGACCCTCGCCTGTTATTCAGGTGAGGGTAGATTTTTTCTTTTTTTTTTTTATGACAGAGGGGGCAGACGGGCCTGAAGGTCACCTTATGGTAAGTGATCACTTCAGCCCATAGACACCGCAACATCAGGGGAGTCACAGGTGCGTTGCTGGCTCTTGAGAAATCTGGAGGAATAGAGCTTGGAGCGAAATGATGATGAATCGCATCCTCACATCCCCAGGAACAATGTATGCGAAGACATTAGATTCTGCCCCTGACGCCAATTTGTATAGTATGTGTTTTATATGCCATATTCGAAAAAGATACCGCTGGGCATATTCTTTTTAGAACAATCTTATTTACAATCGTCTACCATTTCACCACTCCCCGTTCGGCGATATGCGCGCATTATCCTCGAGAGGTTGGTTGAAATGAAAAGTGTGAAAGTGGGTGTGAATTTACCATTCATAATTGAATTTTCGACGAGCGCGGAAGAACCGAAGGTTCTACTTTTTAAAATTAATACCTTTTATTTTTTATAGGTTTTCTGAGAGACGTTTCAAATTATTTTCCGTAAAAAATTAATGAATCAGAATAATTTAACAAGGGAACCATTACCCAGCTGCAAATACGAACATTATTAGCTACAAATAGAGTATTCGTTTGTTATAGCAGAAGCGGTGAACAACCCTTCATTTCCATAACGAAAGTTTCGCTTTGAGGTATTAACCCTGCTTTGAGCCACGCGAGTCGTATTTTTTCGTCGCATAAGCGGATTAATCTTGAATACCCGCACTAGAACTGTGGAGGGTTTTCAGAAATCCAACAATACGAGATTTTGATGAACACAGCTTCACTACGCAAAGGGAATGTCGCTAGCCATCACTTCTGAGAAAAGGTTACGAATTGAATTAAGAAAGCCTTCTGATACCTGACTCAACGCGAAAGGGATCATACGATTGACCCGTCTGTTACGGGCTTAAGCCTCGGAGCGGAGGTGGACGGATTTCTAAGGAATCACTACCTATACCTACGTCAAATTACTTCCTTCTGTGGGATACTGATGAGTTGAATTGAACTGACAATGAATTCTTGTAAATGTCACACATTTTTGCATAAATAAATAACCCTAGACGTGTCACGCAGCGTCTTGGGCTTCTCTTTTGCTTTCCATTAGGCGTAAGAAGTTAAGATTATATCGAGCTACTATAAATAAAGCGTGGTGACTAAGGTAAATCCAGCCCAGCAGTGGACTTCAACAGGCTGATGTTGATGAATTTCTTGAAAAACCCAGGTAACATTTTTTGCCCCAACCCGGAATTAAAAACTGCGATCATTAGACCAAGGCTCCCATACACCCACTAATTGGATCTAAAATGTGCTCCTAGCTTCAGAAAACTTTCAAGTTTCTTCCGAGTACGTGAAAGAAACAGATATTGGCTGAAAATGCTAAATCGTTTTATTGCACTAACTTTCATTTGCTTTGAGCCTGCGATGACTACTGCGTTCGAGTCCAACTGCCGAGCTTAAAGTTGTTCCGCCTTCGAAGTTAACAGTTCAAGGCGTTTATTCTCAAACTGTGTCTTAGAAAATAGTTTTTCTCTTTTATTTAACCGCTAAGCCCCGCCGGAGCTAAAAAAATTAGAAAGAAAAACTGTGTTTATCAGGAGCACATGTCACTTATAAAAGCTATCAAAAATATTAGGTACATGATAAAATAATACCAAGTAATAACCAAAGCATGACACGCTGGACAACCTAGCGCCATCTAGTCCGAAAATAAGCCAAAGTTTGTACTATGGGTACTGAAAAATGAACTTATATGTCCTTAATTTTTTTTAAATAAATACATATTATTTATTATACACACTAAACAGCCAGACTAATATTATACAAACAAACATGTTCATACATACAAATGTTTGTTCTGCTAAAACATTGAACACTCAAAACTCAATCAAGTAATTTGATAGTTTAATATGATTTTTAATAATTTTCATTTCTTTGGAGGACTATCCACCAATTCATATTCAACTGATAATATCCTATCCGAAAGTTTCCGCGCCCGAAACTGTTATTCCGTTATCTACGAGATAACTATCTCACACTTTATCAACAAGTTGCGATCTCGACCCTGCCTCTCGACTGCCGAACATCCGAGAAGTAATTAATCGAATAGTAAGCGGAACTTTCAGAAACGCTGACTGGCAGCATAGTTCAGGATTGTGTCAGGCGCCCCACCTGCCGCGACTTGGGCGGGAATCCAAACTATTTTTCTCCTCCCCCCCCCCCCCCCCCCCATACCGCTGCTGCCACCGCGGAATCCACAGATTTCGGCCGGTTGAAATTCATTCGCCTTATCTCACCAACCGATTTACGAGCCAAACCGTTTTTTGTACGTTAGCACTCTAGTTTATTGCTTGTTAAATTAACTGTGATAGCGGGCGAGTCTATTTCGTTTTATTTAGATGAGATATCTTTATTTTTGCGATTGGAATCGTAAACGCGGGATAATTTAATACCATTGGACTGGACGTTCATTAAGATTTAAATTGTAAATTTTATGTTAGGAGTAAAATACGTAGAAGTTGAAGGTGTAATGTTGACGAAAGATTTTCTAACTTGACTGGCTCGATGGTTCATTTGGTAGTAACCTCTGCCCTCTGTGCCAAGGGTCGTTTTTTTTTTTTTTATAGTGGCTCGACATAATGGCTTCCCTACGCCTGATGGAAAGCGAAAGAGAAGCCCAAGTCGCTGTGACAACGGGCAAGTAACTGGTCAGTTACTTGTCAGTTGCCACCGCCATGCCGGCCCAACCCTAACCCCCCACGAGCTCCGGAAACCCCACTCACCGGCAGAAACACGACCCAGAGGTCATTTGACTGCGGTATTCTATAGGGTGGAGGTCCTTCCCCGGACGGGCGGCTCAATTCGAGCGAAGATTCGCTATGCCCTACCTCTCTTGAAGTCTTCGTGGATTCTATTCATGTCTGTTTGTATTGGTCTGGGTGTTTTCTATGTATAATATGTATTTATTTACAAAAAAAAAGTATCTAAGTAAGTTTATCAGTTGTCTAGTACCCATAGTACAAGCTTTGGCTTAGTTTGGGGCTAGGTGGCGCTGTGTGGCCTGGCGTGGCATGTCTTGGGTTATTTATTATTCCACACAGTACACTTTTTTTTTATAATATTGACCTAACCCCGCATTCTTTCAGCCCTTAAACGGAGCTACCACTAGCTTCAGTAATCCACGAGACGATCTACATAGTATACATTACGTATATTATAATATATTAATGACTTATGACATCAATAATTCACATTTACTGTTTGCCAATTAGTGGCGTAAACAGCATTCAGCCATCGAACCATAGTATGTTGATTGTAATCATCATTAGCTTGTTGAATAAACAGGCTATAATTATCTCTAATTACACTTTGATATACATGAATGACATTGATACAAGGTTTGGTATGCTAGAATAATTGATTTTGACAAACAGTTTGGTTCAGTGGACGTGAACGCTACCTCTGACTGCGTGGTCGTGGGTTCAAGCCCCGCACAGTATAAGTTTAAGAGAGGTATGGCATAGCGAAGAGAGGTAGGGCATAGTGAATCTACGCTCGAATTCAGCCGCCCGTCCGGGGTAGAACCTCCCCTATAGTTTACCGCCGCCAAATGACCTCCGGGTCGTGTTCCTGCCAGGGAGTAAGGTTTCTGGAGCTCGTGGTGGGTTAGGGTTGGGCCGGAATGGCGGTGGCAACTGACAGGTAACTGACCAGTTACTAGCCCGTTGTCACAGAGTCTTGGGTTTATCTTTAGCTTTCCATCAGGCCTAGGTAAGCCACAATGTCGAGCTACTATAAAAAGAAAACATGTGTGTGCATGAACATATCTGCTTGTATTGATCTGTGTGCTATATAAAACAACTCAATTACAAAAAGAAGACAAATGAGGAGGTATTGGAGATGGTAATGGAAAAGAGATGCTTAATGCAGGCGATTGAAAACAGGAGAGGGAAAATGGTGGGACACCTTGTGCGTCATGACACACTTATGAAAATTATACTAGAAGGTAAAATAGAAGGCAGAAGAGGAAGAGGGAGGCCGAGACGAACATTTACACAACAGCTAAAGGAGAAAGTTAATGTCATGACGTAAAAGAAGTTGAAGGCGCTGGCGGAGTCCAGGGAGGAGTGGAAGTTGCTCCACCGACAAGAGCAAAGCTCTTAAATTTAGTAGTAGTACAAAAAATTAAATATGCAAAAATGTATCCAATCGTTATTGAAACAGTTATGCACTATATTAACTGATTTTTCATAGAGATTTGTCATAGAGCTCTACCTGCCAGTTTTTTTTTGTGCAATAAAGAATATTTCTAAGTAAGCTTACCAGTTGTCTAGTACCCAAAGTACAAGCTTCAGGATTTAGTATTTATAGTAGAGACTATTGTATACTTTTTAATAAAGCTAGATATAGAAGTAACAGCAAGTATTTCACCCTCAAACACTTAGCTACAAATTTTCAAAGAGCCAAGTCTTATTCTCAGTATTCAGGCTAAAACTATTTGCGGCGGTCAAATATTGGAATTGACTTAGACCGGATAGAGATTTAGCGCGAAATGTATACCGTAGCCGCAAGGAGACGGTCATAGGAATTGTATGAGACGCCCTTTGTCTGATGAGAGACGATTCTGAATGCAAATTACGCTAGACGATTTTTTTTTCTTATCGTGGCTCGACATAATGGCTTCCCAACGCCTGATAGAATGCAAAAGAGAAGCCCAAATCGCTGTGACAATGGACAAGTAACTAGTCAGTTACCTGTCAGTTGCCACCGCCATGCCGGCCCAACCCTAACCCCCCACGAGCTCCGGAAACCCTACTCAACGAAAGAAACATGACCCGGAGGTCCTTCCCCTCACGGGTGGCTCAATTCGAGCGAAGAATCGCTATGCCCTACCTCTCTTATCTATCTTGTTTTGTCTCTTCATTCAAAGATCCTTTTTAGCCGTTGTAGTAGGAGGGATAAATTTTAATGATCCTCATAGTCATTCTGTTTCTTTTTTTACTGGGGCAGACTAGATTTTAATTATTTAAGTACTTAAATAATAAATAATCCAAGACATGTCACGCTGGGCCACAAATCGCCATGTAGCCCCAAACTAAGCTGAAACTTATTACTATGGGTACTAGACAACTGATAATCTTACTTAGATACTTTTTTATTGTAAATAGTATTATATATAGTAAATACCCAGGCCAATAACATACATGTACATGTTCATACGCACAATGTATGTACTGTGCAGCAACCGAACCCACGAGCCTTGGCTCAGAAGACAGAAGTCACTACCAAATGCAACACCGTAATCCGTGTTTTAAATCTTACAACATTGAAAACTAGCTACTCATGCTTACCTAAATTTATGTATTGTATTTTTTTTTAAATCTTATCCTGAAACATAACAACAACACGACTTTAGCACTGCCTCGCATATCAAAATTGTTCTACATAAAATCCCCACATTTAATACAAAACTTATGGTATTCCTCAGAAAATCCCTGTTATTATGATCTCATCGGTTCCGTATTAGAATCGGTTATTGCGGTTGCATTACTAAGCGGTTCTTGATCTGGCAATCGTCGCGTCGTGTATCCGAATGGTGTAATATGAAATAACGCATGGTATTGAGGGGTAAGCGAATTGAAAAGGCTTTGTGCTTGAGAATGTTGCAAACCTTTCTTACGATTTTTCGGGATATTTTTATAGAGATCATGGTCTATGGTTTACTTTTTAACATATAATACATTTTTGGATATAAACTTGGTGCTTGTTTATTTGTACTTTAAAGCTTAGTGGGGATGTAAGGGACCGACCTATCATTTTTACACTCTCACCTACCCGTTGTGCATCCCGCCAAATAACAAACGAGGCTCTGGTAACCGACTGGTGGCGGTATAATCGTCACGATTGAAGTCGTGGCTAAATACCACAGGCCGATGTCTGGCGCCAGCACTACCGGAGCGAGGAGCTACGCCCTACGATCGCCAACCCGCTTGCCCAACGTGGCGATTATGGGTAAAGTCTCCAGGTGTCTGCCCAAAGTGGCCAACACCTGGAGAAGCCTATGTCCAGCAGAGGACTGCGATAGGCAGCTGATGATGATGACTTGAAATTTCCTTACTGGATGAGTACTCTACAAGGAATCCACTATACTTCACGATGGTTATATCGCCACCAGTCGGTTGCCATAGCTCCGTTTGTTATTAAGCAGGATGCACCACGGGTAGGTGAGGTTGGCTTGGAGCGAAAAGATAATAGGTCGCTCCCGTACGTCCAGGACCTTCCAAGACAAAATACCTATATGCACTCTTGCACAATAACTCAGAGCTTTCGTCAGACAGATTATGTCGACAAATGGACCCGCATTAACTTTCAAAGTTAAGTCTCAATTTATGTCCAAAGGAAGCTACTCGTACATTTAAACCGACTTTATAAAAGATGAGGTATAAATGTTCTTCCCTGACCTCATTATTTTTCCGTTGAATCGTAGATAGGTACTTAACATAATTTATCAATTTACTTATTAGAACACTCGTAACAATCACACATTATCATGTTATAGTTAGAAATGAAAAACATTAAAGGATTGACAAATGTATGATCATCATCATCATCAGCCTATCGCAGTCCACTGCTGGACATAGGCCTCTCCAGTTGTTCGCCACTTAGGGAAACATCTGGGTATATACCCATAATCACCACGCTGGGCAGGCAGGTTGGCGATCGCAGGGCGTAGCTTCTCGCTCCGGTGACGCTCCTGCCCGTCATCGGTCTGTGGCATTAACTACGCCTTCAATTGTGATGGTTGTACCGCCACCAGTCGGTTGCCAGCGCCTCGTTTGTTATTCGGCAGGATGCACCACGTGCAGGTGAGGTTGGCTTGAAGTGAAAAGATGCCTTCGTGCCCCGAGTGGTGAGTGCGGGGGCGCGATCCACTCATAGGGGCGTAACGGTGTGGTGGGTGCAGCCACACCGTTGCACGAGGTCCGCCCGGGGAGCACTCTATTGCTCCCCGGATCCGGGGGCAGGGGTATTTGCCCTCCCCGGACCAGGAGTGCCGGCCGCTTATCATCTGCGGCTGGCCAGGGCAGGCAGGGATATGGCCGTATGCTTCGGCGCTACCCGTGTCCCTGCAACTTGCTGCCCACTGGCGACACAGGGGGGTTTAGTGGGTATGCCCTCCCTTTTGGAAGGTGTGAGTCCCACACACCATGCCGCCTCCCCCCGGAGACGGCATGAAGGTGCCTAATGCATTCCCCTCTTAAAAAAAAAAAAAAAAAGGAGTGAAAAGATGATGGGTCGCTCCCTTACATCCCTCAATGTATGTTCACCGATATCTAATTTCGCACTATTCAACAAGCCTTTGTCAGGGGTCAGAAAACAATTTCAAAGGATTATTGAAAAGTCCACATTTTTTGCCGGCACCTGCGTTCGTTACGAGAACAATATTAAATCAATTTGTGTTTTCCGCGAAAATGGCTACCAAAGCGCAGTTTCACGGGAATTTTCACTAAAAACTATCATAGAAAAATGTTTTTTATCCCCGTCACTTTGTGTAACAAATTTTGAAGTAGAGCTAGTTATATAGGTTATTCTATTAGCCCACTTAATTTGATTATTATAATAATCTTCTTTAGAGTTTAAGTTAGCTTAAGTTTTCCTGTTTTGCTGTTTTTATTTGTTCACTATCGTTTGATTGTTTATTTTTTTTTGTATGTTGTGTGTTATATGTAAATGGTTTTGCCAATAAAACTTTTTTCTTTCTTTCTTTCTTTCTTCTTAGAGACGTAGGGCATAGCGAATCCGTCCGGGGAAGAACCTCCACCCTAAAGAATACCGCACCCAAAGGACCGCCCGGTCGTTTTTCTGCCGGTAAGTAGGATTTCCAGAGCTCGTGGAGAGCTATGGTTGGGCCACTGGAATGTTGGAATGGTTGGAAACTGACAGGTAACTGATCAGTCACTTGCCCGCTGATACAGCGACTTGGGCTTCTCCTTCGCTTTCCATCAGACGTACCGAAGCCATTATGTAAAGCTACAATAAGAAAAATTAGATTACTTACCTAATAAGTGTCATACTCGTATCTCA
Organism: Conogethes punctiferalis; assembly: GCA_031163375.1. Taxonomy (NCBI): domain Eukaryota; kingdom Metazoa; phylum Arthropoda; class Insecta; order Lepidoptera; family Crambidae; genus Conogethes; species Conogethes punctiferalis. The sequence continues at coordinate 2,171,022 of CM062083.1, read as the reverse complement.
GACGATGGAACCCTATGATTCCAGATAGTGAATAAAAATACTCTTGAAATATATATTTTTAACGTTGCTTTCAGATTTGGAAACGTAATAAAGTGTATAAAATGCTACTCCGTCGGAAAACCATTAACCTGGTAACTGATTCAACAGCATCCCACTAATATTATAAACGCGAAAGTTTGTTTGGATGGATAGATGGATGGATGTTTGTTCCCTTTTCACGCAAAAACTACTGAACAGATTTTAGTGAAACTTTACACGAATATTGTTTATGCATCAGATTAACATATAGGCTATAAATTACAACGATTCATCAATTTTTTCATTTAGAATTTCGGGAAAATATGTTACGGAATGATTAAAATCTTTTTGAATACACCATAGATACTGTCATTTCTTGACTTTGTCAGCGAAATTATCAATTTGACATGACAGGTACTGATATCGAGGTAGTCAAATACGGAAATTCGCCACCAATAAGTACAAATAATTGAGAATTAAAATTGTGCGGCTTATTTTCGGAATGAAATTCTTCGGAAAATACTATATGCAAACTGCTATAACTGAAAAGACGACCAACGTAAAGGGATAACCACCGGCGTTGTCTACTAGAATATTGCTCAGTTTCAGAGGCACCTCATTCAGCAACAAATTGGAACAAACTTTAGGAATAAAATTGTGTACAGTCAAAACAGATCTAGCATAACCCGTAAACAAGGCGGCCTGCATCTGATAATGAATCACAGTGACCAAGAACCAAAAACCTTACTGCAATCTCAGAAGGCTCACAACGGGCCACATGTCTAGCTCGGATGCGACGAAACTGCGATCAGTGTATGCTTAATAAATATTTTTCTAATCCAAATTGTAACTTCTGTCCTCAATATACTAATATTATAACATTTCAGCCTAATAAAATCGTTTTAATTACGCATGTCGGAAGAAAATAACGCTTTGAAGTAAGTTAAGATTCATACACCGGCCAAGTGGTCGATTTTTGGTCGGCGTGATACTTAAAACCTGTGTACTAACATGTACAAATATTGTACAATTAACCTACAATTAAAAAATCTTAATTTTATCGGTAAATAATTTTCACATTATATTCTTAGGGATGCTCAGTATGACATAAAGAAAAATCGAAATAAAAGATACTTAGTATTTTTAGCGTGGCTTCTCAAAATATGTTCATACACAGGATATCCAGATTCTGTTTTAGTTGTATAGATATAAGATTATTAAACGCACTTATTTTCCAAAAAGTACAAAATAAGTATCCGTATTTCTATATTGTATGGGAGTGACTTATCACCTTTTCACTTCAAGCCTTCCTCACCTGCCCGTGGTGCATCCTGCCGACCAACAAACGAGGCTCTGGCAAACCGACTGGTGGTGGTAAAACCATAACGATGGAAGGCGTAGCTAGATATCACAGGCCTATGACGGGCAGCAGCGTGACCGGAGCGAGAAGCTACGCCCTGCGATCACCAACCCGCCTGCCCAGGTGGCGCTTATACCCATAATATCCTCCAGATGTTTGCCCTAGGTGGCGAGCAACTGAAGAGGCCTGTGTCCAGCAGTGGACTGTAATAGGCTGATGATGATTTCTATATTAATCAATTTTAAACGTATCGTCCGACGTCAGCCCTCTCCTAGCCGAAAAAACGGCCACAATGACCATTCTCCAAGCAGACCGGGCAAGTATGCACGAGATATTTAAGTGTACATGTTTATGCCCATACACAAGTGCATTACGTGCGGTTGCTCTGTTTGAAATAATGAGAATTCATAGTAGTAACTAGGTACGTAGGTAAGCACCATTTTGATACCGTAAAAAGACTAATTGACTCAAAAAAAGTGCGGACGCGACATAACAATCTGATGACTGCTGACCCCAGTGGCGCATTATATCGGTTCCCGGTAGGATTCAATGTAGAAAACGAACTTTTTTAGATAACTCGAATAATTCAGGAAGACGTCGCTCTGGATAAGAAGTCATCACCGGAACTTACAGTTAAGAGAACCATAGCTTAAGACCAGGTGATTCCTGAACAATGGGCCGCGGCTTCCAATGGCCAACCAGAGGCCAACATGATGTACCTATGTTGTGTTTGTCCTGTGTCAACCTATGTTCAGATTTCTCAGCACTCAAATCGAATACCTACCTATATCTTCATCATCTTTTGAGCATCCATTCGTAAGCGCGTGTGATAAATTAAGAGACAAAGACGCGTACGTACATGATATAATGACAGAGTAAGCTCTTCATGACAAACCGATGTTCACGCAGGCAAAGCCGCGGGCAGCAGCTAGTAAATTATAATTAGGTATGTAGGTATGTTAACTAAACAAAAGACCATCCATACTAATATTATAAATGGAAAAGTTTGTCTGTCTGTCTGTTTGTATGTTTGTCTTTCTTTCACGGCAAAACGAATCGACGTGATTTTTTAAGTGGAGATAGTTGAAGAGATGGAGCGTAACAGGCTACTTTTTGCCCCTTTCTAACTCCCCACTTCCCTAAAATGGGGGGTAACGTGGGCGAAGCCACGGGCACAGCTAGTAGTACAATAAAAATCCCCATGTCGCTTCTATTCTAACGAACAGACACTAGAATTATACAATACGTAAGGATTACTTTTAAAATGATGGAAATTTTGGCAAGAACCTTTTGGAAGTTATCCAGAAAACCCCCAGTGTAAGTCAAATTCCCATTAGAACGTTAATGACGGGGCTGCTATGGGGCGGGACCATCGAAACGTATTAGAATAGAACGGCCTCAAAAGCGGTAAGAGCGAGATTCGATCTTGCACGATAGAGCAAATTTGAGACTACCTCATTAGACTAGTAGCAAGTTCCTCTACCCTATCCCTACCTGTAGGTATCCCTATCTGTCGTCAGCAACCCTGAGGAAGACGACGACACGTGACTTCGGTTACAGTGGTCAGTGGCTTCGTGCCGTGGGAGGACAGACATCGAGCTTTTAAACACAACAACCGTTGTTTATTTGATAAATAAATAATAAAAATTGGATGGCAGTTCTATTCTTGATACAGACATTGGACGTAGTAAAGTGGACCGTTTGATGGGACAGGCGTCGGGTCGCAGAGGCCATTCGGCCTGAGTGCGCTGTCTTATAGGACCCGCGTCCGGTCAGCGCGGATTAGACGGGAATTAGGTACGGCTTAAAAATGGGATTTGTCCGAAATGTTTTAGGGAATGCTTAGGGAGACGATTTTTGGTGTTATACCTGTTCAAAATTGCTTTCTTTGTATGTGATGTTTTAGGAATATTGGGATAAGACCCTGAAAAACGTAGGACCTAGGTCACAACAAGGTCGATGATTTTGTATGATGATTATGATTTTGATCAACGTCATTCTCGGACAGGCTCGGTGGCTCATCTGGTAGTGACCTCTGCCCTCTGAGCCAAGGGTCGTGGGTTCGATTCCCGCACAGTACAAACATTTGTGTTCATGAACATGTCTGTTTGTATTGGTCTGGGTGTTTTCTATGTATAATATGTATTTACTAGCTGCTGCCCGCGGCTTTGCCTGCGTGAACATCGGTTTGTCATGAAGAGCTTACTCTGTCATTATATCATGTACGTACGCGTCTTTGTCTCTTAATTTATCACACGCGCTTACGAATGGATGCTCAAAAGATGATGAAGATATAGGTAGGTATTCGATTTGAGTGCTGAGAAATCTGAACATAGGTTGACACAGGACAAACACAACATAGGTACATCATGTTGGCCTCTGGTTGGCCATTGGAAGCCGCGGCCCATTGTTCAGGAATCACCTGGTCTTAAGCTATGGTTCTCTTAACTGTAAGTTCCGGTGATGACTTCTTATCCAGAGCGACGTCTTCCTGAATTATTCGAGTTATCTAAAAAAGTTCGTTTTCTACATTGAATCCTACCGGGAACCGATATAATGCGCCACTGGGGTCAGCAGTCATCAGATTGTTATGTCGCGTCCGCACTTTTTTTGAGTCAATTAGTCTTTTTACGGTATCAAAATGGTGCTTACCTACGTACCTAGTTACTACTATGAATTCTCATTATTTCAAACAGAGCAACCGCACGTAATGCACTTGTGTATGGGCATAAACATGTACACTTAAATATCTCGTGCATACTTGCCCGGTCTGCTTGGAGAATGGTCATTGTGGCCGTTTTTCGGCTAGGAGAGGGCTGACGTCGGACGATACGTTTAAAATTGATTAATATAGAAATCATCATCAGCCTATTACAGTCCACTGCTGGACACAGGCCTCTTCAGTTGCTCGCCACCTAGGGCAAACATCTGGAGGATATTATGGGTATAAGCGCCACCTGGGCAGGCGGGTTGGTGATCGCAGGGCGTAGCTTCTCGCTCCGGTCACGCTGCTGCCCGTCATAGGCCTGTGATATCTAGCTACGCCTTCCATCGTTATGGTTTTACCACCACCAGTCGGTTTGCCAGAGCCTCGTTTGTTGGTCGGCAGGATGCACCACGGGCAGGTGAGGAAGGCTTGAAGTGAAAAGGTGATAAGTCACTCCCATACAATATAGAAATACGGATACTTATTTTGTACTTTTTGGAAAATAAGTGCGTTTAATAATCTTATATCTATACAACTAAAACAGAATCTGGATATCCTGTGTATGAACATATTTTGAGAAGCCACGCTAAAAATACTAAGTATCTTTTATTTCGATTTTTCTTTATGTCATACTGAGCATCCCTAAGAATATAATGTGAAAATTATTTACCGATAAAATTAAGATTTTTTAATTGTAGGTTAATTGTACAATATTTGTACATGTTAGTACACAGGTTTTAAGTATCACGCCGACCAAAAATCGACCACTTGGCCGGTGTATGAATCTTAACTTACTTCAAAGCGTTATTTTCTTCCGACATGCGTAATTAAAACGATTTTATTAGGCTGAAATGTTATAATATTAGTATATTGAGGACAGAAGTTACAATTTGGATTAGAAAAATATTTATTAAGCATACACTGATCGCAGTTTCGTCGCATCCGAGCTAGACATGTGGCCCGTTGTGAGCCTTCTGAGATTGCAGTAAGGTTTTTGGTTCTTGGTCACTGTGATTCATTATCAGATGCAGGCCGCCTTGTTTACGGGTTATGCTAGATCTGTTTTGACTGTACACAATTTTATTCCTAAAGTTTGTTCCAATTTGTTGCTGAATGAGGTGCCTCTGAAACTGAGCAATATTCTAGTAGACAACGCCGGTGGTTATCCCTTTACGTTGGTCGTCTTTTCAGTTATAGCAGTTTGCATATAGTATTTTCCGAAGAATTTCATTCCGAAAATAAGCCGCACAATTTTAATTCTCAATTATTTGTACTTATTGGTGGCGAATTTCCGTATTTGACTACCTCGATATCAGTACCTGTCATGTCAAATTGATAATTTCGCTGACAAAGTCAAGAAATGACAGTATCTATGGTGTATTCAAAAAGATTTTAATCATTCCGTAACATATTTTCCCGAAATTCTAAATGAAAAAATTGATGAATCGTTGTAATTTATAGCCTATATGTTAATCTGATGCATAAACAATATTCGTGTAAAGTTTCACTAAAATCTGTTCAGTAGTTTTTGCGTGAAAAGGGAACAAACATCCATCCATCTATCCATCCAAACAAACTTTCGCGTTTATAATATTAGTGGGACAATTTTAATTCTCAATTATTTGTACTTATTGGTGGCGAATTTCCGTATTTGACTACCTCGATATCAGTACCTGTCATGTCAAATTGATAATTTCGCTGACAAAGTCAAGAAATGACAGTATCTATGGTGTATTCAAAAAGATTTTAATCATTCCGTAACATATTTTCCCGAAATTCTAAATGAAAAAATTGATGAATCGTTGTAATTTATAGCCTATATGTTAATCTGATGCATAAACAATATTCGTGTAAAGTTTCACTAAAATCTGTTCAGTAGTTTTTGCGTGAAAAGGGAACAAACATCCATCCATCTATCCATCCAAACAAACTTTCGCGTTTATAATATTAGTGGGACAATTTTAATTCTCAATTATTTGTACTTATTGGTGGCGAATTTCCGTATTTGACTACCTCGATATCAGTACCTGTCATGTCAAATTGATAATTTCGCTGACAAAGTCAAGAAATGACAGTATCTATGGTGTATTCAAAAAGATTTTAATCATTCCGTAACATATTTTCCCGAAATTCTAAATGAAAAAATTGATGAATCGTTGTAATTTATAGCCTATATGTTAATCTGATGCATAAACAATATTCGTGTAAAGTTTCACTAAAATCTGTTCAGTAGTTTTTGCGTGAAAAGGGAACAAACATCCATCCATCTATCCATCCAAACAAACTTTCGCGTTTATAATATTAGTGGGATTTACAAAAAAAAAATTATCTAAGTAAGTTTATCAGTTGTCTAGTACCCATAGTACAAGTTTCGGCTTAGTTTGGGGCTAGGTGGCGTTGTGTGGCCCAGCGTGGCATGTCTTGGGTTATTTATTTATTTATTCTGATCGGCCCGATATTCCCTTAGTAGTCTTTTATAACACCCGCGCAGTTGAATTGTCCATTCTCAAATAACGTGCAGCGGGAGTTACTTGGGTGCAAATAGTTTTATTTGTACCCAAGTACTACAACCCGCCTGCGAAGCGTGGTGACCAGGGCATTTTTTTTTATAAAAAAAAGCGTTCAAGATGACCTCACTCCGACTGATGGTTAGCGGTCGTGAGCTCCAAATGTTAGACCGGCAGGCATAATAGGACAAACCCACCGCGCCTGTCGCGCTCACCCTGAAGGCCCACTGAGATGCCGTTTCACGCTCCCAAATAACAATTTTCATTGAGTGATTTTGTCCAGCTATGGACGTTCGCATGCTGATTATGGTGATGATGATGATAGCAGAAATGAATCTCATAAAAAGGTCGGTTGCCACAAATAAAAAAATAAGGGTTACGGACATTGCTTACAGATTAAAAGGACCAGGCGACCTCACTAATAATTTTAGCTCATTGTCAACCCGAGTCTCTAACCCACACACAAAATCACGGTTACAACACCACCCAACAACATCAACATCATCAACAGCCTATTACAGTCCCCTGCTAGACGTAGGCCTCTCCAGTCGTTCGCCACAGGGCGAACATCTGGAGGATATACCCATAATCGCCACGCTGGGCAGGCGGGTTGGCGATCGCAGGGCGTAGCTTCTCGCTCCGGTGACGCTGCTGCCCGTCATCGGTCTGTGGTATTTAGCTACGCCTTCAATTGTGATGGTTATACCGCCACCAGATGGTTGCCAGCGCTTCGTTTGTTATTCGGCAGGATGCACCACGGGCAGGTGAGGTTGACTTGGAGCGAAATGATGATAGGCCGCTCCCTTATATCCCAACAACAACAACTGGCAAAAAATAAGCGACAAACTAACTTAAAAAAAGAACATTCAAGTACAATAACAAAAGCAAGGATAATAAAATTAACACTATGTTACGTAATTTTTTGAACTTCCATTTTCGCATTTATACCCCTTGCCTATTCTGCTTGGAGCTCAGCCACTTGTTTATTCATACTTTATAGCACATTAAGAGTTCCATAATGTTCGTCGTTTGCAGTGAAAAATGGTGGACTTAAATCCTGTGTGTATTTTTTGGAATAATTATGAGGTCAAGTGGAGTTGGTAAAGTAGTTATGGGGTCGTAAAAGTTGGAGTAACTACTTGCGCATTGAGCATAGGCGAGGTTATGTCCTCGTAACGTCTAGGTAACGGATATTCGGATAGGAGTTTATGATATTGAGATCATGTTTTATTATGGTTTAAAACTACAAAATGTTTATCAAGTGAGCATTTTTGTTGAGGGAATTCAGTGTATTTACAGGCCAAGAATTGCAGTTTTCAAATACCATGCACATGTCTGGTGTAGGCAACGATACACACTGGATGAAATGGGTTGGTCCTGAGTCCCTACTTTAAAAATCGTATACGATCGTTAGATGGACAAATCATGTATTTTTACCCCATTAATCCCTCCCATTTTGTCCTTCTCGTGTTCGTATATACGAGTATGAACAAAATTAAAAAAAATTGTCTTTGACGGATATCTGTTCGTATATACGAGAACACAGGAGGGACAAATGACAGGAATTTGTGGTGCAAAAATACGCGATCCGTTTTCGATTATTATATTAGGGCCTCTGTTTTAAATCCGGAAACCAAACGCACATAGCTTACAGAGTTGCTCACAGAGTTGCTTACTGACTAAAAGGCACAGGCGACCTCACTAATAATTTGACCACCTAACAAGCCCAACCCACATACAAAATCACGGTTATAACACCACCCAACAATAAACCGCAGCGAGCCGAAAGTGGAAACGCAAAATTACCTCAAATGAATAATTCTCCCAGTTCCAAACATAATTCGACCCACAAAACTGTGCAGAAAATAGGCCTCACCTCAACTATGTGTCACGCGGATCGTTGTAATGAATACTCGGCCTAAATCACTCCAATGCACATTATATCCTCTCAAATGCAGACAGCTTTGCCCATCTGTGGTACAGTAAAAGTAAGAGCAGTGGGCTTTCTTTACTCTAATGTTGACAAACATATAAATAACCCAACATATGCCACACTAGTCCCCACAGCGCCACCTAGTCCCAAACTAAGCTGAAACTTGTTTAGATAAATCATCGTCATCATGATCATCGGCAGTCCACTGCTGGACGTCGGCCTCTCCCAAAATGCGCCATTCTGCTTCGTTAGCAGCTGCACTCATCCAGTTGCTGCCGGCCGCCCTTCGCAGGTCGTCGCCCATCTAGCCGGGGGGCGTCCCACAATGCGCTTACCTGTCCAGTGCAAAACTTTCTTTTAAATATATCGATACATCATAATTACTTACTTATATACTTAGGTAGTTTTCATGTACAATTGGGTACGCAGAAACAGGTTCATCAATCAACAGCCTTGGTCCATCCGGTTCTAAACGCAGGCCTCCTTTAATTAGCGTCGCATTTCCCTCTCCTTTTCTTTCTCTCTCTGATTTATAACATATTTATTTTTCATACACCTTTAAAACCACACGATCTATTGTTGTTCCTACCTTTGTTACAAATTGAATATGAATATCTCGGACTTCCCCGATCTAGCAAATGCCAGCAGTTTTTCTAAGGTCATTAGCCCAATTGGTCGTGGGACCACGTCTACCAAGTGTGTGTACTATGTCAATAAAATATGAAACATTATTATTACTTAAAAAAAAGTCATAGTAAGCTTCATTAGTCAGGAACACTTATCTATACTGTGGCAACCGTCCCCAAAATTATATTATTCTGGGAGAGTAACAAATGTACCTCATTAATGACGAGCGATGCTGCAAAACGAGGGTACCCCATTAAGTAGAGGTCGCGAGACCGTTCATTACTAATTAACATTTTAATTGAGGAATGGGACGAATTTGAGGCGCTCATTAAAAGAAAACCACTTAAAATATTATTATATCTGTTCTCGCTGTAGTGAAATCAGAGGTGGGAAATGTGGCGTGTAAATGGGAATGGTTCTATTAGGTTGTGAGGATAGATGTAAATATTTCTTTTTACAGTTTTAAGGTAGGTTTCCGTGCTTCGGAAGGCACGTTAAGCTGTTGGTCCCGAGTGCTATATTTACCAACTCAGATAGCAGTCGTCACATCATATCAGAGATGATGATAACTCTGACGCCTAAACTGGGAATGGGTATAGCTTACCCTAAGTGTTGCGGAGGTCTGATGGTAGTCGCTCTGTGTAAAAGCTTAGCCCTCGCCAAATCTCTCAGTTTGGGAAGCCGACCCTGAGACAATCGGGAAAAAAGGCTAGGATGATGATGATGACAGTTTTAAGGTATACGGTGAATAGGTAGTTATTATGTTGCAAGAATCAAAGATATACGCAGTGGTTTCGCATCTTTCTTAGTGCAAACGGACATACTCTTCGAGACATACAATCTTCAGGTGATCAAGTCAAGAGTGAATAGGTATTTCTGGATACGCTTGCTCCATCGTTGGCTTCAATTTTACTTAACTTCAGGTTGATTGTGGCCAAGCGAAAACTCACAATGAATAATGGGGTAATGGAGGCGTCTCCACAACACTAACACCCGAAATATTATTATCTAGTCCATTTTTTTTTCATCTAGATAGTTGGAAGTTTTCTCAGTAGGTTTTGCGAGCAATTTTCTGTCTCATGGAACAGTTCTTTGGAACCAGCGACTTTTCCAAATGGGTCTCCATTTGGAAAAGTCGCTGGTTAGACTTAGACTTTGGACCTTTAAAAAGTAAACCTACGAATTTCAAGGCCGGTCCAGTGGATTCCTCTGGTTTCCCTGATCACTTAAAGTGAGGTCATCTTCAGGCTCGTTTGTCATATAAAAACTGTAATAGAAAACTTTTCCCAAACCACGCGGATCTAAAGATTTTCGAACTCCAATTTATGTCAGGTAGAAATCCAAACTATCCGCCCTTCAGTGCTTCAGGCACCACCGACATCAAAGCAATCTAATCAAAATTTAGTACATAGTACTCGTGAAACTACTAAAGTAGAGCCTTAATATACCTAGCTTAAATAGGCTTTGTACAAAACGTCGTTTGCACGAGTAGGTTGGTAATATTATATTGTTAATCAATTCGTAATTTCCCTTTAAATTTGTAGCTACGTTCCGAATAAGTTTTTCGATGAACCGGAAATTAAAGTAAGATCAGAACATCAGGAAACGTTTGGAAAATTCGAACAATTATTAAGTACAGTTAAACACTTTTTATGTATGTGTCTACAACCATTATTATATAGTACTAGCGAACCGATCTCTCGCTATTGGTATTTTAGATCACATCAAGAGACGTCAGTTTGTAAGAAAGCTTTTTGGTAATTTTTTCACAGCTTGGGTTACATTATTGGAGTTTTAACATGGACCCCTAACTTTTTAAAAATATAATAAGTACCTACCTATAGCCTATGTTTACCGGAGATAGTGTTGCTTTCCGAAATAGAAAGAATTATTCAAATCGGTCCAGTAGTTTCGTAGCCTATACATTTCAAACAAACAATCAAATCTTTCTTCTTCGTTATTATTAGTGTAGATCAGTGTAGATGTATATTTTTATAGCGACAACCTGATGGTAAGCAGTCGACACCGTCCATAGACACCCGCAACTCTAATCTGCCCGCCTTTTAAATATGAATACACTCGTTTCTTGAAGGTTCCCAAGTTGTAGCCGTTATAAAAACAGAATCCAAGATTATTTTGCCAAACCTCTTAAGCCGCAACCTCCGCAGTCGCCAAGCAAAACAACCCTCTCAGCCACTAAGACAGGCCTATAAAGTACACGCAATGTTCATATAAAAGGTCTTATAAGCCAATAAAGGCAAGTGCGAGCGCGCGACTAATGGGCGGCGCGAGACGTGAGTCCGATTGACAATAACGACCATGGTTCCCGTGCTTAGGAATGCTGTGTGGTGCAAAGCAGAAGGGTTAAGTTAGTCTTGGCCTAGGGTCCTATGACACCGAGGCGCTCGCAATATGGCGTGAGCGCCTCGAGGCCGCCCCCTGGGGACGCCGCACCACTCAGGCCATTGGCCCCATCTTGGAAGAGTGGATGCGGCGCCCTCACGGAGTGGTGACGTACCGGCTGACCCAGGTCCTCACGGGACATGGTTGCTTCGGCCGGTACTTGTGGAGGATCAGGCGTGAACCTGATCCTCTATGCCGTCACTGCGACAGTGGCTCGGAGGACACGGCAGAGCATACGCTTCAGCATTGCTCTGCCTGGGCCAATGAGCGCTCCGTCCTCGTCACTGTCGCACAGGACCTCAATCTGCCGCAACTCTTGCGGCAGATGACGGCGTCGAAGGAGGCCTGGCGAGCGATGCTCGCATTCTGCGAGACAGTGATCTCGCAGAAGGAGGCGGCGGAAAGAGAGCGTGAGGCCGCGGTAGACGCGCCCGCTCTACGCCGCCCCCGGCCCGGGCGTCGCCGGAGGGCATACAACGCATCGTATGCCCTCTGAGCCTCTCCTTCGTGCCCCGAGTGGTGAGTGCGGGGGCGCGATCCACTCATAAGGGCGTAACGGTGTGGTGGGTGCAGCCACACCGTTGCACGAGGTCCGCCTGGGGAGCACCCTATTGCTCCCCGGAAGCCGGGGGTAGGGGTATTTGCCCTCCCCGGACCAGGAGTGCTGGCCGCTTGTCATCTGCGGCTGGCCAGGGCATGCAGGGATGCGGCGGTATGCTTCGGCGTTGCCCGTGTCCCTGCAACTTGCTGCCCACTGGCGACACAGGGGGGTTTAGTGGGTATACCCTCCCATTTCGGGAGGTGTGAGTCCCACACACCATGTCACCTCCCCCCGGAGGTGGCATGACGGTGCCTAATGCATTCCCCTCTAAAAAAAAAAAAAAAAGGGTCCTATGACACCACCCATTAGGCGCTTGACGGAGGGACCGGGGTTTTTTAGTGGGTATTCCCTGCCTCATTTCCATCCCGAGGCAGGGTGCCGCCCTTCCTTTCCTAAGGGTGGTGTCAGTCCCACATACCTCGTCACTCGCCCGGGTGGCGGGGATGCATCAAGGCATTTTTCCCCGGGTCAAAAAAAAAAAGGAGGGTTAAGTTATTCTTTTATAGAATACCGCAGCCAAATGACCTCCAGCCTCCAGGTCGTCTTTCTGCCGGTGAATTTCCGGAGCTCGTGAGGGGTTAGATTTAGGTCGGCATGGCGGTGGCAACTGACAGGTAATGACCAGTTACTTGCCCGTTGTCACAGCGACTTGGACTTCTCTTTCGCTTTCCATCAGGTCTTTTTTTTTATAGTGGCTCGACATAATGGCTTCCCTACTCCTGATGGATAGGTCTAGTAGAGTGTGCATAGCTAGATGTTGAATCGTACCGAACGCCACTACTCAGGCTCTAGGCTAAGGGTAGGGTAAGGTATAAGAAAGTATTGATTGTTCATCATAGTGGGTGTGATGTCATCATGGTGATGATGATGATGATAGTGTCTGTTACCTGATGGAAGTTTGACGAGGTGAACCTGAAAAGCTTTGAATAGACTTCAGGTTCAGGTGGAACGCTGTAAGGACGACTTAAGTAATTTGGGCAAACACCTAGAGACTATACCCATAATCGTAGCTTTTCGCTCCGGTGACGCGGTTATCCATCATTTGCGTACGGTATTTTGCTACGCCTTCAATCGTGACGATTATACCGCCACCAGCCGTTGGCCAGAGCCTCATCTGATATTCAGCAGGATGCACCACGGGCAGGTGAGGATTGCTTGGAGCGAAAAATATATCCAATGGGACGTTCCCTTATATCCTTATGGGTCCTTTTTTTAACGATTTACAAGTCATTGAAGAAAAAAAAATGCGTTTGTCGCTGTTTTTATTTAACTTGTACTACAAAACAGAAAGCTTTACGAAATCGTTCGCATTTGATGTCGGAGTAGCGTTAAATTGCAGAGGGTCTGTTTATTTGAGGCACGGGACGTGGCGGCCAAGATTAAACTTGCCTTTGACACCAGCGTAGCCGGTATTGACCGGTTGCTACCGGTTTCATTGTGAGGTCAATCTGTGGCGCCTTTCAATTTTCTTCGGAGGCGATTTCTTTGGTTGAGAATGTTTGGTGTTTAATGAGAAATCTTGGCAACACAAGCTTTACACAAATCCTCCCTCCCAAGTTTGGTGACTAAAACAAATTCCTCCAAATGACAATTGAGTTTGGAGGAGGCTTGTATCCAATAGTAGTCATTTTCAGACTGATGATGATGAACTTGATATATAGGTCTTGTTGACGACTTAATGTGGTAAAACATAAAGATAAGATTTTAAGAGAGGTAGGGCATAGCGAATCTTCGCTCGTATTGAGCTGCCCGTCCGAGGAAGGACCTCCACCCTATAGAATACTGCAGCCAAATGACCTCCGGGTCGTGTTTCTGCTGGTGAGTAGGGTCTCCGGAGCTCGTGGGGGGGTTAGGGTTGGACCGGCATGGCAGTGGCAACTGACAGGTAACTAACCAGTTACTTGCCAGTTGTCACAGCGACTTGGGCTTCTCTTTGGCTTTCCATCAGGCGTAGGGAAGCCATTATGTCGAGCTAATATAAAAAAAAGATACTTACCTCACGCACACTATAGGTATCTGTGTTTTACCTATGTTTACAAATAAATTATTTGATTTGATTTAAAAATGTTTCTTGGCTGGTCGATGTCCTGTATCTAGGCTGAAAGTATGTATAATATCATCATCTTCAGCCTTTCGAAGTCCACTGCGGGACATAAACCTCTCCAGTTGTTCGCCACTTAGGGCAAACACCTGGAGGATATACCCATAATCGCCTCGCTAGCTAGAAGTAGGCGGATTGGCGATCGCAGGGCGTAGCCTTTCGCTCCAGTGACGCTGCTGCCCGTTATTGCTCTGTGCTATTTAGCTACGCCTTAATTGTGATAGTTTTACCGCCACCAGTAGGTTGCCAGCGCCTCGTTTGTTATTTGGCAGGATGCACCAGGGGCAGGTGAGGATGGCTTGGAGTGGAAAGGTGATAGGCTCTCTTTAATCCCGGTAAGTAAGGGAGCTGCCTAATAAATATGATGTTAAGAATAACAAGTGGTAAGCTCATACCTCATACATTCGTTTCCCTATCTCTATTAAGTTGTTTTGAATTAAACACACGTCACGTACTAAACACCAATTATATCCACACTCAAACATATTTCCCCCTCAATACTCCCAAAGTCGAACCGTTTAAGCGATAAGTTATTCGTCCAAATCCACACTAAGATTAAATACACTTTCCATTCAAAGAGGCTTGTCCGCGCGACGTGTCATACCAAAGTGGTTCTTATTACAACTGACATAAGGAAGTGTTTGTCAGCCGATATGTTCGAAGGGATATCAATCGGTGCGTGACATTGGGTCCCTTTTGTGTGGTCCTTGGTTATCGATAAGGCTGCGAACTTAGTGGATGTGACTTGGCAAGGGTGGAATGTGAGTTGGGTCCCCAATGGCGTTAGATTAGACTGACTACAAAGTGCTTTGTGCTTAACTGGTTGCCCGCAAGCTTGTTGGGATGGTTATAGGCGCATTGGCATGGAAGAGGCAAAAAGTCATTGGTCGTTTGATGGTTGACTTAATTTGAAAAACAAAATATAGTTGCATGCACCCAATGATTGAAGGCGAAGATAAATACTACAGGCAGATCACGGGCAGCAGCGTCAGCGGAGCGAGAAGCTATGCCCTGTTTCGCCAACCCAGCTGCCTAACGTGGCAATTATGGGTGGACTAACCGCGATTATGCATCTAACGTTTGATTGGTAGAGAATATCATACAACGTTAAGTCCGCCATTTGTACATTTTGTTCAATTTATCGTCTGTGTGTGGTTCTATAAATAAATTAGCAGAAAAAAAATTGGATAATTATAAAAAACCTTCCTGTATAGATAATAACGGGCAGGAACCTTTGGATTATTTGAACTTTGGTAGACATAAACAAAGCGGCATCAAGATCGCGTTTGCTATAATATCTAATACAGATTATCTTAGAGCCAGCTCAACAACATAAATTAGAAGTTCAGACTCCCACGCGACCTCACGTTCTATCCGAACTTTGATGTCAAAATATCTAACTGCCTAACCCTATTACCAAATACTACAGATTAGAAACCTTTGTAATTAAATTACGAACTTAATAAAGGGACTCGATATAATTAATCTAATTTTAAAGATACAGGAAAACGTTCTGTGTAGGATAAGTAAATAGTCGCCTGTAGATGAAGTTAACATGTGTGATAACTGAATTTCGGTCATAGGGTTAAACCTATAAAGGCTTGTTGAAGGTGAGTCTTCACATCAGGTGTCGTGTAAAATAGGCATGGTGACTAATTTTTGTTTTCGCGCTCTCAATTTGCAAAACAATTTTGTTGGCATTTCTCAAATAAGTGTTATTTTAATGGTTATTTCTGGCAACCATCAAATGACATGGAAATTCAACCATGGTCATCTCCCCTATTATAAATTTCCTCATGGCTTCGTTCAAACATCTGGAGGATATGCTTATAATCGCCACGCTGGGCAGGCGGGTTGGCGATCGCAGGGCGTAGCTTCTCGCTCCAATGACGCTGCTGCCCTTCATTGGTCTATGGTATTTAGCTACCCCTTCAATTGTGTTGGTTGTACCGCCACCAGTCCGTTGCCAGCGCCTCGATTGTTATTCGGCAGGATGGCGAGGTTGGCTTGGAGCGAAAAGATGATAGGCCACTCCCTTACATCTTATGTATATGTGATAATAGGTATATCCTCCAGATGTTTGCCCTAAGTGGCGAACAACTGGAGAGGCCTGTGTCAGTGGATTGCAATAGGCTGATGATGAACGATGATCATTGTATGCCTCTGGTTGAGGTTCGCATAAAAAACTATTCGCTACGCCTCGCGATATCTAGAAGCTTTACGTTGTCTACGTAACACAGTTTAAGTATCGGTACAAAGTGGTTCATTCACAGTGGCTGTTTTGGCTCGCGAACCGCTGCAGTGACGAAGCCAAAACCGAATGCATTTATCTTGGCCCCAGGCCATCGCGATCATTACGGGGTCGGGGCTCAAGTAGTAGCGGACAGCGGGCTTATGAAAACGTGAAACCATGAATCAACGGTACATCATCATCATCAGCCTATCGAAGTCCACTGCTATACATAGGCCTCTCCAGTTGTTCGCTATTTTGGGCAAACTGAAGGCTATCCCTATAATCTAATCTAATCCTGTATATACATATACAAATAATATAAAACTGAAGAGTTTGTTTGTTTGAACGCGCTAATCTCAGGAACTACTGGTCCGAATTGAAAAAATCTTTTTGTGTTGAATAGACCATTTATCGAGGAAGGCTTTAGGCTATATAAAATCACGCTGCAACTATTAGGAGCGAAGAAATAATGGAAAATGTAAAAAAAAAGGGAAAAAATAACTATTCCATGCGGACGAAGTCGCGAGCACAGCTAGTAATATATAAAATGTAATGTCTTTACAATGGGGAATGCTCCGAAGAATTATTCCAACTCGTTCCATCCTCTCCTTTCCATTCCCGAACCACACGTGCTGGACAGCGTTGTCATCCGCATACCATTCAGACGATGGTGGCGCGCACCAAGAGGTTTAGTTCCTCGTTCTTGCCCCGTGCCACTAAGTCATGGAATGCCCTTAGAGCTCATGTGTTTTCTTTCTCTGGGTCCTTTAGGCGAAGCGTGAAACGGCATCTCAGTGGGCCTTCAGGGTGAGGGCGACAGGCGCAATGCGATTGTTTTATTGTGCCTGTCGACCTAACTTTTGGACCTCACGACCGCTTACCATGTGGAGTGAGGACATCCTGCTCTTCTTATAAATAAAAAAATAGTCACCGCGCTGGGCAGGAGGGTTGGCGATCACAGGAAGTAGCTTCTTGCTCTAGTGAGCTGCTACCCGTCATCGGCCTGTGGTATTTACCCATGACTTTAGTCGTGATGGTTAAACCGCCACCAGTCGGTTAGACGCTCTACCTATCCTACAAGTAATTTTGCCTAGAGTGGCGATTATGGGCAAAAATATCCTCTATATGTCCAGCAGTGGACTGCGGTTGATGATGAAGATAACTATAATACTGACACACTTATACAACCTTCGTCACCTCAAGTCAACACATAAGGCTCTGAATCCTCTATCAGCTAACCGCTGTCACCGAAACCAGACCCCTCGCGGCACCAACACTGAAAATAAACACGCACCCACAGTGACGGAGCCTCCCATTGTTATTCTAACTTTTATGTGGAAACGCTCTGTTATTAGACATATTTTTCTAAGGGATTCTATTGAAATATTATGTTTTCCTCCGTACACGAAAGAACACTATTGTCAAAAGCACGCTTAGAAATATTATTGTTATGTTTGACAGTGTAGTAAATTCCCCTTTAGCATTGCTAAGGACTTAATTTGTATTTTTATTCATAGTCACATGTTATTTCGATGATTGAGGACTAACAATACGAGTGTTCTGTCCGTGTGGTTTCTATAATAAGAATAGAACCACCATATTTTACCCCGTGGTGGCCGTAAAAGACGACTAAGGGAATATTCAGAAACGAGCACCAACGTTTACCTGCTTAACGTCACGCCTTTCTCCCAAAGGGGGTAGGCGGAGACCACGTTCTTCCATTTGCAACGAACCTGGCACACAAGTTTTCATCGTCCACATTCATGAATCTCTTCATACATGCTCGACGGTTTAGGGTACTTGGATTGGGTTTCATTTACCTGGATAAAAATACACCGAACTTGCCTGCCAAGCGTAGTGACTAAGGTCCACCAAAATGACAATAGTAATGGAGGGAGACTGGACACAGGTCCAGCTGTGGGCGTTTGCAGGCTGATGATGAGTATATGTACGCCCTGCGATCGCCAACCCGCCTGCCCAGAGTGGTGATTATGGGTACATCCTTCAGAAGTTTGCCCTAGGTGGCGAACAACTGAAGAAGCCTATGTCCAGCAGTGGACTGCAATAGGCTGATAATGATGATGAGTATATTAAACAATTGGACTAAACAATTGGACTAACTTAGTTAACTTCCATAAGTATAATCTGACTGAAACTATACAAATTACGCTTCAGTGATTTTACTAAACTTGTAATTACTTAAAATAAACTTAAGGATATGAGAAGTAACAAACTTAGAAAATACCGTTTAACTTGTACTTAATTTTAACTTTAACGTGTAGTGTAGTGATGAAAGCGTTTTCCTGCATCTTCAAACAACAACTTAACTGAACTTAGTACACACCTATCTCATACCTGCCGCCGTCAACTGAGTAACGTCGAACTTGGTCGTTTGAGCCGGACAAACTATTAACAAACTGATATAGAGCAAACGGCAATATTCATTACCTCAATGTACTCAAATAGTACAAACAATAAACATTCGTGTGATAAATACTTGTGTTTGTCCCGTGTCTGGGTGTTTATTTTTGTATTTATTTGTGGTACTTTCGTTGTTCTGATACCCATAACACAAGTGCTTAAGCTACTTACTTTGGGATTAGAGCAATGTATGTGATGTTGTGTGATATTTCTTTATTCTTGCTTTCAAAAGTTTCTTTTTCTCTTGATGACAATGAGTCAAGGCGAAAAATGATCTACTTATCAAATTTTGCATTTTATCGTTTCTCCTGAAATAGCTAGAATTGACTGAAGGCGGAATCGTGTAAAGCCAGAACGCGACACAGTCCATATTATAAATAATAAAAAAACAACAAACTTTCAATTGAAAAGTTTTCGCAATTTCACTTCAGTACAAACCTAAAATTAAAGGTCAGAATAAATACCGACAGTGTAAAAATTACAAAGTAAAAATTTCGTTTAGGGAAAAAAACCGAGTTAACACAAACGAAGGAATTCGAAATAATTTACCTTGGAGGAAATTAAAAAAGTTTGGAAGCGGAATTCCGTTTTGGTTTTTGAACCGTTGGCTATGGAGGATGTAATGGGCCCGTCGGTGTAACTTGTACAGTCGTCAAACCTTTTCGATTATTTTGTTTCGAATGTTCGATGCGGTGGGCTGGAAACTGGAAGCGGTTGCTTTGAACAAAATGTAAACAGTATTTTTATTTATTTATATTAATCGTTGTGACGGCAAGTAACTGGTCAGCTACTACTACTAATCTTCTCCGGAGCTCGTCCCCACGAGCCTAAACCCTACTCACCAGCAGAAACACGAGCTCCGGAAACCCTACTCATTGGTCATTTGGCTGCTGTATTCTATAGGGTGGAGGTCCTTCCCCGGACGAAGATTCGCTATGCCCTACCTCTTTTAAAGTGCTTTACATAAAGTGAAGTCACCATGCTATGTTATGACAAAAATAATATAAATAAACGGTATTTCGACTAGGTATTACAATCACAAGTAAAAAAAAAAAACCGGCTAAGTGCGAGTCGGACTCGCGCACGTAGGGTTCCGTACCACTGATTGAATGAAAAAATTAGGTAATTTGATTTATGACGTTTAAAAAAAAACTACTGTCTAGATTTCATTCAAACCAAATTTCGTTAGTAGTTTTTATAGTAATACACATCATATATTTTTTTCAGTTTTATCATGCCTATATTTTAGAAGTTACGGGGGGGGGGACACACATTTTACCACTTTGGAAGAGTCTCTCGCGCAAACTATTCAGTTAAGAAAAAAATGTTGTTAGAAACCTCAACATCATTTTCAAATACCTATCCATAGATACCCCACACGTATAGGTTTGATGAAAAAAAAATTTTTGAGTTTCAGTTCCATGTATGGGGAACCCCAAAAATTTTGGATTTTTTTCTAATTTTATGTTCACATCTTAATGCGGTTTACAGAATACATCTACGTACCAAATTTCAATAATGTAGCTCTTATAGTTTCGGAATAAACTGGCTGTGACATACGGACGGACAGACAGACAGACAGACAGACAGACAGACAGACAGACAGACAGACAGACAGACAGACAGACATGACGAATCTATAAGGGTCCCGTTTTTGCCATTTTGGCTACGGAACCCTAAAAAAAACCGATAATGCACAGTTCTGAATAAAACCTACATAATTATATAATACACGCCGATATTTTATAAAGTTTGATACCAACATAGCCTTTGTTACAATTTTATTTCAATCCCTAACTCGTTTCGGCCGAGAGAGCATAGGACGGAAATGACGTATGTTTTGTCGCTCGGAGGCCAAAAAACGGGCGGTTACTTCCGGTTGAGAAGCTATTGTGGTGACGTCATCATATTTGAGGGATGCCAAGGGATCCTTTGAAATAATACTATAATAGTACGACGAAATGGTCGCCTTTTGTTTACAATACATAATTTTGTAAATGTATATGAAGTTTGGAAAAGTTAGTTGTTAAGTCGCTCATTTTATATGTTGTAATCTCCCCCCTTCCTCCCCCTTTCTTGATATTATTATCGTCTACATGAGTTGAGACCAGTTGGTATGGAAGAGATTGCTAACTAGTCCTTTTAATACTTTTTTTTTTATAGTGGCTCGACATAATGGCTTCCTTACGCCTGATGGAAAGCGAAAGAGAAGCCCAAGTCGCTGTGACAACGGGCAAGTAACTGGTCAGTTACCTGTCAGTTGCCACCGCCATGCCGGCCCAACCCTAACCCCCCACGAGCTCCGGAAACCCTACTCACCGGCAGAAACACGACCCAGAGGTCATTTGACTGCGGTTTTCTATAGGGTGGAGGTCCTTCCCCGGACGGGCGGCTCAATTCGAGCGAAGATTCGCTATGCCCTACCTCTCTTCGACTGCAATTGCAATACCTTTTAAGAATATAAGCACTATTAGAATACCAATAAAGAATATCTGTCTAACCTATCTAGCATAAAGCCTTAAGCAGAAACCAGTAAGAAGGTTAAAAGTTGTTATCCCCAAACCGAGTAAGCAGCACGTAACGACGCTTCCTGGAGCGCTGCCCCGGGACCGATCCCGCTTATTTATGGGGAAACATCGACGATAATGGGAAAACGGAGATAATGCTTTCTAACTATTTAGCCTCGTATCGAGTTAACGTTTTGTTCTTGGTGGTTTTATTAGGCGCGTTGGAACGTTGTCAACAGAGGTAGAGATTAGCGAATCTTCGCTCGAATTGGGCTACCCGTCCGGGGGATCTCCACCCTATAGAATCATCATCATCATCATCATCCTAGCCTTTTTCCCGATTGTCTCAGGGTCGGCTTCCCAAACTGAGAGATTTGGCGAGGGCTAAGTTTTTACACAGAGCGACTGCCATCAGTCCTCCGCAACACTTAGGGTAAGCTATACCCATTCCCAGTTTAGGCGTCAGAGTTATAATCATCTCTGATGTGATGTAACGACTGCTATCTGAGTTGGTAAAGATAGCACCCGGGACCAACAGCTTAACGAGGCTAGGTGGCGCTGTGTGTCCCAGCGTGGCATTTTTTTTTTTTTTTTTATAGTGGCTCGACATAATGGCTTCCCTACGCCTGATGGAAAGCGAAAGAGACGCCCAAATGTCTTGGGTTATTATAATTTGTCTTATAAAGTGAAATACATTAAATTCTTATTGACTTATTTCTTCGCGTTCGTTTGTTATATATTGCCAGAATAAAGCTCAAAAGTATCTTAATAGAATGGAACCCATGCTTCTTCCTATCGCCAACGACACTCGATACCACTCGGACGTCGAACGCTCACTCGACTGCGAAGCCTTTGCCAGCGCGAGTCCGGACATTGTCCACCTTTTATAGACAACAAATCGTTCGAAATATTCTAAATTCTCCACCATCCACCCGTGGGCAACATGCAACTCAATTAATCTCTATAGGTATGGTGCTCTTCCCACGCGTCGCTAGCTCATTCTACATGAAATTACTATTAACTACACCTTTTTTTCTCCCCTATCATCTTTACTAGGAGCCTATTGCAGCCCACTGCTGGAAATAGGCCTTTCCAGTTGTTCGCCACTTAGGGCAAACATCTGGAGGACATACCCATAATCGCCACGCTGGGCAGGTGGGCTGGCGATCGCAGGGCGTAACTCCTAGCTCCGGTGACGCTGCTGCCCGTCATAGGTCCAGCAGTGGACTGTGATAGGCTGATGATGATGATTTTCAGTAATAAAAAAGCCGAACGTAAAATGTAAAGAGAAATAAAAGCATTTATTGCCACTGGGAATATAATACATACATATTACATAATAGATATTAGTAATCTCTAATTGGTTTTGTAGTTAATAAATCAACTTTTAAAATTTTGTTTCACTAATGGATTCACTCTAAATGCTGAGTGGTTTTGACCTATTTCGTGCATTGTAACTTAACACTAAATAATTATGAAACAGGTGCCAGTAATGGATCCTTGCGGTAATAAAATGGACTGATTAGTAACTGATAAGTCTACTCCTAAAGATGAATATGCCGACATGGTGTAACAATTAGGAAGGCGGTTGGAGGTACCTTTTTTTTAGAGAGGAATGCATTAGGCACCGTCATGCCACCTGCCACCTCCGGGGGGAGGTGACATGGTGTGTGGAACTCACACCTCCCGAAATGGGAGGGTATACCCACTAAAGCCCCCTGTGTCGCCAGTGGGCAGTAAGTTGCAAGGATACGGGCAACGCCGAAGCATACCGCCGCATCCCTGCATGCCCTGGCCAGCCGCAGATAACAAGCGGCCGGCACTCCTGGTCCGGGGAGGGCAAATACCCCTAGCCCCGGCTTCCGGGGAGCAATAGGGTGCTCCCCAGGCGGACCTCGTGCAACGGTGTGGTTGCAGCCACCACACCGTTACGCCTCTATGAGTGGATCGCGCCCCCGAACTCACCACTCGGGGCACGAAGGAGAGGCTCAGAGGGCATACGATGCGCTGTATGCCCTCCGGCGACACCCGGGCCGGGGGCGGTTGGAGGTACCTGGACGAACCGCGCTCGCACCGACGTCAGGACTCTCCTCCCGCACCTCTCTTCTGCGTCGACCGGTCCACCTCGACGAGCAATAAGTCGCTAAACCAACTAAGCTCGACTATCCCATCAAATTTCAATGCCCCATTCTTCGCCATCACTCCCGCGGGCACTCAATTAATCTCTATAGGTGCGCTGCACTCCCCACTCGCCGCTAGTGCTAATTCACCGCATAAAATTACTATAAAGCACACTTATCTGGAGCTAATGGCGCAAGGTGCTTATTTATACCTGAACGATAAATTCAAAGGGAGGGATTCATGAGCGGGACTTTTATGGGCGTTTGAGAGCCGTTTTCAAGTTTTTTCTAAGGTTTATATTCATTAGTTTGGGGACGTGACTTCGAATTGCGGTTACCGGAGTTACGAGCGTGGTTGGTTGATTTTAAGGCGTTTTAGGTTGACACAAATTTTACGCAAGTAAGTTAAGCATTTAAAATGTTCATTTTATATATTTTTATTCTACAAAGAAATCTTTTTTTCACGACTGATAACGAGATTTTTTTGTTTTTACCTTAATCTTTAGGCCTTTAGACCTAATCTTTAGGCGGTACTTAAAAAAACATAGGATGAATAAAAATATACTTACAGTGATGTTGCAGTTTGATATAAAAAAATAAATGTAAATCTGACGTAGTACTATAGGTCAATGTCAACGAAAGTAACTCATTAGATAAAAGTTCTCAAATACAATATTAACACTCTCGGCTTAAAAAGTGAAGTCTACAACATGCTTAGTTCACAAATGAAACAATAGGGACTGAAACTTTCAACGATCTAATTCCCGGCAAAAATAGCTAAGATAGTGCTGCAAAACAACAAATATTCTTCACATGAATGTGATACAAACACTGTGAGAGAGGTAGGTTTAAGAGTGATAGGGTATAGCGAATCTTCGTTTAAATTGAGCTGCCCGTCCGGGAAAGGACCTCCACCCTATAGAATATCGCAGCCAAATGACCCCCGGGTCATGTTTCTGCTGGTAAGTAGCTCCCGGAGCTCGTTAGGGTTGGGCCGGCATAGCGGTGGCAACTGACAGGTAGCTGACCAGTTACTGAACGTTTTCGCAGCGACTTGGGCGTCTCTTTCGCTTCCCATCAGGCGAAGGGAAGCCATTTTGTAGAGCTACTATAAAAAGAATAACTGAGATTTAAAATGGATGAGCCACCGGACCATTCCAAACAACTTTCCAGCGGGTTCTCAAGACATAAACGTTAGAAAATAATGCGCAAATCTTTATCTACACAAGTCTCCTCACAAAATCAGTCCCAAATCCAAGACGAACGCCACTTATGATGACCGCTCCAGACGGCCGAGGCGTTAAACCAAACAATGAGATCAATAGGAGACACTTAGGCGGCGTCTAAACTGAACGTGTTATGAGCTGTCGTTGAACGAGTGTGTCAGACACAGTGTGGACTTAGATTGCAGTTCTGAGTTATTGAGGGCAAGGCTATTAGCCCATAAAATAAAATAAATATATTTAAATCTTCTATCTATATCTATACTTATAATAAATCTGTAGAGAAGTCAATTCTGTACATGGAATATATTTTCAAAATAACTATCAGGGGGTGATAAGTAATGGATACTGATGCCAAAAATGCAATCAGTAAAATTTTTGTCTGTCTGTCTGTCTGTATGTTCGTTATAGAAACAAAAACTACTGAACGGATTTTAACGAAACTTGGTACGATTATTCTTCATACTCCTGGGCAGGTTATAGTATACTTTTGATCACGATACAACCAATAAAAGTAGACCAGTGAAGGGAAGTGTGGGGAAAACGGGAGATTTTTTTATCTGTATGTTTGAACGCACATCACGCGAAAACCATTGCATGGATTTAATGCGGTTTTCACCAATGTATTGCTAAGGGTCTTAATTTAAAATTTTATGTAAGTGCGTTATTTGGAAACCCGATATCCACGCGTGCGACGCCGCCGGCACAGCAGCTAGTTAATAAATACTTAAATTATATTTTAATTTTATGGGCTTATGAAAACCGTACTCATAGAATGCACTGACTTTACAAAAGCTATGACGTAATCTAATCTATCTAAATAAAAAAGTACTCTTATCTTAATTGACTACATTTCATCATTACCAGATTCTCAGCTGAGAATTGAGTCCACTTTATCGCACCCAGATTCTCAGAAACTTCAGCCTATATCAGTCCACTGCTGGACATAGGCCTCTCTCAAGGTTCACCTCTGTGATCAATCCTGAGCTTCTCGCATCCAGCACTTGCCAGCCATCCAGCGCAAATCGTCACTTCACCTGGCCTGAGGGAGTCTTACACTACGTTTGCCGAGACGCGGTCTCCACTCCAGAACTCGTGTGCCCCAGCGGTTATCGGTTCTGCGGCTGATGTGGCCAGCCCACTGCCACTTTAGTTTACTAATCTGGTGAGCTATGTCAGTGACTTTGGTTCTCTGCCGAATCACCTCATTTCAGATCCGATAAGTATGGGACGCAGCTTGCCCCTAAAGAGCGTTTATTTTATTTTCCCATTTCCCTTTTCTATCAGTGAAGGGTTCGGGACAAACGCGACGGGCCCATTCGACCAAATCCAGTCGGACGTCTGAATTTGCACTTTCGTGTCCTTATCAGTACGAAACGTTTTTATTTGGGGTCGGTTATTGGCCGGTATTTTGTTTTCGAACGAGACGTAACGTTACGAGCGGCATACAGGTTAATCTTTATTTCTTTGAAACCAACAGACTGACTCGGTGGCTCATTTGCTAGTGACCTCTGCCTTCTGAGCCAATAGTCGTGGTTTCGATCCCCACACATTACAAACATTTGTGTTCATGTACATGTCTATTTGTATTAGTCTGGGTGTTTTCTATGTTTTATGTATGTATTTACAAAAAAAATATCTAAGTAATTTCAACAGTTGTACCCATAGTACAAGCTTCGGCTTAGTTTGGGGCTAAACGGCGCTGTGTGGCCCAAGCCCAAGTCGCTTTGACAACGGGCAAGTAATTGGTCAGTTACCACCGCCATGCCTGCCGAAAACTGTAGTCACTGGCAAAAACACGACCTGGAGGTCATTTGGCTGCGGTATTCTATAGGGTGGAGGTCCTTCCCCGGACCGGCGGCACAAGTCTCAACCGGAGATCGAAACCATCACCCCTTGAAACAAAGGCACCTTTTTAACAGAAGGCTAGCTTTTAATTTCTGCCATATTATCTTGTGGAAAATCATCATTTAATTATAGCAGCACATGTAAGGTTTGTTACTGAATTTCATATAACGATCTTGATAAAACATCTTAATAACATTATTATCCAATATTATCATGAAAAATAAGCAAATACCTATTACAAGTATGTTTATTCGTTCATAATAATGCTAGTTTAATACATTTGGCCGGGCGTAGCGGAGAGGTCGTGAAAACAGACGGGTGTGCCCGTGAGAAGCGAACATCCGAATTGTAAGACGTAGTGTTCACATTGTAAAAGGGTATTTTTTATAATACTAGCTGTGCCTGCGGCGTCTCACGTGTGGATATCAGGTTTCAAAAACAACAAACTTACTTATCAGTTTTTTCGAACAGCTACGACTTAGTTAGAGCTGCTTACCATCAGGCATCACACTTGCTCGTCCGCCGCATCTCGCATAAAAAAAAATAATTAAGTTAGACCTCTAGCAACACATTGGTGAAAACCGCATTCAATTACATGCAGCAGTTTTTGAGTGATGCGCAAATTATGGGTCTAAGGCTAGATAGAGAGAGAGAGAGTTTTCGAGTGATGCGCGTTCAAACATGCAGGTAAACATTTCTCCCATTTACCTAACACTTCCTTTTACTGCTCTATCATCATCATCAGCCTATCGCAGTCCACTGCCTAGGCCTCGCCAGTTGTTCAACAATACAACTCAGAGGTAATTTGGCTGCGGTATTCTATAGGGCGGAGGTCCTTCCCCGGACGGGTGGCTCAATTCGAGTGAACATTCGCTATGCCCTACCTCTCGTAAGCCCTTAAGCCTTACCTCTCTTGTATAAAATTAGATAGGCCACTTTTGATTTATTGGCAGCTGGAGCTGAAATATAAGAGATTTCGACCTACAATGCTAATTTGAAACTGAAGCAGAGGTTGTCCTATGAACATTTTTTTTTTTCAAAATTGTATACACTAAGCTTAAAACGCAAAGGTCCCTTGCGCAATCAAATGTAGGCTAATTAAGAACCATGTCGCAGTGAGCCCCGAGGCGGGACAATGTTTTGTTTGCCCCAAACGGACCCTATAACATTTGCCCAAATTGTTTGGGCCATGATTATTTTTATGTACCCAAATGACCGCAATATATTTTAATATTCGAAAACAGCTCCTATAACACACGAATGATAAAATATTATTATGAATCACCTTTCGAAACGGGCGGTACACTCATTTTGTGTTGTTAAAATTTTATGTTGCACTAGCAAACCGCCTTTTCCCTTCACTGCTCTGCTCCTATTGATTGTAACGTGATAAAAAGTATACTATAACCTGCCCAGGAGTATGAAGAATAATTGTACCAAGTTTTATTAAAATCCGTTGAGTAAGTAGTTTTTGGTATAGAACTTTACCTTTCGAACCGGGCGGTAGAGTCATTTTATTTAGATAATATTTTTGCATGTACTTTGGCTTTCCCCATTCTTAATTTTACTTTAGGTCATATCTAGCTTATTTATTTATTTAAACTTTATTGCACAATAAAAAAAACAGTGTACAAGAGGCGGACTTAATGCCGCATAGGCATTCTCTACCAGTCAACCATTGGGCTAAGCAGAAATAAATGTAGGCTTAATATTGAAGGAATTTTCCTATCAGATATTTTCATAGAATTAAAAAAAATACTCATAGTGCCTGTAAAGCTTTACAAACGACTTTTAGTCACAAAATCGATAAACAAGAAACAAAATTAGTTAAACTACAAAAGGCGAGCACGGCGTCACAATTTCGTAATTACAATTTTAGAATCCAGACATTTAATTTGGTTCTCGACACCTAGTCATAAGAATTCAATATTCCGATTTTATGACATCACCAAAACAACTTTATGAGTTCAATTCGCGTTTATTGCTAACCCTCTTCCCTCTTCAATTTATGAAACACAATATTTACTTCCAATATTAACAACCTTTGTTATATTAGAATTATTAGTTGCCTGATATAACAGTTTGTTTCTAATTGAACAGGTTTCAATTGATATCTTCAATGATTTATTGCCAAAAGATCCTATATTATAATCATCATCATCCTATTGAAGTCTACTGCTAGACGTAGCCCTCTCTAGTTGTTCGTCATTTAGGGCAAACATCTGGAGGATATACCCATAATCGCTACGCTGAGCGCTGGCGGGGTCGCGATCGCAGGGCGTAGCTTCTCGCTCCAGTGACACTGCTGCCCGTCATCGGTCTGTGCTATTTAGCTACGCCTTCAATTGTGATGGTTGTACCGCCACCAGACGGTTACCAGCGCCTCGTTTGTTATTTGGCAGGATGCACCACGGGCAGGTGAGGTTGAATTGGAGCTAAAAGATGATAGGTTTACTAGCTATTTCACGCGGACGAAGTCGCGGGCACAGGGCTAGTATACGTATAATACTTAGTAACCGTCAAAGCTCAAACCAGTTCACTGACCTCAATGTAAAGTAATTAATTAGCTATTCATAGACAAAGAAGAGGATTAGACACAATTAAGCGCAAAGCCCCCAAATGACGCAATTACTTACAACTATTAGGACAGAGACTTAACTGTTACTCTTCAAACGGGCGGCTAAGGAAGTTCAGCCAGTGTTGGTTTAGGATCACCGCTGGACTCAGTTCCAATATTGGGTACGGGGGAAATTTGCATGTACCAACATGGGTACAGATAAATCCCTTGCTTTAGTTCGGCAAAATGTGACTGAGGCACGGAGTGGTGATTTTAATGAGACTTTTCAGTAAATCATATTTTTTCTGCAAGTAAAAGTGTTAACGACGACATCTTTTTATATAGTAGCTCGACATAATGGCTTCCTTACGCCTGATGGAAAGCGAAAGAGAAGCTCAAATCGCTGTGACAACGGGCAACTAACTGGTCAGTTACCTGTCGTTACCGCTATGCCGGCCCAACCCTAACCCCCGCGAGCACCGGAAACCCTACTCACCGGCAGAAACACGACCCGAAGGTAATATGGCTGCGGTATTCTATAGGCTTATAATACTGTGTGTTATCTCTGGGACACGTGGAGGTATTAAGCTGAAATTCATTATGCACTACTATCTCTTCGAGCTATAAAAATACGAACTGCTAAGCCAACGTAATCAAAAAATGCAGGCGCTCATGCAAAAATACGTCAAATTTTTGACACTCGACTTTTTTACTTTGAAACTGAAATTTACTAAGTTAAAATTAAAAAAAAACAACAAGGTACTTCCCGTGAAATCAGAATCTGGAAATTTAGTACCAAGCAAAATAAAAGAAAAATTTCGTGAACCATAAATTTTTGGTTACATCATAGTACGGAACCCTCAGTGGGCGAGCCCAATTCGCACTTGACTGGCTTATTTTTTTTTTTTTTTTATAGTGGCTCGACATAATGGCTTCCCTACACCTGATGGAAAGCGAGAGAGAAGCCCAAGTCGCTGTGACAACGGGCAAGTAACTGGTCAGTTACCTGTCAGTTACCACCGCCATGCCGGCCCAACCCTAACCCCCCACGAGCTCCGGAAACCCTACTCACCGGCAGAAACACGACCCAGAGGTCATTTGACTGCGGTATTCTATAGGGTGGAGGTCCTTCCCCGGACGGGCGGCTCAATTCGAGCGAAGATTCGCTATGCCCTACCTCTCTTAATATTACATTAGGTACTGTAGCACAACAAAATGGCTTCCTTTTTACGGAACTCTATATTCACGACACTTTTCAGCAATGATTTTGCTTATTATGAGAGTTCCGACCTTCCATAAATTATTAATTATTCATTATCCTATGAAATAACTCAAACCTTGAATGTCAAAAACACTCAAAACGTTTTCTCCTATTAAATAAGCAAGGAAATACTTTAAATTGCCAAATTTTGGAAGTGAAATCAATTGGCGTACACGAAATAGGCAATTAGCTCATGAATTGAAACTGTGACTTGACGGATTGAGGAAATTTTGAATATTTGATTGAAACAAATGAATACCACAAAAGTCGAATGAATTATGTTGAGTTTGTTTAAGCCTGCCGATTACCAATCCGCACTCGTGGCATTCATTATGAGCGGTTGATGAATTGTTTAGGTCTGTGCACATCACGTCTATTTGAAACTACCCTGTGCGTATGCCCCTGAGTGGTGAAGAACTGGAGAGTTCTTCACCACTCTGGTCTACATTGCAGAGTATATGAGCGGCGGTAACCGTTTAACATCAGATGGGCCGCACTCTCGTCTGTCATCAACATTAATAAAAAAAATGGGTTAGGGTTGACAAAGTGCACGTGACGCACCTATTTTTTTTTTTGAGCAGCGGGGTATTTGGAACTCATCCCGCCTCGAAGATGAAAGTGAGGCAGGAAATACCCACTAAAAACCCCGGCCCCTTCGTCATGCGCCTTAAAGGTGGTGTCGAGGGTCCTATTAGTATGTTCACCAAGACATCACCGACGCGGCCTGGTGGACAGGCCACAACTGGCTCCCCCCTCTTGGCGGGAGTTATGGGAGTGGTCCGAAGGGTGAGCCCACTCCCATCCGTCGAAGACGGGGGTCCGTGCAATGCCGCGCCCCCGCACCACCTACCGGCTGAACGTGACGCACCTGGTGTTACTTGCGTTAATGGGCTGCGGTACTGCTTAGCTTCAAACTGCCCGGCAGCCATTCTGTCAACAGTTTAAAAAAGCTACTTAAGTCGCACAAATCTCTTTCAAGTCAACTTTAACGGTGATAGAGTTAAAATTACCTAATAATTCTCTATCGTTATTGTAAACGTCGCCGAAAGTGATATTAACTGCATCGCAGGCCAAATATCGAGTTAAACCCTTTGGCATTTTGCAAGGGACGCCCGAGATTGGGTCGACTTGCCCGCCATGTTATTACAGGAAGGGATTTCACCTTCATATTATTTCGTACTTTATGTATAATGTTTTCGGTTTTGATTTCGATTAGGATTGCGCAAGTCAACGGGCCTCGATTGTTTTGATAACCTTTCGTTGTTTTTTCTGTTCCTTTTTAATGTTTACCTTTAGACTATTATCTTAAAGGTTTTCCTACTTTGTCGCTGATCGTAGGCGCACGTGACCGACTGTTCTATACTTACTCTGTTCAATAGCTGATGTGCGCGGTTGTTGATAGGAACATTCGTATATTTTCCGCGCATTTCCCGTTGCGAACGGTCGCAAGGCACGGAAGTCTTTCTGCTTTCTATGAACTGCGAGGACATAGCAAAATAATACCAATAATACTTGACTGGCTCGGTGGCTCAATTGGTAGTGGCTCCTGCATTCTGGACCAAGGTCGTGGGTTCGATCCCCACCCGGGATAAACATTCGTGTGATGAACATTTGTTCAATCCGTGTCTGGGTGTTTATGTTTGTATTTAAGTATTATATTTGTGGTACCTACCTTCGTTGTTCTTGACACAAGTGCTTAAGCTACTTACTTTGAAATTGGAGCAATATAGTATGTGATGTTGTCTAATATAAGCTGACGTCACTATTGCCAAACATAGTGTAGGGCGCCCTCAAGCTAGGTGAATCGACGATGTGCGTAAAATGGCTGGCAAATTGACTGGCTCCATGGCTCATTTGGTAGTGACCTCTGCCTTGTGAGCCAAGGGTCGTGGGTTCGATTCCCGCATGGTACAAACATTTTGTGTTCATGAACTGTTTGTATTGGTCTGGGTGTTTACTAATGTATTTATTTACAA
The DNA here is from genome assembly GCA_031163375.1 of Conogethes punctiferalis. NCBI lineage: Eukaryota > Metazoa > Arthropoda > Insecta > Lepidoptera > Crambidae > Conogethes > Conogethes punctiferalis. Next base: position 2,138,619 of record CM062083.1, on the reverse strand, counting down.
AAAAAAAGTATTTAAGTAAGTTTATCAGTTGTCTAGTACCCATAGTACAAGCTTCTGCTTAGTTTGGGGCTAGATGGCGCTGTGTGGCCCAGCGTGGCATGTCTTGGGCTATTTATTTATTTAAATGCTGGATGCGAGAAGCCCAAGATCGTGAAATGTGGCAAACAATTTATTTATTTATTAGTCACACAAAACAGACATACAGTAAATACAGTTATGGTAGTACATGTTATGCTACATGAGTTTAGGCTGTATCTCCACTAACATGTGTGAACAGCATGTCTTGACAGTGTCGAGCATTATTGATTAGGTACATTTAAATTATAGAATATGTATACATATATAAAAAAAGGTAGGTACTTAGCACTATTTGATACCAGACAGATACAATTGAAGAGACCTATGTCCCGCAATCGACTGCAAAAAGCTGTTGATTGATAGACTATTGCCAACAGGTGCGCGATCTATCTCATCACGTTATACACAAAACATACAAAACAAATCGCCCATCTCCTGTTGACATTTCACAAGACAAATTATATCTGAATCGGAATCCGCCGCGAATCAATCAATTTATGTTCAAGCGGAACTATTAATCTCCGTTAACTTCAAAGGTTGACCTTTTCAATACGTCGACCGTTTTATTGGTATCATAATGGGCAGTTTTGTAGCCTAGTTTGGGACGTAAAATCACTATCAACGTTGTTATTAGAAAAAGGAATAAGATTTCTTTCGCGTGCACAAATACTAAAATAGGATAAGACACAAAGACGAAAACATTTGTAAAAACTAGTGACCTTCCAGAAATATATTTACTACAAACATGTCCTCACTAAAAAGAGTCTTCTAAATAAATAAAAAAATATCGTAGTGACCTTTCATAAAAAAAGCAGTAACTATTCTCTATGAGCGATTTAATTATAAAAAAAAAATATTAGACAACATCTCATACATTGCTCCGATCCCAAAGTAAGTAGCTTAAGCACTTGTGTTATGGGTATCAGAACAACGAAGATGCCACAAATAAATACTTAAATATAAACACCCAGACACGGGACAAACACAAGTGTTCATCATACGAATGTTTGACCCGGGTGGGAATCGAACCCACGACCCTTGGTTCAGAAGGCAGGGGTCACTACCAATTGAGCCACCGAGCCAGTCATTCAATTAATTCAGAAGATAGTGGAAAAATTAAAAATGATCTTGTCTTATCGTAAGAATTCTTATTATTCCTTTTGGTATTGATGCCAAGGTCTGATGCATATCAGCAGCGTCACCGGAGCAAGAAGCTACGCCCTGCGATCGCCAACCCGCCTGCCCAGCGTGGCGATTATGGGTATATCCTCCAGAAGTTTGTCCTAGGTGGCGAACAACTGGAGAGGCCTATGTCCAGCAGTGGACTGCAATAGGCTAATGATGATGATGATGATGATGCATATCTGAAGATCCCTAATAATACCGAAATGAAGGACCTCGTAATTGTGCCCAAGACAATAAGGGAAACAAAAATATAGCTTGTTCGACTTGAAGAACCGGATTTGTTTACATAGTAAGATAAACGCATACAATTTTCATACGAATTTCTTAATAAAAATGTCTACAAGCACCATAGAAACCCGAAAATCCATTCCTTTTTTTAAAACAAAACCTACCCTTTCGCACAAGGTCCGAATAAAACTCGTAAATACACACAAAAAATTGAGTAAACACCCATTGACCGTTCGAGCAAAAAGGTCCTATCCTCGCCAATAAAAAGCCAACCCCAACATATTTTAAATCCGCCCTAAGTAGGAATTTTGCGGTAAACCCTCAACTATTCAAATCGAAACAAACCGCCCTTAATCACAGTCATAAACACTCCCGGAACAAAGTCCGGAAAGGGTGAAGGGTGCCGTATATTTGGTCCTTCCATTCCATACTGTCAGGGGTAGGTACAGTCGACTGCAGAGGTCAATATAGTATGGTATGTTTTTGGTTACAATTGTTGACTATACTGATTGTAGAAATGGACAAATTAGATCTTGAATACAGTTTAAATAAACCAAGACATGCCACGCTAGGCCACACTCAAAGTACTAGCGCGTCAGTGTTTCTGTTTTTTGAAAATGCACACTCTTATAGGGTCACTCCTATTTATGAGTTGATAGTTTGTATTAAAGTTTGTTAATTTTTTTACACATAAGATTTCTAACTTCATGTGTCTGAATTCCAGGAACGGAGGCCAATATTCAATCAAGAATATAAGGTAAGCACTTTTTATTGTGTGACTTTTTCTTATATATCTGCCGAGCGAGGAAAAAATACTACGGTCGGTCGGTTACTACGTTTTAGTTTAATCTAACGTAAATTAAATAAATAATATCAGACAACATCACATACACTGCTCTAATCCCAAAGTAAGTAGCTTAAGCACTTGTATGATGGGTATCAGAACAACGAAGGTACCACAAAGAACTACTTAAATACAAATTATTAACACCCAGACACGGAACAAACACAAATGTTCATCACACGAATGTTTGTCCCGGGTGGGAATCGAACCCACGACCCTTGGCTCAGAAGGCAGAGGTCACTACCAATTGAGCCACCGAGCCAGTCCATTACCAAAATTTGAACCTACAGTTACATTAGGAGTGAAGTTTTGTTCGCTTTGGAGATAAAAACATAGTGCACGGGCATATTCTATACCTATATTAGCGGGCGTATATTCGCGTCAACGCGATGAGAAGGTAAGTTTTATCCTATATCTTCAATACCATTTACATTGCCTCACAATATTATAAAGAAGAGAATTCAGATTGCTGCAGATTTTCTTGATCGTCAATAAAAAACACATTATTAGGGTGTAAGTAGACGTGTCGATCGTCGAAGGTAATGACTTATTCATCCTGTCTCTGACACCGCGGATGGCGGTGATCGCTCACCATTAGCCTCGCTCGAAAGGCGCTGCCTAAACATTTAAGAAGTGAACAAATAGGCTGCGTATGTAGGTGTGGGCTTTTTATCTTGCTTTTTAACACGTTCTCTGTCCTGGGTATCGCATTTAATACATTTTTTTTTATAGTAGCTCGACTCGATCAGGAAGCCATTATGGCTTGCCTACGCCTGATGGAAAGCGATAGAGAAGCCCAATAAAATAAATAAATAACCCAAGACATGCCACGCTGGGCCACACAGCGCCACCTAGCCTCAAACTAAGCCGAAGCTTGTATTATGGGTACTGGACAACTGATAAACTTATGTAGATATTTTTTTGTAAATTTATTTATATATTATACATTGAAAACACCCAGACAAATACAAACAGACATGTTCATGAACACAAATGTTTGTACTGTGCGGGAATCGAACCCACGACCCTTGGCTCAGAGGGCATGAAGCTGCCGAAATGAGCCACCGAGCCAGTCGAACTGGTCGCTGTGACAACGGGAAAGTAACTGGTCAGTTACCTGTCAGTTGCCACCGGCATGCCGGCCAACCCTAACCCCCCACGAGCTCCGGAAACCCTGCACACCGGCAGAAGCACGACCCGTAGGTCATTTGACTACGATATTCTATTAGGGTGGGCCCAGGTCCTTCCCCGGACGGGTGGCTCAATTCGAGCGAAGATTCGCTATGCCCTACCTCTCTTAAAAGTTAAATTCTGTTGTGCCTTGTCGACTGTCAAGTTTTTAGGTTTGTTAACAATTTCTAGTTTCTCTCGACGAATTTTGACTTATCAAAATTATGGCGACCAACTTGTAATATTCATATTGATACAAAACAATGCATCAATCATATTACGCCAAGAATCCTATTGTCAGTATCTAAATAAAATACTCCCATCTTATTGCGCACACTTGACCGCACATGGTACAGTATTAGAGTGCGACATTGTGCCGATGCTCTTTTCTGCGCAAAACTCGTAGTGCGTCTATCTAACTTAAAACAAATACCATACCAAAATAATAATCATCATCATCATCATCAGCCTTTACAATCGGTCCCACTGCAGGGCATAGGCCTCCTCTCTTGATTGCCATTCACCACGGTCCTGTGCTACTCTCGCCCAAGTTTTCCCCGCCACTCTACCTATATCGTCCGACCATCTGGAGGGCGGACGCCCGCGACTTCGCTACCAAAATAATAGTCATGGATAAACCGACCGATATCACTAGCCAGTAAGACGGATTACTTATTCATCCTGGTTTTGACATCACAAATATGCCGATGACCGATCAACACTACACCTACTCGCGAGACCCTAGAACTGATCGGCTCTTGGCATAAAAAGGGCCGAGACATTGATAAGGGAACAGGCTCGTGAATGTATGCAGTATGTTAGATTAAACGGGTTTATTCATGGAAAGGCATTCAGCTTTGGATGTTTAGAAAATTATATTATTACGATTAAGTAGTTCTTTGTGTTAATCTAATGCATCAGCTATATTACTGTAAAGTTTCCTTTAAAATCGCATCAGTATTTTTTGTGTGAAAGAGTAACAAGCATCCTTCCATCTATCCATCCAAACAAACTTTCGTATTTATAATATTAGTAGGATAGGATAGGATTAGTAGGAAGTAGGATATAAATAAAAATGTTATCTAAAGGCCATATTTATCTCTTCGTATATGACCATCTCATCTCATTCCGACCTATCATGCTTTAACTTCTAGCCACCCTCACCTGCCGGTGGTGCAATTTGACGATTCATATAAGTGCTTGTCATGAGTCTACATGAATAAAAACATTTTTCATTTTCATGGTTAAAAAGGTACGGCCGTACCATCCTTTCGCCCGACTTAGCGGGGCACAGCCTTGCCCCTAGATTTCGTATTTGTAACGGAGCAACCGCAGATAATTAATTTCAGGGCAAATGAACGTAAAAAGGCAACATTGTCACCAATTAAATTTCATTGTGCCTGCTCTACCTTATCATTTACGACTTCCATAGGAAACCAGCATTATTGCTCGTTGCTTTTACAAAATAGCCGAATGGAGATAATTTCGTTTGTTTTTGTTACTTTTATTTTTGAAATATTCATATTTTATAATTTTCAATGACCGTTACCCTGTAAAATTAGAAAAGCCCTGGCTTAATCTATAAAGAAATAACTCAGTACCAGCCTGATTTGTTTAAAAAACCTTAAGATTAGGTAATGCTGATTTGTGTGCTCCCAAAGCTATAATTATCTCTACCTTCTTTAGCACGCTCTAGGTAATCATTAAACATTAGGTTTGTTTATAGTACGAGTATATCATAGAGATATAGATTATTGACATAACCAATACTTTGTAGTTAAATAGGGGAAACTGTTCTTATACTCGTATGAATCCTGTTGTACCTACTGTGATCGTTCGAGAGAAAAACACATTTCTGGAATTTATTTTGCAACATTGTTATACAGGTTCATGAGTTTGGCGATGGGAGGCGTGGACTCCTCTGTTCAAAACATTAGTTATCTATTTTGCTAATGATTAACAACTTACCATAGAACCAATAAAAGAAACTATTAATCGAACACGCTTCATATACCAACAAATACGCTAAAATATAAGTTAAGTAATGACTCGGGCGTACCAAAACTTCCACATTAAACTATCAAAAACAATATTCTCACAACGCACTCGTAATCTGCCCAGCTAGTTGCGAACAAAACCACAACATCATCAAGGCAGCATTAGCGGGCAGGCGAATAAGTGCCAAACTTCGGCCACACTATTAACCCTCCTTACCGGAATACCTTTGAAATTAATAGCGCCCGTCATAAATTAAACGATACAGGTACTGTTGTGGACTGAAGCGGTTAACACACTGCTACGCACAACGCCGCATTTTGCGTGTCGCGTGCATGATCGTGCGTGTTTTTACGGATTGACTCGCATAGTCCATCATTGATCGACTGGCTCGGTAGCCCAATTGGTAGTGACCCCTGCCTTTTGATCCAAGAGTCGTGGCTTCGATTCCCACTCGGGACAAACATTCGTGTGATGAACATCTGTGTGTCTGGGTGTTTATATTTGTATTTAAGTACGAGTATATATTTGTGGTACCTTCGTTGTTCTGATACCCATAACACAAGTGCTTAAGCTACTTACTTTGGGATCGGAGCAATGTATGTGATGTTGTGTGATATTTATTTATTATACATATATATTTTATCATTATAATCATCAGCTTATCGAAGGCCACTGCTGAACATAGGCCTCTCCAGTTGTTATCCACTGGGCAAACATCCGGAGACTCTACCTTTAATTGCCACCCTAGACAGACGGGTTGGCGACCGTATGGTCTAATACCGCTGCCAAATGACCTCCAGATCGTGTTTCTGCTCGTGAGTAGGGTTTCCGTAGCTTGTGAGGTGAGTGCTGCATTGGCAGCCAGGAATTTGGGTTGGGCCAGCATGGCGGTGGCAACTGACAGGTCACTGATCGGTTACTTGTCCGTTATCGCTGCGACTCGGGCCCCTTTCTCGCATTCCATGAGATGTAGGGATAGGGAAGCCACTATGTCTAGCGACTATAAAAAAAATCAACGACCTATCGAGATAGACTCAAACATTTGTGTGCATGTCTGTTTGTATTTGTCTGGGTGTTTACTATGGTATTAAACTTACTTAGATAATTTTTTTAGAAAAAAAGTATCTAAGTAAGTTTATCAGTTGTCTAATACCCATATAGTACAAACTTCGGCATAGTTAGGGGCTATATGGCGATGTGTGGTCCAGCTTGGTATGTCATGGTTATTTATAATTATTTAACCCTGCAATACAACACGCATTCACGCGCCACGCTGCATGACGCGTGGCAGTGTGTTAATCGCCTGAGAGGTTCTCTTAAGTCGCCGAATACGGCACATAAACGCAAATGGCGCATTTTGAAGCCCTTTTTAAGGCCTCGCGGGTATTAAATCTGAGGCGGGCGACGCACGCCAGTGTTCAGTGGATAATATTTCACAGTGACAATACCTGTTTCGCATTATGTCATTGAATGGGCGCTTATAAAGGTTGTTTACCTGTTTACGTGATTTTGAGCGGATTTTTATGTAGTACGGATAATATTTAGGGACTTTGTAAATTTTTTACCAGCACTTTTTTTGGCAAAAATATGTTTAGTTTGAAAAGGTGTTATAAATTAAGTTGATTAAAATAGATTTTTTTTTATAAGAAGAGCTTTCCGGATGACCTCACTCCACCTGATGGTAAGCGGTCGTGAGGTCCAAAAGTTAGGTCGACAGGCACGTAGAACAAATCAATGCACCTGTCGCCCTCACCCTGAAGGCCCAGGATTGTAAGAGGAAGGAAACACATGAGCTGTAAAGGCATTCCATGACTAAATGGCACCAGGCAAGAACGAGGAACTAAGCCTCTTGGTACGCGCCACCACCGTCTGTATGGTATGGGGATGACAAAGCTCTCCAGCACGTGTTGTTCGGCAGTGAAAACACACACAAAACGAAAACAAATCATGGGATCCAACAACCCCACCCAATGACAAAGATGTTTTTGTAAATAAATTACACCAGATTATGAGAGTAAGGGAACTCTGGTCGCATCTGTATTTGTTTGCACATTTGTGCAGTTTAATATATTCTTTGTACATTCTTGGTACGGTTTCCTTGAAGATTGACCGCTATGGACAAAATTCGGTTTTAACTACATCGGGGGCCCGGGTACCCTTGTATGAGTACCTCAGTTTATCGTGGCACCATAGAACGAGGAAGGTATAGTCCTATAAGTCGTGTGGTTTGGAGTGGGTTTGGAATACTATAAAGCCGGTCATACACGCTACGATCTACATACCTGCGCAGGAACACCGGAATGTGTAGGAATAGACTTGCGCAATGCGCAGTTTTTTATAAGCCTATGTAGGTGACCGGAGCAAGATCGAACCGTACACCGTGCGTATGTGCCTATACTCCGGTCGCCTGCGCAGATCGCGTCAGTAGTTTACTAGTGTTTTTTACACGAGTACATCTCATAGCTATATCTTCTTGTTGACTGGCTCGATGGCTCATTTGGTAGTGACCTCTGCCCTCTAAGCCAAGAGTCGTGGGTTCGATTTATTTAAGTAATACGCCGGAAGGTCCCCATACACGCTACCGATGTTCGGTTGACCTGCGCAGGCGTGCCTGCAAAGGCGACCTCTCCCGTAGACCGTAGCGTGTACGAGCGGCATAAGAGGGGTTTGAGCGGTCTCTTATGACCCCTCAAACCACAGACTTTCTATCAGCCGATAGTTTAATAAATAAATAAATCACATCGGCCTCACAACGCCACCTAGCCCTAAACTAAGCCGAAGCTTGTACTATGGGTACAAGACAACTGATAAACTTACTTAGATACATTTTTTTTGTAAATAAATACATATTATACATAGAAAACACCCAGACCAATACAAACAGACATGTTCATGAACAGAAATATTTGTACTGTGCGGGTATCGAACCCACAACCCTGAAATGAAAATTAACCGATACCAAATCGTTGATGCATGCATCTTCATACTAACTACACCTAAGCCCGACCAAACTATGGGCCAATAGAAAGTCTGTGGTAACTCTTATATAGAAAATAAGTAGGTATCGACGATTGTGTGGATATTACGTATGCATTACATACGGTCTGTTGTGCTGTCATTCGTACTGGCCTCCGTTCATAAATAAGTTACCTACGTGTCAGTAATGAAACGACATGTACAATTTCGTATTTTATTTTTCACAACGGAACAGTTGATACAATATAATTTTGATTTCATTTACATATAACAATTTAGTATTGTCTGGGGCAAAATAACATTGAGACAAGGGATTTATTGAACAAACAATCAACAATCAGATATGTATGAATAACTACATTCTGGACTTGATTTGAAAATAATATCTACGTTACGAATTTATTATATCAATCTCATTTCTTACGACGTAAATAAAAATGTTACCATAATAGTGAGCCATTCAATTTATTTTACATACTTAATATTTATTCCCACTTTTTATTCAATCAGTCATTCAAGGGGTGATTCTTTACAATTCGGGTGAATGGGCAAATTTATTCTAACAATTAATTTATTTCGTTTAGGTTTTACACACATTGCCAGTGTTTTTATATTTTGATATGGCTAGCTTCGTGCAAAATTATTTACAGCAAGTATCTTATCTTATCTAGAATAGTAAATTTAACGTCTAAAGTATATACAATAAATAATACAAACTTGTTTAATAGCAGTCGTTGTAGAAGAAACATTGCACTATTATAAACAAGGAAATACATTAGGTTAATAATAATTAATGTCCTTTCTTATAAATAATCAGAAGATATTATCTAAATTAAATTATGACGGGATCCAAGCAGATCTAAGTATGTGCCTGTGCCTGGTGTAATTTTTTTATAACAAATTTCAAAACAATTTCAGATTTTAATTTTTTTTTAAGTCTATTCTTGACTTGTGACAACCTTTTATGGACTCATAACTTTTCAACAATGTCCATAATTATATGCACTTAAACAATGGTTACTAAATGACAAATACTCATTGGTTTACAGTAGATGCATCTTCAGTGGACTTCAGTAGACAATCTTTAATGGACTCATGACTTTTCAATGTTATCCATCCAGGCTATATGCTGTTATACATTATTTATAAAATATCCTTAATGGCTGCCTAATGGAAAATACTACCAGGATCAATGTTGTTTTGTTATATAAATTCATTTAACTCGTTTTTATTTTGGAATGAAAGCATACTATTTTATTTTTCCTTGTATTATTCAATCCCCTCAATTACAACACCAGCAAAATTGTTTTATTTTACTTATCCTTTTTTTATAAATACACGATATTCATTCCATTAATATTTCATCATTGTGTTAGGGAACAATATAAACGTGTAAAATTAATATTTTATTGTGATTTTATTTACATAATAGATACTATATATTTTCGCACAATCAAAAGATAATGTTGATGATGATGTATGTTATTTTAAAATAAACGAATTCTGCTAAACCACAAAATTATCGTATACACACTCGTACCTCTCTCTATATTACGTTAATCATGAGTTACTTGCAATTTTGATTCGATAAACAATTACCTTATTACTTACTTGAAATTATCAATCATGATATCGTAAATTTACTGATTTATTGTAAAATTGATTAAATAAAATATGCTAAAATCACTAAAAAACAAATACATAAAAATAGGCTAAAAAAGTAACGAGATGTGAACGTTTAGAGCAAATTTACTCGCATACTTCCTTCTTACACAATACAGATTTCTCAAAGAAAGTTGGTGTACCTACGAAAGTATGACGCGGAGTGATATACTGGTTTTAACGAATCGGTTCTCTTTTAAAAATAAAAATTTTCGTTTAAAACTACTCATCCACTGTCTTCCTGTCTGATCCATAACTTTGTGATTTACAACTCTTTTCATAGAAAAGATAATTCCAAATTTCCTCGATGGTTGTGTACCTAAGTTTTCCATAAATCTATAAGAAGTTTTGCATATTTCCCATTGTATATCAATGCTAACACGTCAACCGAACCTCATTAATCTGGTGATTTAAGAAAACAACACTGGGTTACCAATGAATCGAAAATATATTTAAAGAAACACAGATTCGACTGGTATTTACTACACCCAGAGTCGTAACAACAATCCTTTAAAAAAACGCAAATCGCACCAGCACAGACACAAACAAAAGTGGAACCTTACAACTAATCTCAATTTTTACTGTTTATCAACAACCTTGTTTCCCATTGTCCACCCCGTCACGCCAGGAGGAGGCCGAGGAGCCACCACCAGCACCACGCGAGATGCCGGGTGGGGGCCGAGCCGTGCAGGGGCGGCCACCCCTCGCTCCAGTGGCCGCGCCTATCAGCGTCGGGTCACATCGTAGTCACCATTTCTAGGGCAAAAACAATAAATAAATAACCACGCAACATGCCACGCTGGGCCACACATTGCCATCCAGCCCAAAACTAAGCCGAAGCTTGTACTATGGGTACTAGACAACTGATAAACATACTTAGATATATTTTTTTTGTAAATAAATACATAATATACATAGATAACACCCAGACCAATACGAACAGGTATGTTCATGAACACAAATGTTTGTACTGTGCGGGAATCAAACCCACGACCCTTGACTTAGAAGGCAGAGGTCACTACCAAATGACCCATCGAGAGCCCATGTACAATCATCATCATCAGCCTATTACAGTCCACTGCTGGACATAGGCCTCTCCAGCTGTTCGCCACTTAGGGCAAACACCTGGAGGATATACCCACGCCAGGCGATCGCAGGGAGTAGCTTCTCACTCCGGTGAGGCTGCTGCCCGTCATCGATCTATGGTAATTAGCTACACCTTCATTGTGATGGTTATACCGCCACCAGTCGGTTGCCAGCGCCTCGTTTGTTATTCGGCAGGATGCACCACGGGCAGGTGAGGTTAGCTTAGAGATAAAAGATAATACGTCGCTCCCTTACACCCCGAAAACGAAAATAATCGTTTTGTGCGCAATTTTCTGTCTCATCCAGCTGTTCTTTGAAATCAGCTTTCAGCTGCAATTTTCCGGAATAGGTACAACTTAGAGACCTTCAAAAAGCGAGTCTACAGTTTTCTCAAGGGCCGGCAATGCACCTGTGACTCTCCTGATGCTGCGGTGTCTATGGGCTGAAGTGATCACTTACCAGCAGGTGACCTTCAAACCTGTTTGCCCTCTCTGTCATAAAAAAATATTTTGTTTATACCACATGGATAAAGGTTTAAGAGAGGTAGGGTATAGCGAATCTTCTATCGAATTGAGCCGCCCGTCCGGGGAAGGACCTCCACTCTATAGAATACCGTCGCCAAATGACCTCCGGGACGTGTTTCTGCCGGTGAGTAGGGTTTTACGTAGCTCGTGGGGGGTCAGGGTTGGGCCGGCATGGTGGTGGCAGCTGACATTACCTGTCAACTGCCACCACCATACCGACCCAACCCTAAATGGAGGTGTGTTCTTGATACTTACCTAGGTTCTGCATTTGGTGTTGACTAAGCACGATGTACGGGTTGTCGAGACCAGGATCCTGCAAGACCCCTCGATGGAGTTGCTCCAAGTGTCTCTCTGTGTCATCTAAGAATATAAAAAAAGAAATCACACATCAGGGTGTATTTTTAGATTATAGTTTGGGCAAGTGCCACAATAAACATAGTCTTAGATTATTTCATGGAGTATTTTTAAAGTAGATCGTTAAATAATGAATCATTCATTCATGCATCATTTAAGGGTAAGTTAAGGTAAGGCCCTCACTCTTGTCGGTGCAAACATAGACTTTACTCTTTCTTTTTCTTCATAGGATCATACGACAGAGTTTCCGATGAACATGGGTATATCACCGGAAACATTCTGACTCTGGAGTGGCTACTACTTCTGGCTAAACAGACATCCCATTTGTCCCCTCTACTCAGTCGTCGGCAGGAATAGTCAGTCACCCCGGGACAACCGGGAAGTCAATTCCCAGCTGTCACAGGAGACAACGGGCATGCTACCTTTAGGTGGCACTGAAGGCCACAATACCGACGACATCTTTAGTTCAAATCTCCCAAGTCCGTTTCTATAAACAGCGTATGCGATGAGATGACATTATTGTCAGAAAATGCTTTCAACACCGGATTTCAGCCGACATCTTACCTCCTGTTTTTACATAAAGCCAGCAATATCTTTATGAATTTATATTGCAAAAGTGGATGTATTTTATAGACAAGTTATACTCACATGGCAACAATGTCGTTGTCGGCGGTAGCGTTGTAGTTGTCGTTGTTATTGCCTAGACAAGAGGTCGCTACTCACATGGCAACATTGTCGTCGTGGGCGGCGGCGTTGTAGTTGTCGTTGTTATTGCATAGACAAGAGGTCGCTACTCACATGGCAACATTGTCGTCGTGGGCGGCGGCGTTGTAGTTGTAGTTGTCGTGGTTGTTGTCGTCGTTGTCGTCGTCGTTGTCGTCGTTGTTGTTAATACTGTCGTCAAAGATAATGTCGTTTATTGTTAGTGACAAATCAATAGGTACAATATGACTGGCTCGGTGGCTCAATTGGCAGTGCAGTGACCCCTGCCTTCTGAACCAAGGGTCGTGGGTTCGATTCCCACCCGGGACAAACATTCGTGTGATGAACACTTGTGTTTGTTACGTGTCTGGGTGTTTATATTTGTATTTAGGTATTTGTTTGTGGTACCTTCGTTGTTCTGATACCCATAACACAAGCGCTTAAGCTACTTACTTTGGTATCGGAGCAATGTATGTGATGTTGTCTGATATTTATTTATTGATCATTATAATTATTTACGCAGTTTATATAAAAATTCATGTCTGCTCTTTTCCTATACTAGTGCGTAAGTGTGTTTTCGCTTTTATTTTTTATTTTCTGTATTTTTTATTATGCTTTTTTGCCTTTATGATGGAGTTTGTTACTCTTTTAAGCAAAAAACTACTAAAAGGATTTAAATGCACCTTTTCAGTAATATAGTTTATGAACTATGCTATTAACTTATGCTATAACTTACATTATGTTACCATTTCACATATGATCAATATTCACGCAGTCAAAGATGCGAGCTAGCATACACACGAGTATATCTGCTAGTAACATCTGATGTGCTACTGTTTCTATCGAACCACTTAGGTAATTACAATACGCGCTACTTTTGGTCACACATTAATTCTAACAGCCGATAGATAAAACTCTAACAAGTCCCATTTAGAACGATAAATATTGAGAGTTAATATGACTATAGCATTTATGGCTAATAGTAATAAAGCACAAACTTGGTTGACATACTACGAGGTACTAATACCTACTCGTATAACGGGGTTGAAGTCGTTATGTTTGATGCATTATATTTAACGACTATGCACATGAAAGATTAAGTTTATTTTATTTGAAAACTTCAGTTGTGTCCAGATAACTTTGTAAATTTAAGCGTATTTGTTATTGAATATTTCTATATAATAATATATAGAAATAATCTAGAGGAATGGTATAAAATACGTTCATAAAAACATAAAACCTGTGTTAACTGATATCAGAACCACGAAGGTACCACAAATAAATATAGTTAAATACAAATATAAACAAGCAGACACGGAACAAATGCTTATTCCTGGTGGGATTCGAATCAACGAACGCTTCAGAAGGCAGGAGTTAGTCTACCTGGCCAAACGTACTATGTTTTATTACTAGCTACCTATTTTCTTAATATTTTGCTAAAAGGCTACGATCGATCTGATGTATACTACCTAAGTAAATTTTTTTCTCAGTTTTCTCGAAAGATTTAGTATCCCAGCCTGTCTCAATAATAATTTATGCAGACTACGATATTAAGCATTGCTAGTTTTTTAATCTTAAAATGAATAAGAGCATTTAAATTTTGCTTTTAAATCAACAATTCAAATAGTCTTTTTTATAAATTCAGATGTTGTAGCCCTTGAGACTGGAGATGTTATTTCTGAACCTTTTAAAAACGAAATAAGTTATTTGTTACTTTTTATTACTTTCATATTACTAGTAAATCCTTAGAGGTACCTAGTCGTCTTAAAGGTTCGTTGGACTTATATAAGTTGAAATTGCTCTAAATACAGTTTGAAAATTTTAAGGCATCACATTTCATTGTTTTGAGAAATGGATCAAGTGACGTTTTTACTTTTGAAGTTGCATCCCACTCCCACTAATATTTTAAACGCGAAAGTGTGTTTATATAGATGGATGGATGTTTGTTCCACTTTCACGCACCAACTACTGAACGGATTTTAATGAAACTTTACTGGAATATAGTTTGCACATCAGATTAACACATAGGCTATAATAAGACAGAAACACGTACATGATAATAAGATGGATGAAGTTCTTCATGACAAACCGATGTTCACGCAGGCAAAGCTGCGGGTTGCAGTTAGTTTTCAATAAACGCAATCATCATTAGTCTGCAAACACCCACTGCTGGACTTATGTACATTGTTATTGGGGGTGTTATTAGGGGGGATTTGCCGTTCCTGATATTCCCATAGTCGACTTTTACCACCAGTCACGAGATGGGAAACTTAACGAAAATTTACAAACAGTAAAAATCTGTTAAAACGGGTCCTTGTGGAAATGACTTCAGGCTTGGCCACACTGCAAGATGCGTTACGCCATTGTGTTAACATATAATGGATCAACTACCTTTTACTTCCAAGATTGCATGTTTAATAAACAAATAAATTGAAAACCAATCTAAAATGTAATCGCTAAAATTAAAATTCTTATAATTCGGAGCCGCCGGCCGTGCAATTTGCGAAACGATTGCGAAACAAAAACAATATTTCCCCTTTGAAACACCTATTTCGCTCCGAGATTTTACTTTAAAAACTACTACGCTAAAGCGATAAGATTTTAATGAGAGAAAACAAACCAAATTAAGCACTTGAGAACTTTAGATTCGCTTCCCGGCTACACTTGCGTGGCTAGTTATAAATATTAAAGTTGAATGTAAAGTTTCGAAGAATCTTTTACGATGTCTTGGACTGTGGCTGTCCTGGGCAAATTTTCGATGGCAATAGAACGCAGCTTAGGAATGACAATAATTGTGCATGTGCATAGTAGGAAATCATTAGTCACATTTTGTTTACGTGATAGATAACTGTGCTTTTCTAACAATAGGCTTGTTGCCGTAAAAAAATTAATTAGTCTGTCTTTTTGATTGTTCAAAAATAAAAAACACGTATTTTTTCATGTGTAAGTTAGAACAAAAATTACGAAGACATAGCCCGTTAAAATTAAGCGTGACGTCAAAGAGTGGGAGTTCTTTCGCACAGAGTGACGTCAATAATGAAAAAATACGTGTCCAATATAGTTTTATAATCTAAAATAAGGACTAAATATAATGTAATTGTTTTGACCTATTGTGAAAGTTTAGGCACTCGACTCTCTCTGATAGATATTATTTTAAAGATTTGTGTATTTAGATTTCCTGGCTGGAACTCAAACCTGAAATCTTGCTACACAGCTACTTAACCGAGATTTTCGGATATTGATGTCCTTATTTCTGAGCTCTAATAGTAAACGGCCTATATTAATGTAAATTATTACACAATTAAATATCTACTCGTACATGCGATCTTGCAACGGAATACATGACAAAAGTATGTCTGAAGCTCAAAATATCAGTAAATTTCATTAAACCTATCTTTAAATCGTACATTTTCTCAATTACTTGAAAACTTTAGATTAGTTTGTGCTTGTAATCCCGTACTTTATTCAGTTAATTAATCTTGAGAGAGATAAGAAAATTGTTTTTCTTAATAGATGCTCATGTTAAAAAAAGTTTCGCGTAATTTGTTTCAGTATTCTAGGCTTGACGTTGATGAATCAGTGTAATTGTTAACAAAAGTATCTACTTATGTTTTAGCGTTGTGTATAAAAAAAAGTAACAATATAATTAAAATTCTGACATCTGATATGACACATACATATATCATATGATGATGTCGTCTGATATTTATTTACATTGTAGGTATAGTTTACCTGTGACGACTATACTATCCCTGGTAGTTACCTAGTGGTAATCACAAACTAGACGTACAGATACCATGGTGTGACTATATTATACGCAATGTATGGTATACTTACAATGTAAAAACAGCTCTGTCTGTGCTCTCCCAAGGTTGTTTTCCACGTGGCAGCGGTATGCGCCCGCGTCTTCTCTGGTCATGTCCGCCACCAGTAGGTTCAGAGTGTGCCTGTACCCTCGTGACGTCATGCTCAGCTTGTGTTTTGTACCTGTTATACCAACAACATAGTTTTGTTTAAAAGGGTATAGTGACTATACAAAGGTAGTTAGTTAGACCAAGCCGTTTTCCAGCATGAGTGGTGGCAACTGACATAAATGGATACTTGTCTTTTTTCTTATAGTAGCTCGACATAAAGGCTTCCATACGCCTGATGGAAAGCGAAAGAAAGGCCAAGGCGCTGACACAACGGGCAAGTAACTGGTTAGTTACCTGTCAGTTGCCACCGCCATGCCGGCCCGACCCTAAACCCTAGCTGCTGATGCAGCACTCACCCCACGAGCTTCGGAGACCCTACTCACCGGCAGAAACACGACAGGTCATTTGGTGAGGGTATTCTACTTATACATATAGGGTGGAGGTCCTCCCCCAGGCGATCAGCTCAATTCGAGCGAAGTTTCAATATGCCTTACCTCTCTTTACTAGGGATTCAAGAGCTCGTGGGAGGCTAGGGTTGGGTTGCAACTGACATGTAGCTGGCCAGTTTCTTGAATGTTGTCACAGCGACATGGGCTTCTCTTTCGCTTTCCATCAGGCGTAGGGAAGCCATTAAGAGCTACTAGGTATAAAAAAGTGCCGCTACCCATTCATCAATTTTTTTTTTCTGAATGACTACGATGATGTCCAGGGCGGCCTTGTCATCATCACCGGACTGTTGGGGGAGCGGAAGGCTCTCACCCCTAAAAATTAGTCACGTCACAAGACCACACTCACCATTAACGAGCCTCTGTTCTCCGTTCAGAGTCCAGTAGAACTGCGGGACGGGGTACGCTTCGGCTGTACACTGAAGCGTGATGGCGCCACCGGCGGGTGCTCTGATGGCTACGCGGCCGGCCCATATGGACGGCTCAACTGGACAAAATAAGGGAATATCAGAAGAGGATATTCGATGCCCTTGATTAAGAGTCAGTCTTTGCATATAATTACGGCACAAACTTCCTTTCACAATCCTGGGTTCTCATTTGGCATCTCAGTAGGCCTGAGGAGCCAAATGTGACGATGACTATAAAGCAAATGACCTCTTATCATCACTCACCGGCCGGACTGTAGGTAAACTGCTCTAAACCATTTCCTTTTTTGTACAAAAATATTTTAAAGCTATATTCTTCGGTAACGTAACAAAACAATTACGCCGTAAACTTGATTAAAAACACTTTTCTGGAAGTGAACGAAACAAACAAAGAAAATAAAAAGCTACGAGATCCCGCGTCCCAAAGTTAACGAGTAATTAAACCTAATTGCTGATTTAACAGATACCCAACAAATTGACTAATCCAATAGAAGTGTAAAAGTGGGATGCAAGACAGCAACCATCTTTTCGCTCCAAGCCACCCTCACCCGCCCGTGGTATATCCTGTTAAATACCAGAGGCGAGTGACGGGCAGCAGCGACATTGGAGCAAGAAGCTACGCCCTGCAATCACCAACCCGCCTATCCAGCGTAGCGATTAAGCCTCCAAATGTTTAACCAATATACAGTGGCAAACAATTGGAGGCCTATTTCCAGTATTGGACCGCGATAAACTCATGATCAATAGAAATGTACCTACAGTTTTGTAAAAATACAACAATTAGCCTCCCAACTAAAAAAAATAACTGTGTTTTATTACGGTTTATTTGGCAATGACGAACGCGTTTCACTGTTAAATTCTTGATGGAATTTCGAATTCATCGTTTCGGGTTTTTAAATATGAATGTAACAAATTATAGTGATGGCCGCAGTACTAAAAATTGGAAATATTTTCAATATAGTATTTTTGATTCTTGTATCGAAATACTTATTTATATATTTACATTTATTGAGCATACATCAGAGAAGTCGTTTGGTTTATTTTTAGTAAGTAAACAAAGTTTTATTTTTATTTTTACACTAGCTGTGCCGGCGGCGTCCCACGCGTGGTTATTTTTGAAACCCGATGGTTTCAAAAATAACGGACTTCCATAAAATGGTATCTTAATTTTAAGTTAGACCTCTCCAAATACATTGGTGAAAACCGCATTTTATTCCATGCAGTAGTTTTCGCGTGATGTGCGATCAAACATACAGATAACAATTTCTCCCGTTTTCCAAACACTTCCCGTCACTGCTCTGCTCCTATTGATTGTAGCGTAATGAAAAGTATTATATGATATATATGATAATATTATAATAATTGTACCAAGTTTCGTCAAAATCCGTCCAGTAGATTTTTTAACCGACTTCGAAAAAAGGAGGAGGTTCTCAATTCGTCTGTATGTATAATATTTTTTTTTTTTTTTTTTTTTATGTGTGTTCACCGATATTTCCGTCAATTATGGATGGATTTCAAAAATCGACAGTTCGACAGAGGACACTTCCGAGGTGGTCCCATTATCACCAAGTCAGGATCTGATGATGGGATCCTGGAGAAATTGAGGGCAACAACCGAAAATTGTATGCTCATATGGTGTTTTTGTTACGTAATCATATTTTACTCAGGTATATGCTTCCGGGCGTCAACATCTGGTGCTGATGATGAAGCCACAGAACTCCTTAACGGTTAGGAGTTGGGGGACAGTACTGACATTGGTCGTTATTAAACTAGGTAGTAGTATGTACTTATGCAGGGCTAATAGGGCAGGTGATTTGGTAAGTGATATGCTTGATTCTAGATCGCAAAGTCTTCACTTGACTTAAAGCAAAATTTTTAATTCCTAAGTAAAACTCTTAAGGACATTAATTAGCCTTTACTCAAGGTCACAGCACATCAACGCAACTAAAAATAGTGAAATAAAATTATTTAAAAAAAAAAAATTAAACCGACTTCAAAAAAAACACAAACGACTAAAACTAAAAAGCGATAAATAACGTAAGTAATTCTATCCTTAATACATAATTATATAAATATTACAATTATCACTTATTTTTGAAGTCGGTGCCAGCCAAACAAAAAATGTATATTGTCGTGTGGATTTGCCGGTCGCGCGCGTCATACAACAACAGTCTACGTTAGGTACCGAGAGCTGGCACCGACTTCAAAAATAAGTGATAATTGTAATATTTAAATAATTATGTATTAAGGATAGAATTACTTACGTTATTTATCGCTTTTTAGTTTTAGTCGTTTGTGTTTTTTTTTGAAGTCGGTTTAATTTTTTTTTTCTATAACGAACATACAGACAGACAAAAATTAGATTTAGTTAAGTATAGATAGAAGAAGATTTAGACTATCGCAATGAGTATCGAAAAGCTAACATATTCGCAGAAGTTTCACGCTATTTAAATGATAATAATTGTGGTCTGAAGTGTTGACGAGTAGAATCCTTGCTACTGATTACGATGTGCAAAGGTTCGAACAAAAGATCCTTTGGCCGTAGGAAGAAATCTTGGTTGCGTAATGTTCGTGAACGGGACGGGGATTGCCAGTGCCTTTGAAGAACTTATCCAACTCGAAAAAGATACACCTCGAAACGTCGAGAAAGTGAGAAATGCTGAGCTGACTACCGGCATTCACTAGTTAGAGAGGTGCCTCTGCTACTAGTTAAATAGAGGAGGCAAGAAAAAACAAAGGACAAAATATTCGTACTCACACATCACGTTAATCAGGATCCTCTTGCTGACGGACGGAGGGACCCCGTTGGTGGCGATGCAGAGGTAAGCTCCGGACGCCCCTCTCTCCACTCCGGTGAGGTTCAGCCATTCGCCAGTCCATTTTGACACTGAGAACAATGAGAATCATCATTATACGAGCACAGCGTAGTAGCACAGCGAAATAGCCTTCTTTCAGTTGATTGAATGCGGATATCGGTCATACCAACATAAACCATTAGTTTCTTTCGACATGTTGACATGTAACATTTTTTTTGGAGGGGAATGTGTTACTCACCTTCATGACGCCTCAGGGGGAAGTTGGCAAGGTGTGTGGGTCTTACACCTCCCAAAATGGGAGGGATACTCACTAAACCGCCCTGTGACGCCAGTGGGAGCAAGTTGCAGGGACACGGGTAGCGCCGAGGCATACGGCCACATCCCTGCCTGCCCAGGCCAGCCGCAGATGATAAGCGGCCGGCACTTCTGGTCCGGGAAGGGAAAATACTCCTACCCCCGGCTCCGGGGAGCAATAGAGTTCTCCCCGGGCGGACCTCGTGCAACGGTGGGCTGCTCCAGATATAACAACGCTATATGTTGAATATTTAATTGTTTTTTAAAAAATACATTTTCATTTCTCTCACTTTTATTCACTCTAGCCTTAATTATTTCCAAGTTGTTCAGGGAACACTAAAGTAAAAATAAAAAGGTAAATTATAAGTATCAAACATTACTAGAACAAAAGAAAAGAAATACAGTTTAACAAAATCTATATTGATTAATGAAATTGATAAAAAATAAAGAAAGACAAAATTATTATTACGAGTCCATCAGCCATAATCATCAAGCAACGATCCCATTACATAAACTCCTAATTGAAAGTCGTTAGTGATTTAACTTTTGTACCCTTTCTTTTCCGATTGTAATTATTAAGTGGATTTCTTGAATTAAGGATAACGGCGCTCTACAAAAACTCCAAATACGGCGTTACTCATTTGGTTCCTACACTAGTCGACAAGCGGTATCCAGTCCACTCCAGGACTCGTTTACAGTCTCCCCAATATTTCCGATTAAACAGATATACTTTCAATTCAACCAATTAAATGAAACCAAATGAAACGCTCCCGCTACAAAAAGCCTTAATCTCTGCTCGTTACCGCTCGGCCGATGCGTCTCCTCGCCCTCGCCTTCCTCGCCGTTTTTGCGGCTAACGACGGATATTGCGTTACTTTAAGTCCGGATAAGCCCATTGACTTGCCCCAATCTTCGAAGGGTCACCAGATTTCAATTATTTTTTCCAAAGCTTTTATCCTTCTAAAAATACGGTTCTCTTAATTGGCCATCAGGGATGTAAGGGAGCGTCCTAACATCTTTTCGCTCCAAGCCAACCTCACCTGCCCGTGGTGCATCCTGCCGAATAACAAACGAGGCGCTGGCAACCGATTGGTCGTGGTCAGGCCATCACTTCAAGGCGTAGCTAAATACCACAGGCCGATGACGGGCAGCAGCGTCACCGGAGCGAAAAGCTACGCCCTGCGATCGCAAGCCCGCCTGTCCGGCGCGGCGATTATGGGTATATCCTTTAGATGTTTGCCTTAAGTGGCGAACAACTGGAGAGGCCTATGTCCAGCAGTGGACTGTAATAGGCTGATGATGATGATGAATGTATCAACTCTAGCCTTGGGATCTGTTAATAAGTGGAGAATGTGAATACCTAAGTCTGGCCTATTTATTTCTTATCAACTTTTTGCAATTTTAGTTAAAGCTTACTTGTAAATATTTTTTAGTATTGTACCCTGACCTCTAAAACTAACAAGTTTCAGCTTTATACTTCAAGTACTTTTCGAAATATTATAAATGGGACGGCAATTCGATTTACAAAGATTTCATCTCAAAATGGTGTACGATTTATAAGATATTTTTCACAAATAGATTTGAAGCAATGAAAACATATTAAATAAAAATATCTCGAGGAAACTTAATAAAGTATGGGTCGGAACGGTCAATATAAATATAAGTATAGTAGCTTCTGTTGCTTAGTCTGATGTCATTAACGAACAATTTCTACCGTTTAGCGACCCTCGGACCGAGGGAACAATTATATGCCTCTGGGTAGCGATTAGAAACCTTTTTATATAAGGGTACATTTAATAGAATTCTTGGAATATATCCTTTGAACCGATGGTATCTTAGAATGTTTTATAATTTAGGTCGAATAATCGCAATTTACGATCTGTTTAATAACCTACAAAATATTTCTTGTATCTAATTCTTGAATATGAACACAATATAAACATAAATAAAAACACTTTTTGAACAACCAGTTTGATTTAATGCTGACGTATTGAATAGTAGACTCGACCCTTGGCTCAGAAGGCAGGCTTGGCTCACTACCAAATGACCCATCGAGGAGCTGAGTGTATGTATGATAAAATGTATACATATAAATATGTATTTTAAAAAGGCATGTTCGTATATTTGTCAGTTTGTCTAGTACTCATAGTACAAGCTATGGCTCAGCTTGGGACTGGATGGCGATGTGGCTCAAAGGTTAGATTATTATTATTATAACAAACACTTAATAGTAGCCAAACTATAAAAGGAAAGCTTATTTTCTACAATCCCTAACGAAAGCCTAGAAAAAGCCTATTATTATAAGTAATTCAGGGAATACAAATAGCAACATTTTTGTGTTTTCCTTACAAAAAGGGTAATGATAAAAACAATAACTATAACAATAATATCCCTTCTTTTCGTGGGCCACAAACGAGGATATTAAGTTCCCATAAGCCCGGAAGGGATAAGCGATCCCGAGGGAACCCGTAGAGACTTTTACTCGGACCGTTTCTGGGAAATTCGCAAGTTACTGATATTAGTTGATCAGGACGAGTTAATTGCTCAGAATAATCGGCTTGTGTGATGAATGAATAAACACGAACTTTGCGGGGACAAGGGTTGTGTGATACTCCGTTTTACCCGTCGGTTAAGTTTCAATTTGTTCTTTGGGCACTTGGTAAACGTAATATAAAGTTTGGGCGGAACTTTCGCATCAATCTGAGCTAGCTATTACACACTGATCCAACTTTGTTTGTTATTAAGGACGCTCTAATTGGTGGTTGTTAAAAGAGATAGATACTTTATATTGTTACCGAAAAATTAACTTAGAACTAGATAAAGTAAGTAGAGGGATGTAAGGGAGCGGCCGATCATCTTTTCTCTCCACGCCAACCTACCTGCCCGTGGTGCCTGCCGAATAACAAACGAAGGGCTGGCAAAAATCATTCATTACTTTTGCATTTTTTGTTGCAAGCAATAAGTTACGTGATGTTTCCGATAATAACAAAAAACAAATATTTATTTATTTTGACTGGCTCGGTGGCTCAATTGGTGAGTCCTGCCTTCTCAACCAAGGGTCGTGGGTTCGATCTCCACCTGGGACAAACATTTGTGTGATGAACGTTTGTGTTTGTTCCGTGTCCGGGTGTTTATGTTTGAATTTAAGTATAATATTTGTGTTAGGTAACTTCGTTGTTTTGATAACCATAACACAAGTGCTTAAAAGCTACTTACTTTGGAATCGGAGCAATTTGATGTTATCTGATATTTATTTATATTTCAATATCACTTTGAAAATCACGTATATTTTCGTTCCGTAGCAGATAAACTACCAATAAATTTCACGAGTTCACCGCAACGTTTTTCGCGTAGGTACTGCGCAGAACTTATTTGCATAACCAAGCTGAACTCACTAACAAATGCAACAACAGAACTCGCACACAAACTGCTTAAACTAGCAAATTAGGCAAATAAGAGTCGTCTGTTCGGAGCGCGATAAAACTGTAAAAGTTAGTCGCTAATTATTTATTTGTTCGCACGTTTAGCTGTGTAACGGTGCTAAATAAAGTTGGTGGGAATAGCTGGTGTCGTGATTTAGTTTCAGTTAGCAGCTGCAAACTATCCTTATTCGTATTTAGCCATGCGGTGATAGATAAAGAAAAACAAATCACCGCTCCATCTTTTCTTACGATCAAAGTCTGTTTGCGAAATGCATTTCAAGACCTTGGAACGCGTTTTGCCTCTACCAATTTATGGGACCGGACTCTTTGTTCCCTGAGACATACAATCTTTAGATGTTTAAGGCGACAGTGATTAGGTACTTTCTGGGTAAGCGCGCTCCATCAAAGGCTCTTATTATCACTTCGAAGGAACTGGATTTTTTATTATTCTGGGAATAAAGTAGTTCCACGTTCCCCCGAAATATTTTTTTTTTATAGTAACTCGACGTAATGACTTCCCTAAGTCTGATGGAAAGCGAAAGAGAAGCCCATGTCGCTGTGACAACGGGCAAGTAACTGGTCAGTTACCTGTCAGCTGCCAACCGCCGTGCCGGCCCAATCCTAACCCACCACGAACTCTGGAGACCCTACTCACCGGTAGAAACACGACTCGGACGTCATTTAGCTGCGGTATTCTATAGGGTAGAGGTCCTTCCCCGGACGGGCGGGTCATTTCGAGCGATGATTCGCTATGCTTTATCTATCTTATTTCCCTACGGCTCGAATCACGGTAGACCTATTAAAAATCAACGTGTGAGTTATAGTGTGATAGTTACACGTAGTTTAGTTTTAATTACCGCGAAGCTCACCTGTCTGTTAAGTAAACTAACTGAAACTAACTAAAAACAACTAAAGCGAAAATTGTTTCGGCTCAGATTTCGCCCCGAAGTCGCGGCGGACACTATAAATAAGTGAGCCAGCATTCAATTTGTAGCCACGGCAACGAAAGTTCCCCCTTTGTTTGGTTGCAGTTTGTTGTTGGCCGGTCTCGCACTCTGCGGAGCACTGTGACAGTTTTTGTTGCCGCTTTATAACATTCACCAGCGGAATAACGGATACGGTGAACTTTGTATAAAACCACGTTAATTGGAGTATGGGGAAATAGCGAAGTAAATATGCAGGCTATAAGTTGGAATTGAAACTTTTATGGACGCGCTCATATGCAGCATTTATTATGTAATAGGTACAAAAATTGTTATGTACCGCGGATGTTTAAGATCTTATATGTATTTCGAATATGTACATATAAGTTGGAGTTGGTCTAGTGGTTTTTATAATGACTAAATAGACAATTCGGGATACTGGGCAGTGTTTTGTAATCGTCTGTGTGCTCTGGGTGTTTACTATGTACAAAATGTATTTTTTTACAAAACAAAATGTATCTAAGTAAGTTTATCAGTTGTCCAGTCCAGTACTCATAGTACAAGCTTCGGCTCACAAGATGGCTGGCAAGTGCTTGATGCTAGAAGCCCAAAATCAAACAAAATGGCGGACAAAGAGAGCCTATGTGCAGCAGTGGACTGGTGATGATGAGGATTGTAAAGCCCAATTCATGAAAATAGACGCTCAGACGTCGAACAGACAATGGCTCGTAAAAATAAGTCTTACCTAAATCAATCAATCAATTAAGCCTTGGTCCGTCCACTGCTGAACGTAGGCCTCCTTTAATTCGCGCCACACTTCTCTATCCCGGGCTTCCTCCATCCAGCAACTGCCAGCAGTTCGTCTAAAGTCATCCGCCCAGTGGGTTGCGGGGCGCCCTACACTACGTTTGCCTTAGCGCGGTGTCCACTCCAAGATTCGTCTGCTCCACCTAAGGACTGCCTCACCTAAAGTCTGGTTGTTAATCTTGAAGTGTCTGGAGTCCTCTCTCCTCCAGGCGATGGCAGGCGCCGGAGTGCCGGACGCGACGCACCGCACCATCGCATTCTCCCCTTCCTTCACCAGTATCTCGCTACTGCTTGCTTCATCGTCTATGTCCGGTGGAACTGTTGACAAGAGGAAAGGTTTAGTTTTTTAATGGACATGCTGATACAATTCAGATAGCTTGACTGGTGGCCAACCATCACAATCGAATGTGTAACTAAATATCACAGACCGATGCCGGGCAGCAGCGTCACCGGAGCGAGAAGCTACGCCCTGCAATCGCCAACCCGCCTGCCCAGCGTGGCGATTAAGGGCCTCCAGATGTTTGCCCTAAGTGGCAAACAACTGGAGAGGCCTATGTCCAGGAGTGGACTGCAATAGGCTGATGATGATGATTACTACATTCGTGGTATAAAACAAAGTCGCACATTTTTCACTTTGGAAGCGTCCCTCGCGCAAACTATTCAGTTAAGAAAAAAAATATATCAGAAACCTCAATATTATTTTAGAAGACCTATCCATAGATACCCCACACGAATAGGTTTGATGAAAAAAAAAATGATTTTTAGTTCTAAGAACCCCAAAAATGTATTTTTTTTTCTATTTTTAGGGATCTGTAAAGCACATGCTATGCCCCTGGTATTGCAGGCGATCATGGGCTACGACCCCCAGACTGCCTGCCCAGTGTGGCAATTGTGGGCGAAGCCACCAGGTGTCTGCCCAAAGTGGCGAACAGCTAGAGAGGCCAATGTCTGCGATAGGCTGATGATGCTAGGCTGTGGTTTAAGATTAAGTGGGCCGGCATAGCCGGATAGCTCCATCACTGGCGGTCAGCAGGTCCTCGTACAGACAGGAGTCCGGGCGGGCGCGGGACACTGAAGTAGGTGTGCATAGTTTGTGGGACCACACCGCACGCACACCGATTGGCAGAGGCATCAATGAAGCCCCCCCACCACATTTGACTTCAAAACAAATGAAGTCATCATATTAGTAGGTAAGACGTGTATGAAGATATACCATTGCCAAATGTGAGCGGCGAAACAATTTTCCAACATTACAAACAATCTCCTTCAACTAAATGCTCACCGGCAAAATGTCCAGAAACACATTAAATCTGAGCAGCTAGACGTCTGACTCGCTGCCACTGCATCATGACACGGCAGGAAATGGCTGCGCAATATGCCGCGCGCTGAATAAGCGCTGTCACAGCTTGCGTCATTAGCAAACTGCAGCTTGAGAATGTTGAGGTTGAAATCGTAGCAGCATGTCGCAAGTATGTTTTTGTTATTCAATTGCATACTTGGCTTAAATTCAGTATGACGTGGTCGTAGTTAAAAGTATAAATGTGATAATAATATTGTAAACACCATTTTGAAAAGAGCAACTACACGAGTTTCTTGCCAGTATCTTCTCGGTAGAATGCTGCTTTCCGAACCGGTGGTAGCTTCGACGATTTGTAAGTGTTTTTCATAAAAACCTATACAAATAAAGATTATTTTGACTATGTTGACTTCAGTGGCGAAATGTTAGTGTTAAGGCTATAGAGTGGTCGATCCGAAAGTTCCGAGTACGTCCATACTCAAAGCACGCTGATGACTTAGTATTTGTCCGTAAAAATTATCTTCGGTTTTATATTATCTTAAACTTATCTAATCTACCTAATATCTAACTTATCTAATCTATGTAATCTTTAAATTTAGTTGTTTATTCCAACAAGTTTGGCCTAAAACTTCTTAGATTTTAGGTAAAATTGAAAGAAAGATCACCCTATCTACCATGCAGGAGTCGAAATTCGGTCTCGAGAGTTTTGTTCTTGATAATTTACTTACTCGTAGTACTAAATATTTGTAAAAAGATAATTACTCATTACTAGTAGAGCTGCCATGTATAAACATTACGCTTAGCATCAGGTCTATAATCTTACTGTTCTCAGTACACACATGAACCTAAAATAAATGTAACCACTCGATAGCTACAGGCGTCACAAGAAACTTTTAAAAGCTTTTGGTAAGAAATCTATCTGCAGTACAACGTTTCATGTTCCTAAAACGAATGCACTTAAATAAATTGAACAGCTGTAAAGTAGAACCGCTTACATCTATAAAGAAAGTACAGTTAAGAATATTATACCTTAATGCATATTTCCTGTACTGGATACTACCTACGTTTTACTAGGTAAAATGTAGGTATGCTGCTTAACTGATTTTCCTAACCGACTACGGTGATAGCCAAGCGGTCATCATCATAACCGGATTACGGAAAAGCTATCATCCGCATACACAGCAACACAGCTAAGGGCTTCGGGCCTCGGCTTAGAGCGCCCTTAAAGAAAAGAGAGGTAGGGCATAGCGAATATTCGCTCGGATTGAGCCACCCGTCCGGAGAAGGATGTCCACCCTATAGAATACCACTGCCAAATGACCGTCGTGTTTCTGTCGGTGAGTAGGGTTTTATGCTCAGTGCTCCGCCACCCCGATCGCACTCCTGGCCACAGATATTAGCTCTGCTAGTGAGGAAGCTAGGGATATGCATTGGAGAGGGACATTACACTCGCAAGCGAGGTCCAACCCATCTGTGTGCCCACGCCTGAACCTTTTCTCCTGGCTACGGCCAATCTGAGTAAGAAGTCTGTTTAAAGACTTCCAGAAAGTCCAAGCGAAAGTTAGTATGAAACGTACGACTAAGTCTAATAAAGAACCAGTATTGCTGACCGACAACCTGGAGCTGGTGCGTCTGGCTCATCATCGGCTCGGTGTTCACTTGGCACATGTAGCGGCCGCCGTCGGCCGAGCCCACGTCCTTCAGGCCCAGCGTCCACGCGCCGTCGCCGTGGTGCACGCTGATGCGGTGGCTCTGGTGATCACGTGGCTCTTACCTGTATCGTTTGAACTACACCACCTGACCCTTCCTATCTTGCTATTGACTGTCAAAGAATCAGTGTAGACCAGAGCTATGGATGGAGTATCTCTTGCAGAATCTTCTTCTTTGCGTGACGATGTCAAGTGAAAATCACACCTGCTGTGATCAGTGCTCAGTGCTCCGCCACTTCAATCACATTCCGGGCCACAGAAATGACCTCTGCTAGTAAGGAAGCTAGGGACATACTCTGAAGAGAACCATTACACTCGCTAGCTAGGTTCAACCCATCAGTGTAGAATCTTCTTGTTTGCGTGTTGATGGCAAATGAAAGTCACAACTGCTGTGATCAGTGCTCAGTGTTTTGCCACCCCAATCGCCTCCCGGCTACAGATAGCACTGCTAGTGAGGAAGCTAGAGATATGCTCTGGAGAGGGACATTACACTCGCAAGCGAGGTCTAACCCATCTGTGTGCCCACACCTGAACCTTTTCTCCTTGCTACGGCCAATCTGAGTGAGAAGTCTGTTTAAAGACATCCAGAAAGTCCAAGCCAAAGCTAGTATGAAACGTACGACTAAGTCTAATAAAGAACCAGTATTGCTGACCGACAACCTGGAGCTGGTGCGTCTGGCTCATCATCGGCTCGGTGTTCACTTGGCACATGTAGCGGCCGCCGTCGGCCGAGCCCACGTCCTTCAGGCCCAGCGTCCACGCGCCGTCGCCGTGGTGCACGCTGATGCGGTGGTTCTTGGTGATCACGTGGCCTGCTATCGTGAGGATGGTTTGCGTGTCCACTCGCAGCCACGCTACCTGGTGACAAGGGTGAAGGATTAGTGATAATTTACAGGACAGATGTAACAGCCGGCCGCCGCAGGCTTATTCCACTAATCCTCGTTGATAATCCCCGTCAACGGGGAATAGTGAACTTTTTGTTCATTCATCCCCGTTTACGGAAATTTGGAGCTATTACGGGGATTTATGAACTAAAAGTTCATTATTTCCTATTACATTAAAAATAAAATGTGGAATATAATGGGGATTGCTGAACTTTTTAGTTCATTAATCCCCGATAGAGCACTAAATTGGCTTTAACGGGGATAAATGAACAAAAAATTCACTAACCCTCACAGGTTTAAACCGCAAATATAAGTACTGTGTAGCTTCTAGCGCGGTTTTAAAATCAGTCGCGAAAACAACCGTTAGTTAGTGTCCTTTACACACAAAGTCTAGAGGTTGAATCCGCGGCGGTTTATTAGCCGTGGTGCGGCCTATGTCTAATAAAGCGACCCATCATCTTCACGGTCATTTTAATGGTTAATCAGCCGTTGTGTTCGTTATTTTTATAGTATCAGTGTTGATTATTAGCAACTATTTGAAACAAAGTTTACAGAAAAAAATCGTTTGTGTCATTGTTACTGTTAGCTTAACACTGAACAGAATGATATTATTTCCTTTTTTACGTGGTAATATAAAATCGTAGAGAACATAGTTCATCCATCAAGCAATAAAATACTGAAGCCCTCGGGCAATTGTTTCAGACGTACTAAAACTATTCCCCCATCTAAGAGTAATTCTGTCTGTTCTCGTCCCTCGGACCGAGGAATCACCATAAATAAGCTTGAGTTATTACTCGCCGGTATCTGCTCGTGTTCATAGACGATAGTTTAATATGAGCTCGCTTAAGTATTTGTCCAGTTTTTATTGTAGTTTCAAAGCTTGTTGGCAACTGTTGTGAGTTGAGACATAAGAATTGTAACATCTATTTTACGAATAGTCTTTTAGAATAAACCTGATTAAATAAACCAATGCCGACCAATGCGCTTGTATGATTCCCAAAAACATTGTTTGTGGTCGAAGGTCCGAGGACTCACAGAATGTGTTTTGCCTCTACTTTCTTAGTACGAACGGCCAAGCTATGACACTCCCGGACTCTTTGTTCCCTATCTTTAGGTATTCAAGGCGAGTGTGAATAGGTATTTTCTGGGTTAGGGCCTTCTACCGTAGGCTTCATATAATTTTACATCATTTTAATTGTAGCCAAGAAAAAACAGTCACCCATTGTGAATCAAAACAGAAAATCCGTAGATTCTGTAATTAATAATTTCTCCCAACTCCAAGTGTACATTTTATCTCCATAAGCTCGATGAGCGAATTTGATTATTTGCATTAGACAAACACGATTCATATGCCCGTCATCGCATCATTATTATCATATCATAATTATAATGCTCAAAATGTGAATTTTATTAAAATAAAATATTACAAAATATCTATAAAATTATACCTCGTATTATGTATTTTCATTATCTGATCAATCGATGTCCATAAAGGCGTTTTACGAAAATTAACTGCGTTAATTATTTCAAAAGTCTGATGCCGCCTGAAATAAGCTCTTTATACGATTACGAAAAGCCTTAATTACATGTCAAGCCTTTTAAATTAATGACGTTTTCTCTGTAATACAACAACGTGCAGATGTATTCTTTGGGGCATAAAATAAATACAATAGAAAAACAACGGTTTATAATCTTTTTTATACTTATACTAGTTGCAACCTGCGGATTTGTCCGCGTAAATGTAGGTGATATGTAAAATTATAATATCATTATTATGTAAACGCTTATGTGTTAATCTGATGTTTGAGAAATATTACTCTACACGTTCTTTGAAACCGGTTCAGTAGTTTTCACGTGAAAGAGTAACAAACCATACATTTAAAGTAAAGGTAAACTTTCGTATTTATTATATTTTTAATGAAATATATTTCTATAATACATCTATTATACAGCTTGCTATATAAATATTTAGTATGAGTAGGCAAAAAATATGCCAGTTCAGGCCAAAATTAAGGTTTTTCCTAGTACTATCACTACCAACTTTAGGACAACTAAATAAACATTCAAAAAGATCAGTCTTTTTTTTCATTAAAGTATGTATGTTTTTTTCATAAAAATTAAATAAACACATATTCATAATTTAGTTTGAGTGAAATTCGGACAAGTTCTCAAGCCAATTTCATTTCACGATAAAAATATAATCTGACAAAAAACCTGCTCAGAACTTTTAATTTTAATTCGTTTCGTTTCAAAAAAGTATTCTCCAAATCTAATTATTGAGTTAAATTGGTTGAGAGAGAATTTCTTGGTCACTCCACGTAAATCGTCGCAAAGTGGAAAGTTTAAGTTTGCAAAAACAAATTGGAAAGGTCACGTTTTAATTCCTTTTCAATGTTTTATTAGTCTTGATTGAGAGATTTTGTGGGTTTGGAGGTGAGACGATGGTTCTATTCTTTGGTCTATTAATACTTAGTAGGTAGGTATAATTTTGTAAAAGTTTAATTATATAAATGCGGAAGTAGCTTAGACTATCACTTAAAACTAAAAAAGTGCTCAACCAAATAAAAAAGAGGTAGTCGGTACATTAATGAACATTTTATTTCTTATTCAAATGGATTCTTCACATTAAAATTCACCCTGCTGTAGTCTTGGGTCTTTTAAAACGGTCGTGAAGCATCATAATGTGATCAATCTACGTTGCACTAATTAAGCATGGATCGCTTATTTGGTCTTTGTTGTCTGTTCAACATCTAGCAGGATGCAATAACTTTGACGTGCTGTTAAAGATTCAAAAAAATAAGTACAAGTTGAAATCAATATAATTATGTATTGAAATCAGCGTCTTGGCTCTCTTTATGGCACGCCTTGACATTCACTGAGTGGATACCAATTTGGCTGCACATTGTATAAGCTTTAGATTTTGTATATCTATGTATTCTTAATGTGCGCTGAATAAATGTTTTTCTATTCTTTGACTGGCTCGATGGCTCAATTGGTAGTGACCTCTGCCTTCTGAGCCAAGGGTCGTGGGTTCGATCCCCGCACATTACAAGCATTTGTGTGCATGAACATGTCTGTTTCTATTGGTCTGGGTGTTTTCTATGTATAATATGTAGGTACGTATTTACAAAAAAAATATCTAAGTAAGTACCTACAAGCTTCGGCTTAGTTTGGGGCTAGATGGCGTTGTGTGGCCCAACGTGGCAAGTCTTGGGTTATTTATTTATTTATTCTATTCTAAATAACAATAGCACAGATTAGGAGCCCCAAGTGCTTAATCTTGTAATTTTTTCTGACTGTGCTCGTACTGTGTCTTGCGTGTATCGCCAACTAACCATAACATTTAACGTCACACACAAAGGTGGTCTACAAAATATGGTTTACAATTACTATTTGAGCAGCAAAATATCTCAAAGCAAGCACGAGGCGTCTTCACACCTAATGGCCGAAGCATCCGTCTCCGTCCGCGCGACGCGAGGCGGTATTTGTCTCAATCTGAGCGCGTCTGGGTTCATCCATCGTGAGGACATCGCTGAGATAATGCTACCGATGTGATGTTAGCTCAAACAGGCAACTGATTGTAACTACCGGAGTCAGGTTTCAATGATTCTAAACACGTCGAGTTTCCTGTAAAGGGGTACTTGGTTGAAACTTTTGATTCGTCTCCTCAAAAACACTCTCTATGGTAAATGCGATAAACCATGTTCATCATCATCATCATCAGCCTATTATAGTCCACTCCTGGACATAGGCCTCTCCAGTTGTTCGCTACCTAGAGCAAACATCTGGAGGATATACCCATAATCGCCACGCTGGGCAGGTGGGTTGGCGATCGCAGGGCGTAGCTTCTTGCTCCGGTGACGCTGCTGCCCGTCACCGGTCTTTAGTATTTAACTACGCCTTCAATTGTGATGGTTATACCGCCACCAGTCGGTTGCCAGCGCCTCGTTTGTTATTCGGCAGGATGCACCACGGGCAGGTAAGGTTGGCTTGGAGCGAAAAGATGATAGGCCGCTCCCTTACATCCCCATTGCTGAGATAATGCTACCGATGTGATGTTAGCTCAAACGGGCAACTGATTGTAACTACCGGAGTCAGGTTTCAATGATTCTAAACGTTTAGAGTTTTCTGTAAACGGGTGCTTAGTTGAAACTTTTGATTTCATTGAGAGGGTCGCCTCAAAAACACTCTATGGTTAATTCGATAAAACATGTTCATCCGTACGCAATTGTTGGGGTTCTAAAGCTCAAGAGACATCATCATAACCAATTATATGCATACTGCAATTAATTAAGGGTATAGAGGAGATATTTGGCAGACCCATCGCAGTAGGTGAGAGCAGTTACTCAACATACGATCGAACCTGAGTCTTTTACAAAACACAAAGTTGATTACAGCGTAAAAAACTTGGGCGCCTTATTCCGGAGCCAAAATTTTTTGAATATCGTTGTGATGACGCCCTCCACGCAGTCCCTTGACTTAAGAAAGCACGATTGTGCAAACAAACACAGAAACACTTGCGGTGCTTTCACTCTTATAATGCAACTCGCTGTGCTCGTGTGCTGTAAACGCGTTCATGTAGGTGTGTCAAAAAATGTTTATTATGTTAGAAAGGGACAAAAAGTAGCCTATGCTAATTTTCATTCCTTCAACTATCTTCACTTAAAAAATCATAAGTGAAACAGACAGACACACTTTCCCATTTATTATATAAGTATTGACAGGACTCTATTTTGAAAAGAGAGAAATAAGGCGCAAGGCCCACGTCAGACCGAGCCTTACAAATATTTTAGCACACACAAGCCTGTTCTAAACTTAATACACTTTAGGGTATGTAATATTAATTAATAGTAAAAGTGTAATCACTTGGAAGTGCTCTATCAATGATGGTTTACAATTTCATGCCATGAAAACCGGTATTTGTCTCAATGCGAGCTCGTGTGTGCTCATCCATTGTGGTGACATCGCTGAGATAATGTCGACGGACTAGCTTCCTAGTATACAATTAAATTAACTTGTAGATCACAAAGGAGTCTTGCAAGGAAGTGTATTAGGTGCATTACACAGAATTGCCGTCTTACAAAAGCGCTTCGCTACTTTTCTTTAAGATTGATATAGAATTTTAGATTAATACTAGCTGTGCCAGCGGCGTCGCTCGCGTGGATATCGGGTTTCAAAAATAACGGACTTCCATATAATACCCATCTATACCTTGTGCCTAAATTTTAAGTTAGACCTCTAGCAATACATTGGTGAAAACCGCATTCAATTCTATGCAGTAGTTTTCGCGTAATGCGCGTTCAAACATACAGGTTTAAATTTCTCGCGTTTTCCCAACACTTCCCGTTACTGCTCCGCTCCTATTGATTGTAGCGTGATGAAAAGTATCCTATAACCTGCCCAGGAGTATGAAGAATAATTGTACCAAGTTTCGTCAAAATCTGTTCAGTAGTTTTTTTTCTATAACGAACATACAGACAGACAGACAGACAGACAGACAGACAAAAATTTTACTGATTGCATTTTTGGTATCAGTATCGATCACTTATCACCCCCTGATAGTTATTTTGAAAAAATATTTTATGTACAGAATTGACCTCTCTACAGATTTATTATAAGTATAGATAAGAGATACTTTTTATTATGAAAATTTTTATTATAAAAAGAGACGTTATAAGATGTAGCGTTGAGGAGACAGATGTCGCTATATGTTGTTGCTCAGTAGCCAAAATGACATACTAATAATTACTATTTATTTGTCATTTTTTTTGTCAATTTTCTTTAATCAGTATCGTTTGCTCCGTGGTATCGATCTCATAATTATTACCCCCTGATAGTTATTTCGAAAATATATTTCATGTACAGAATTGACCTCTATAGAGATTTATTACTGACTGGCTCGGCGGCTCAATTGGTAGTGACCCCTGCCTTCTGA
This sequence comes from Conogethes punctiferalis, assembly GCA_031163375.1. Lineage (NCBI taxonomy): Eukaryota > Metazoa > Arthropoda > Insecta > Lepidoptera > Crambidae > Conogethes > Conogethes punctiferalis. The sequence goes on along the minus strand of CM062083.1, from coordinate 2,102,940 downwards.
ACCAAGGGTCGTGGGTTCGATTCCCACCCGGGACAAATATTCGTGTGATGAACACTTGTGTTTGTTCCGTGTCTGGGTGTTTATATTTGTATTTAAGTATGTATTTGTGGTACCTTCGTTGTTCTGATACCCATAACACAAGTGCTTAAGCTACTTACTTTGGGATCGGAGCAATGTATGTGATATTGTCTGATATTATATATATTATTATATTATTATAAGTATAGATATGTAGAAGATATAGAATTTTTAAATGGAAAACTAACCACATACTCTCAAACTAGGATTTTCTATGAGTATCAAAATATGACAGTGAGAACAAGGCGTCTCCCAGGATTCCTCTCTTCTGATTAAGATTTATTATCAATTCCATACTGATCTTGAATGAACAGTAGCATCTTTCGTTACTTAAAGCCCAAGGGATTAGTCGTCGAGCGTCTGACCCAGATATCGCTCGCCGTATTTATGTGCCACGATGTGTCGACCCTCGGAGCAAATAGTTGTCGTTCTTGCTAAAGACTTCGTTCATTACACCTCTAATAGTGTAACTCGTTTGCAGTCCTCGAGAGGTCGTAAGTGGAGCATTTGAATGTGGGAAGGAAATGAGTCTTTTAGACTTTTCATTTCGTAGGCCGTGTTTGGAGTAAATGGGCGATGCGTTAAGTGTGTCCACTGAAATTATTCAGTAGACACACTTAACGCATCGCCATTTAACGAAACCTTTACCATTAGGTAAAGGTTTCATGATGGGGCAAGAAATTTGACTGCCAAAGGACTCTTTCGTAAGGAAAAATTATTTCAAACGTAGTAGTATAATAGTATAAACGCTTAGTATCTAATATGCGTATATGTGTATGTATTTATTTCTGTTATAATAAATAAAATTAGTTCTTTATTATAGTGGCTCTACATATTGGCTTCCCTACGCCTGATGGAAAGCGAAAGCCCTAGTCGCTGTGACAACGGGCAAGTAACTGGTCAGTTACCTGTCAATTGCCACCGCCGTGCCGGCCCAACCCTAACCCCCCACGAGCTCCGGAAACCCTACTCACCGGCAGAAACACAACCCAGAGGTCATTTGGCTGCGGTATTCTGTAGGGTGGAGGTCCTTCACCGGACAGGTGGCTCAATTTGAGCGAATATTCGCTATGCCCTACCTCTCTTTGCAAAAAAAAACAAGTATAGACAAACAAGATGGATGAACTTACTTTGAAAGTCTGTAGATTGTCAACTCTGCAAGTGAGGGCCGCGTCACGACCTACCGCGACCGTCACGTTGGAGCCTGGTCCCACAAACCTGGGCAGATCTGGAACAAACAAACCGATGTAAGCTAAAAACTCCGAACATGCACTTGTGCACTAAGGATACTATCTATTGTTTGCAGGAAAGTCTTACAAATACCGTTCAGATTACAAGATAAGGTCTGAATTTGTTATTTTGATTTTTCTTTAAAAAGGAGGACTTGTCTCGTGTTTGTATGTATTTTATCTATTTTTCAGTAGAAGTCAGTAAATTTATGTAAATGGTAGTGTTAAAAGTATTTTTCACTGATAACAGTCCGAAGAAACGTAATAGTAAAATAGCCATTAGGCATAAGGTATTAACCTTGATAACAATAATAATGCATTTCATCACTACATAGTATAAAACAAAGTCGCTTTTGTTTTCTGTCTGTTGTGTATGCTTATTTCTTTTAAAGTACTCAACGGATTTTAATTCGGTTTATTTAATAGATATAGTTATTAAAAAGGAAAGTTTATATGTATATAAGTGGTCCCATTGTCATTATAGAGTTTTTTTTGCTGAAAAAAGCTGTTTTTTTTTACTCCGTGGGGTAAAAATCGATCGCTTTTGCTAAAAAAACTACTTTTACTAGGGCTTCCGTGCCTCCAATCGTACAATGCACAATTAAGTGACGTTTACTAGTCTGACGTTTATCCAAATTATCATACCACCACCAGGCACCAAAATGTACCCATAAAGCCGTTGATACACCTGGGACACGCAAAAAGTGCATCGACCCCTAATTTTGTGAATTACTTAATGATGAAACATTACTTTAAATACTAGGTGATAAAAGTTATATGGTAAGCAAGTGAAATTTGTCTTCTGTGTTCTTTTAAGTGAACTATAAATGTCAAATGGGGATGTAAGGGAGCAACCCATCATCTTTTCGCTGTAAGCCACCCTCACCTGCCCGTGGGGCATCCTGCTAAATAGGCGGTATAACCATCACGAATTAAGGCGCAGCGAAATACCACAGGCCGATGAGACAGTAGGCAGAGGGCAGTAGCGTCACCGGAGCGAGAAGCTACGCCCTGCGATCGCCAACCCGCCTGCACAGCGGGGCGATTATGGGTATAACCTCCAGGTGGTTGCCCAAAGTGGTGAACACCTGGAGAGGCAGCAGTGGACTGCGATAGGCTGAAGATGATGAAAAATGTTTAAACACTAGCATAATCATCATAAGCCTGTCATCGTAGTCCACTGCTGGACATAGGCCTTTCTGATTCTTTCATTTACTATAATTACTAAAATAAAAGAATTTTCAATTTATTTATATACATTTGTTTGATAACGACAACTATAAAAAACGCACACACTTCAATAAATTCGCTACGGACAATCCCAAATTTATTGTCACTTTTTATTATTCTTACGGCGGGAGCACTTTCAACTATAACATTTCTTACTCGCCTTATCTCTCCTGGGAGTGTCCGGACAATATTTCCAGAATAGACATTGGAAGTGTAGCGAGGGATATCCGAATATACTCGTAGCTTCCCTCTACGGGAACAGGAGAATTTTAATAGGTGTGTGAGAGCAGAATTCCCCGACGTGCTTTTTGGATAGTCTGTCGGTATGCAGCGTCGTTCTTGAGAGACGTTCAATACGTGAGCTATCGCGTTTCGACTATCGTGTATTGAATTTTATTACGGAATGTTACCTTTACGTTCGAATTCGTATTTTAAGCTTCGGTGCGTCCGTTTGCGATTGTTTCTGTTTGTTATATGGATTGAAGTTTGTATGCAGCAAACAGTCCGTTTAATAATGCCAGACGGCGAATTTATTACTCGCTAAACAATATTTATCCGAAACTAGGTGACCCGGCGCACTTAATATCGCCATGTTATTTAACTAAATTATTTCATGCAATTTTTATATGAAAGAAGCCTTTTTTTATGCGAGAGGCGGCAGACGAGCAAGTGTGATGCCTGATGATAAGCAGTCGATACTGCCCATGGACACCCGCAACTCAAATCGAGTTCTGCCGGCCTTTTAAATGGGAATACGCTCGTTTTTTGAAGTGAACTTGGGAAAAGTTGTAGCTGTTCGGAAAGACCAAAAGGTGATAGGCCGTTTCCTTATATCTGTATTTGTGCAACACTTGCCGACAAAAGAGAGGTAGGGCATAGCGAATCTTCGCTCGAATTGAGCCGCCCGTCCGGGGAAGGACCTCCACCCTATAGAATACCGCAGCCAAATGACCTCTGGGTCGTGTTTCTGCTGGTGAGTAGGGTCTCCGGAGCTCGTGGGGGGTAGATTTGGGCCGGCATGGCAATGGCAACTGACAGGTTACTAACCAGTTACTTGCCAGTTGTCACAGCGATTTGGGCTTCTCTTTCGCTTTCCATCAGGCGTAGGGAAGCCATTATGTCGAGCTATTATAAAAAAAAAAAATTTATCGTCTAATGATTTTAAGAATTTTAGGGCACCTCACTGATAAAAAGAAATATGCAGGACTTTTTATATTTAGACAAAATATATAATTTCGGGAAAAATCTTCATCTGTGAAAACATCTCCAGAAACACGGACAACATAAAGTATGTACACAGAATCACATTATGAAAGGGTCTGGCAGTTGCTCCCCGAACTTGTATTGCTATTCATGACAAAAACAGTTTTTCCTCGTCCGGAGCAATATTTCTTTGTGGCAGTTGGTCTATCACTATGTGCCGTCACAAAAGACGCCCATTTCATTTGAAGGGGAACCTGATGTTACGTTAAAGTACGAAAGCTTTTGATTAAATTAATTAAGTGAGTTCGCGAAATGGGTTTCGTTTTGATTGCTTGGTTCTTTTTGGTATGTATCATTTTTATAAGAGAGGTAGGGCTGCCCGTCCGGGGAAGGACCTCCACCCTATAGAATACCGCAGCCAAATGACCTCCGGGTCGTGTTTCTGCTGGTGAGTAGGGTCTCTGGAGCTCGTGGGGGGTTAGGGTTGGGCCGGCATGGCAGTGGCAGTTGTCACAGCGACTAGGGCTTCTCTTTAGCTTTCCATCAGGCGTAGGGAAGCCATTATGTCGAGCTACTATAAAAAAATTTTTTTTTCTTTTACTTCAGAAATAAATTGAGACATACAATAGGTACGGGACACCTAGGTCATGTGGGGCTCACTCCTAAAAATGGAGAATATCCACTAAACTTGACTGTGCCGGTCCGCTACGAGCGCATCTCAAGAGAATCGGAAAGGTTCCCTGGGCCAGCATTAAAGTGGCAACTGATAGGTAACTTTTTTTTATCAAAAAAAAACTGTTCATTATTTGCGCGTTGTCACAGGGACTTGACGTTTTCTTTCGCTATCCTTCAGGCTTAGGGAAGCCAATATGTCGTGCTATTATATAAAAAAAATTCAAGATTAACTAAAATTGGTTCGACTACAATGAGGTTAAAATAATTGTCTTCTTCCTAAGGGAAAGTAGCTAAGGCTTCTCTCCGACGACCCGAAAAGCCCCTGTCTTAAAATAATTCAATTATTCAAGGCAGTTAATTAAAATGTAAATTTTAAATTCGTAATGAATATGTAATGGAAATCAAAACGCTAACTAGCTACGGAGTATTTTAACTAAAAAGATTTTATTTTATTTAATACACTTTGAATGAGTGTCGATATTAGTAGCCTTTAAAAATTTTAAATTTTTATTTGACTCCTATATTCATAGTGCAAACTTCAAAGCTATGAAACTCTTTGTCTAACTTTTGGACCTCACGACCGCTAACCACCAGGTGGAGTGAAGTCATCCTGAAAGCTCATTTTATAAAAAAAAGAAGATTGGTGTAGAAAAACAATACTGAACATTCTTAACACAAACGAGCATCTTAATACTAACATTCATAGCACCGGAATTCAAACATCATACCCGTCTACATAATATCCTTATTAATTACATTGCTTAGATATGCGCTAACTAATTAACATCAGAGCAAACTCATCACAACAGTCGTATAATTTCTGAACAAAGCAACCATCGGTTTCAAATTAATATCGCGTACACTGGCGCTATTAAATTTTACAACCCAATTATGAATGTCGAACTAGTTTATTAGCAACTACAAAACTATTTATAACCAGCTGTGGGCTAATTAAGACGGATATCCTTGAGGGATTTTCGCGCGTCCGAACTTTTGTAGTGAGAATTTGTTTTAATAAAGACAGACGGGTGTATTATGAATGTGAATGGGCGCTTTTAACTTCCTTCATTTGTGGCCTACGACTTGGCTCATGGGAATGTTCGGTGAAGGAAAACTTTAGCGTAGGATAATTCACAACGCGGTGAAATACATGAACTGTCTTATCATCAGGCTGAAAACGTAAATTACTGGGTATCAGGTGTTGTTCCGGATTTCATCATCAGCCTATTACAGTCCACTGCTGGACATAGGCCTCTCCAGTCGTTCGCCACTTAGGACAAACGTCTGGAGGATATACCCATAATCGCCACGCTGGGTGTAAGTTGGCGATCGCAGGGCATAGCTTCTCGCTCCGGTGAAGAGAGATAGGGCATAGTGAATCTTCTATCTATAGAAAACCACAGCCAAATGACCTCGATCGTGTTTCTGCCGGTGAGTAGGGGGTTAGGGTTGAGCTGGCATAGCGGTGGCAACTATCAGGTTACTGGCCAGTTACGTGCCCATTGTCACAGCAACTTGGGCTTCTCTTTCGCTTTTCATTAGGCGAAGGGAAGCCATTATGTCAAGCAACTACCTATATAAAATATAATTAACCCTCCAACGCTTTTTTTCAATCCACCCTTCATTATAACTTCAACCTACGCCAAATAGGCGCTTAGGCGTCAACTGCGGATAACTGCCGATCTAATTAACGAACGGTACCCACGCATAACTCTATTCTCAGAACTTCCTACTTCCGAGATCGGGATCACTTTTAATATTCATGACTTCATCAAAATAACAGGTAATTGAGATGTGTCAAAACCTTTTTTTATTTTTTAGGTATATAAAGGTATTTTTGGATTCACAATTTAGCCTCTTCGATAATCCTACTTGTTTCACTAATCTATTCATAATACATACAGATAATTCTACAAATTATGAATCTTTAAGAAAACAATGTACTCAGCCGATATCTTCACTACATACCTAGCTTTTTTTTATATGCATGAGACGGCAGACGAGCAAGTGTGATACCTGATGGTAAGCAGTCGACCCCGCCTTTTAAATAGGAGTACTCCTATCGTTTCTTGAAGGCTCCCAACTGTTTGGAAAGACTGTCGTAGAGAGTTGGTTCCAAGAAACCGCTGCGCGAGGCAAGAAGTTCATTACAAAGCGTACAGTGGAGGATCGCCAACCATCGAGATGATGAGGATTGAATTGCAATCGGTTACGTGTAGTGCGGTGAAGAAACTCAGCTGCAGGCAGTAAACCAAACAATTCTTCAGACCCGTGGTAGATGCGGTAGAGAACGTACATGGGTGCGACGTCTCTTCGCAATGCCAGTGAGTCTAGTCGACTAGACAGGGTTAAGTCATCGGCAAAACGAGCATTCGACAGTATAAAATAAAGTCGCTTTTGTTTTCTGTCTGTCTCTATGTATGCTTAGATCTTGAAAACTACACAACTGATTTTGATGTGGTTTTTATTAATAGTTAGAGGAATTCACTAGGAAGCTTTAGATGTAAATTACATGCATATAGTGCAAAGCAGGGGCGAGTCGCCAGTTAACTTATAAATCTATAACAAAACAATGTATTCATCCGATAGCTTTAACGTATAAATCTTGCTTAGTTTGCTTGCGTCACGCACTGACGAGTGCTGACAAGCTAGAATGTTTAAAAAATGTAAAGTTTCAAGTTTCGTTTGCATAAACACTATGAAATAGAGTAAGTAAGCCGAGTTATTCCTAAGTTGAACCAACGCCGGGAGTCCGGGACAACAAAGTACGCTCTATGAATTTCGGTCTTAGAACAAGTTGATCCCCCGCGACTTCCGAACTGGAATTTGCGTCGTTACGGAATCGAAAACTTCCTGAACTTCCCTCGAGTCTAGATCGATTCCGATTAAAACTATTATGGTGGCTAGCAACTATCATTCCAGGAATTATTGTTCCTTAATAGATGATGACTCTGACGAATTGTAGACTGAGGTGATCTTCAATTCTTGAGGCCTTTGAATGGTACTGAAATTTGTATTTAAGGACGTAATGAAACAGTGAAGTGACTCCGGTCGCCTTTCGGGATCTTGTCGGTGTAATAGCCAAAGCTTACAGATCAGTATAGCTGTCACTGGGATGTAGGGGGGCGGCCTATTATCTTTTCGCTCCAAGCCAACCTCACCTGCACGTGGTGCATCCTGCCGAATAACAAACGAGGCGGTGGCAACCGACTGGTGCCGGTATAACCATCACAATTGAAGGCGTAGCTAAATACTAAAGACCGGTGACGGGCAGCAGCGTCACTGGAGCAAGAAGCTACGCCCTGCGATCGCCAACCCGCCTGCCCAGCGTGGCGATTATGGGTATATCCTCCAGATGTTTGCTCGAAGTGGCGAACAACTGGAGAGGCCTATGTCCAGCAGTGGACTGTAATAGGCTGATGATGATGATGATAGCTGTCACTGCTTATTCATTTGGTAACTTAAACGCAGCGACTTGAACGTTTTTTCGCTTCCCATCAGGCCAGGGGAAGACAATCATTCGGTTTCACGCCATGTTTCGGATTGAATAGACCGTTTTTTTTTTTTTTTTCTAAATGACTACGATGATGGCCAGGGCGGCCTTGTCATCATCACCGGACTGTTGGGGGAGCGGAAGGCTCTCACCCCTAAAAATTTAAGCAACGGCGCTGAGGGCGCCCCCTGTGGGGCTCGAGCCTCGGCTCAGGGCGTTGCTGGGAGATGCCCTACGGACGTAGACCGTCATCGGTATGTGGTACTTATTTAGCTACGCCTTCAATCGTGATGGTTATACTGCCGCCAGTCGTTTGCCAGAGCCTCGTTTGTTATTCAGCAGGATACACCACAAGCAGGTAAGTGTGGCTTGAACCGAAAAGATCACTCGCTAACATTCCCAAGGACAGATATTGTTTATTTATTTGACTGGCTCGGTGGCTCAATTGGTAGTGACGTCTGCCTTCTGAGCCAAGGGTTCGATCCCCACACAGTACAAACATTTGTGTGCATGAACATGTCTGTTTGTATTGGTCTGGGTGTTTTCTATGTATAATATGTATTTATTTACAAAAAAAATATCTAAGTTAGTTTATCAGTTGTCTAGTACCCATAGTACAAGCTTCGGCTTAGTTTGGGGCTAGATGGCGCTGTGTGGCCCACCGTGGCATGTCTTGGGTTATTAATAAAAAAAAGTGTCTAAGTAAATTTATCAGTTGTCTATAGTTCATTCGCGTTAAGAAAATAGTGACTCATCACCGACTGCCGGCCAAGCCACACCCCCTAGCCAATTAAAACGCTAGAAATCGGCCAAGCCACACCCCCTAGCCAATTAAAACGCTAGAAATTATAATTTCTAACTATACCCATACTACAAGCTTCAGCTTTGTTTGGGACTAGATGGCGCTGTGTGGCTAAGCGTAACATATCTTGCGAATTAATTCACGCGTGTTAAACATCCTTTAAGATTTATGATGTTTACGGAAATATGTTTTCTGAACACCACATTAATACCTCGAAACGCAGATTCCGGCACGTGCCAACCCACTCGAGGGCCATCCCTCATCCCGCTGCAAACGTATTAGCCTCATGCGACCACCCGGTAATGGAATCGGGTAATTGCCAACGAATAATAAATGCGTATTGTCCAAAAACTGTATTGAATTTGTACTATTTGGAGTGTGTTCAGGCAGAATATTTGTGGCTGTGTGGAATTTGAAATTGGAAACACTGGGTAACGGTGTATTCGTTTCGTTGTGTTAGTATTTTAGACGATTTTGTATTGGAACTGAATATTAATTTTGTTTTCTAGTTATCATCAATCTGCTTTTCATATCGGTGATAATATGCAAAAATATTATAAACTGTTGTAGCTTATGTGTCCATCTAAATAATATAAAGTTTCATAAAAGTCAGTAGTTTTTGCGTGCGATAGTTACACACATCCATCCATCCTAACAAACATTCGCAATTATTTAATACCTACTAGCTTTTGCCCATTTGGGGTGAATGCTCCATACCAGATACACTTTCCCATTTATAATATTAAATTGTAAGGATATAGAGAGGTAGGGCATAGCGAATCTTCGCTCGAATTGAGCCGCCCGTCCGGGGAAGGACCTCCACCCTATAGAATACCGCAGTCAAATGACCTCTGAGTCGTGTTTCTGCCGGTGAGTAGGGTTTCCGGAGCTCGTGGGGGGTTGGGGTTGGGCCGGCATGGCGGTGGCAACTGACAGGTAACTGACCAGTTACTTGCCCGTTGTCACAGCGACTTGGGCTTTTCTTTCGCTTTCCATCAGGCGTAGGGAAGCCATTATGTCGAGCCACTATAAAAAAAAAAACAAAAAAAAAATATATAAGTAAGTATGGATAACTGCTGTTTGCGACATTGCCCATGTGAATGAATTTACTGACTGGCTCGGTGGCTCAATTGGTAGTGACCCCTGGCCCTGCCTTCTGAACCAAGGGTCGTGGGTTCGATTCCCACCCGGGACAAACATTCGTGTGATGAACACTTGTGTTTGTTCCGTGTCTGGGTGTTTAAATTTGTATTTAATTGTTTATTTGTGGTACCTTCGTTGTTCTGATACCCATAACACAAGTGCCTAAGCTACTTACTTTGGGATCGGAGCAATGTATGTGATGTTGTCTGATTAAATTTACAAAAAAGTGTGTTGTCAAGAACTCATAGTACGAGTATAAGCTTAAGCTTAGTTTGGGGCTAGATGGCGATGTGTGGCTCAGCGTGGCTTGTCTTGGGTTATTATTTAATATTTTAATTTTAGCCTACGTGTCTATCTGATGCATGCATCAGCTTACTTTATTCATGACCCGTTACAGTAAAGTGTTATATAAATCTGTTAAGTAGTTTTCGCGCTAAAATTAACAATCATCCATCTACCCATCTATCCAAACAAACCTTCGCGTTATTAATATCAGTAGGACTAGACTTTCGGCGACAAAAACAGACTGGCAGTTTATTCTTTGTATAAATGTATTCAGTCAGATGTTCAGTAACAATTTATTGCTGGGAAAGAAATAAAACAAAGCCCTTTGCCCACAGTCCAGTAATCTTTCCTATTTCCACTCCATAAATCTATAGGGCTTACGACACTCTCTTTAATGTCCCCCTCCTAATTTTTACGTCTTTATTTATAAGATAACACTTGTTTATTTGTTTTGTAACTTGAAGCATCTATGATCAGTCGTAAAGTTATTTTTTATGCTAATGTATGGACGAAATGTTATTTTTACGAGTTATTATAATAGTTGAAGCTGAGTTAAATATGAATGAATATATTTACATGTCATTTAGGTACTTATGTTATATATTTACTATATCTGGTTTAAAAAAATGGATCGATGTTTAATACTGAAGCTCGTGGGGGGTTAGGGTTGGGCCGGCATGGCAATGGCAACTAACCAGTTACTTGCCAGTTGTCACAGCGACTTGGGCTTCTCTTTCGCTTTCCATCAGGCGTAGGGAAGCCATTATGTCGAGCTACTATAAAAAAAATAAAAACTCCATCATGCGAAAACTAATTTACTTATTTATAGGCAAAGGTATTATCATTTATAATATCACCGATTTACGCGGGCAAAGTGGTGGTAAATTAATAAAAATATCAAATTATTGTAACGCTCTAAGTAAGTTACCACTAGCGCCATCTCTTGATAATGATGTGTAATTAGAAATGATATAATAATTACTGTACGAGTATTGTTTTGATAATTAGAAATGACATAACAATTACTGTATTATGTGATTAAGTAAGCGACTTTCCCAGATAGAACTGGCGTGAACGTATTGAAATATAACCAAAGCATTAAGTAATCCGAAGATCGAATTAAGCTACTAAAATGGAACGTTTCACAGCTCTTTGTAATTAAGAAAGTTGTATCCGATTCCCGAAGTAGGGACGTTCCGCCCAACGGGTATCACAACTTTGCCACTTCGAGTCCGCTCATAGCTTAGTCCCCTTAAATCAAATTTCAGTCACTTCTCCTTACTTACTGTCCATTTAGATTTTGCCTGCGACTACTCTCGCATGAATTTAGCTTTGTCATAGAACTTTGTAGCATTTACTGGACCCCTGAAAGCTTTTTGTGCGTTTTAGAACCGTTAATTTCAGTTATTGAACACATAATGATGCGATAGATATTGTTTGATTAAAAGAAATAAATGTTGGCTATGTATATTTTAATCGCAAAAGATACATTGTCAAAAAACCTATAGGATTTTGGGTTTTGTGCGTCCGCGCGTCGCATAGTAACGTTTGTGAATACGGCCGTAATTCATTCGGTGACGGATAAATAATACAATGATCGCTCTACTTCTTCGTTGGGTATCAACCACCTTACATTCGGTGAAACACTCTTGACTACGGTCGTCTTTCAATATAACTCGGTAAATAAAGAGGGAGCTATTTTATAGGCTAGCATGGTGGTGACAACTGACAATTAGAATCAACTGACTATAATATTTATATCATCCTGCATCTCTATCGTTCATTATCAGACGTGGGGAAGCCTAGTAATCTTCCCCACCGTAAAACCGGTCGCCCCTCCTTTAAAACAGCGCTTAAAGGGATCCCCATCTCAGCATTCTAGTAACGTCCTACTCCAAGTACAGTACCAAGCCCTACTAGACGCTGTAGCTGAACTGTTGCTTTCCTTGCGGTCTGGCGATGATGATCATTATAATTATTTCATCATCATCATCAACTATTCGCAGTCCAATGCTGAATATGGGCCTCTCCCATCGTAATCAGTTATGGAAAAAGCAAACTCATTTCTAAGTCATTCCTGCAGAGAATTACCGAGCGTCGCCATTCCACTGGGGTCTGGAATACTAAACCGAGGATCTATTAACTCAATTCAGGTCCCCTTAATATTGTCTCCAGAGGCACTAAGTACTCGTATCAATAACAAAGGCGCATCTTCACTAATTCCAAAGTCAACAGTCTCAGTACGGCTCCTTGACCCAGTTCGTAAGCAGCCTTCGATTCGGGGTAATGAAATGTGCATGACTTGTTGTTCACCCTTACAGAAGAGATAGCTTACGTGATATTAGACGCGACGTGATGTCAACAACGGTTATGTATACAGACCCTTTTGTTTGTTCGAGAATGTTGGGCGAAGCGTAAGGTATGCTTGTCAATTCGTGTATGTAATAAAATACTTTAGGGTCCCGCTGCTAAATCAATGTATCTGACGAGAGACACTTTTCAAACTCTAAAAGGCTGAGTCTTCATTGGGATGTAAGAGAGCGAACCATCATCTTTTCGCTTCAAGCCTGTGGTGCATCCTGTCGAATAACAAACGAGGCTCTGATAACTGACTGGTGGTGGAATAACCACAACTATTGAAGACATAGCTAAATACCACAGACCGATGACGGGTAGCAGCGTCACCAGAGCGAGGAACAACGCCTGCGATCGCCAACCCTCTTATCCAGAGTGGCGATTATAGGTGTTGATAGCTAGTGGATGAGGATGTGGACTGTATCTAATGGAGAATGAGGGAAACACGTAGAAATAGGAAAATAACCAAATGTATTGCAAAAGTAAGAGCAACAAGGTAGACAGCAAAGGTGACAACTGATCAATTTGACAATATCAAAAGAAAAAGATATAAAAACATAAAGTATATAAAAAGGGCTGCATCACAGCCAGTCGCCAACATACCAGACCCCCAGTGGAACACTAACAACCGGTGGCGACTGACTGGGGTGCAGCTTCTAGCGAAATGAGTTTCCGGGCCGGTCGGTGCAGCAGGCCGGCTTTGATGCGGACGTCTGCTATGCGGACCCCTTCGTCTGGCCCTGGGTAGACCTTCACTACCATCCCTAATGGCCATAAGCCACGAGGCTAGCTGCGATCAGCACCACATTGCCCTCGCCAAGATGGGATCCGTTGGTGGTGGTTGGTGGTCGCAGCGTCGGCAAGTATTTCCTTAGCCGTCGTGCCCAATAGTGATCGGCGAGCCGGAGAGATTTCCGCCAGTCGCATCTGCGCTGTAGGTCAGCATCTGTCAGCGTTGACGTCCACGGTGCGATTGATGATGTGCCCAGAATGAAATGGAAAGCTTCAGGTGAATCAGGAGAAGAAGTTACGTATGTTAGCGGCCGTGAGTTGATTATGGCTTCTGCTACTAACAACAGTGTGGCTAGGACATCTTCTCTAAGCGGTTGGTTTGTAAGGCAGGATTTCAGGGCTGTCTTAACCGTCCGCACTAACCTTTCCCATGCGCCGCCCATGAATGGTGATGCGGGCGGGATGAAGCGCCACTCGATCTTTTGATTGAGGCATATTCTTCGATGGAGTCGTCGTGAAGGCAACCTGGTTTGCGCGAGGCTCCGACGAAGTTCGTGCCGTTGTCGGAGTATATGGTCGTGGGTGATCCTCGGCGTGCGATGAAGTGTCTCAAACTCATCAAGGCGGCATCGGATGACAATGAAGTGACCATTTCTAGATGAAGCGCTCTTCCTGGGCACTGGCTTTGAGGTTTTTAGAGCTATTCGTTCCTCGGGGAAGCTCTCTGCCTGCGCTTGAAGCACCACCATCTTCTCGGCTTCCATGATGTCTGAGGCGTGAAGGTGCTGGGGAGATGTGGTGCTGTATAATTTGGGATTTTGAGCAAGAGGCCGAGAGAGCTTGAGCCGGAACAGTCGTGCGCCCTGGAGAACGCGGGCGGTGGCGCGAAGTAAGCGCAGCCATGAAACAAAACGCGTCGGGTTAGAAGTTAAGCTCGATGGAGATGGAGGATGGATGGATGATACGTGTGCGTCGCTCATGAGTGCTTTATCGTTGGGATGGTCCAAAATGTGATTGATGATCTCTAATTTAGAATTTGTTGGTACCGAAATTGCGCCATGAAGCACCCAACCTAGTAAGGTCCTGGAAGCGACAGGTTGATGACGTTTTCCGCAACGCACTTCGCGACTTAGAGACAAGTGCCAGTCCGGGGCACCGATGAGGACAGTAGGGGGAGCGTCGGCGTAGGAGAGTTGTTCGGATGTGAGTACGTCAGAAAGATGGTCGCAGTTACTTAAATTTATTATACTGGGGTCTTGTGCGCGTAGGCCTAACGACGTGATGGCTCGCGCGTGCTTCACCAGGTAACGGTCGGTTTGGTTACGTCCACGTATATAAAAATTCAAGTAACTTACTTCCATTTCTTTCATCATACCACCGACACCCTCAAGGCGGAGACGTTCTCGACCGGTAGGCTTCGCGCCGATGCGCGCTGCTACCTGTGCGTCGATCAGCGTCGCCGTACTGCCCTCGTCGAGAAGTGCTGTTGTCTCGAATACGCCATCAGGACCCTCGAGCACGATAGGGACTACCTTTAACAGGCCGCGAGGACGAGAAGCCGGCGGCAAAGACCCTGTCGTATTAATGGTACAATTAGTAGTGGTAATTTTGACGACGGGCTCAATTTTGCTGTCGGTGTCGTTGGTGGCGGTGGAGACAGTAGAGGATGTTTCAGTGCTGTTGCACTGGCCGCTTGGTGTCGCGCTAGCGTCAGCACTGGGAGGTGTAATACCGTGGAGGAGTGCATTGTGACGCCTGGAACATCCGTCGACTCCACAACGTTTCGCTCGACAATTGTTCCACTTGTGCGGGTTGCATTTTAGGCACCGGTAGCACGCTCTGGTTTTGCGTACCCATTGCCATCTATCCTCTACGTTCAGAGCTAAAAACATTTTGCAGGTTTTTATGACGTGGGGCCCTTGTTTACAGTACGAACAACGCTCACGAGTCTTGACATTAGGTACCGTTGCATGTACGGTTTCTTTGCGTGGTTGGAGTTTGGAAATATGCGGCGGAGTCGGCACTGTGATGGTACCGTCGGCGACAAAATTAAATTTCAATTGTTTGTCAGCTTCTGTCAGGAGAAAGCGTGACAATAACTCCAATTTAGTGAGGGGTTGTTCGTCAGATGGGTAAACATATGCGAAATCAGTAAATCGGGCCCTAGTGTGTTCGCTTAGTTTTACTAAGATGCACTGAAACAGCTCTGGTGACGATAAATACTCGTTTTGTTTGAGCAGTTTCAGTGTTGTTACAAAGTTCCGTAACTGATTTGCTAAGCAATTCAAATCCTCGGGAGAACTTATCTTGGGACAGCTGCGAATCGCGGCGACCTCGCGGGCCACCAGCAGTTCTGGCCGCGCGTACGTCTGCCCCAAAGCGTTCATGACGTCGTCAGGATCGGCGCAGGTCCACAGGAGTGACGCAACTGCTTGATACGCCGGGCCTCGCACGGCGTTATTCAGGCGATCTATATTCTCTGAAGGAGAAAAATCGGATTTAGATCTCTCATAACTATTTTTGAAAGACATCCACTGACCGATGTCACCCGAGAATGGAATGAGTTCGGGTTTCCTAGGCCTATTAGATAGAGCGTTAATCGCGTGCGTTAATTGTGTAATGGGGTCCGTGTGCACGTTTGGCATGCAATACCGTGCCGTGTTGGTAGGGACGACCGACTGATAAGGATGTCCTTGGGGTCTTCCCAAGGTGTCAGCCGGTGCCCCACCAGGCGTATTTGCATGTGTTGCCATGTGTGCATGCTGTGTGGACACCCATGACGAAGTGCGCGCTCTATTATCCTCATAATAGGAACTACGGGACTTATCGGATGCATCCAGAGCGGCGAGCTTTGCTTGGAGTTCCGCCTGCTCTGCTTCCGCCTCGAGCCGCGCAAGCTCGCGCTCCGATGCGACGCGGGCAAGCGCCTGTTCGCGCTCAGATGCGAGACGGGCGAGCTCCTGTTCGCGTTCGGCCTGCTGGCGCTCACGATCTACTTGGCGCCGCAACGCATCTGCTTGCCAAGCCAACTTCTGAGCACGAACGGTCGTTATGCCGCACCGACAATTGATTTATTAAAATAGGTACAATATTTGACAACGGAGATAGGACGACCATCAACGTAGTCATTTAAAAAAATCTACTGAATATAGTTTGGTCACACTTCCCTATGAAACTCTCGTGTGCAAGATTGGAAACTGCAACAAACATATTTTCCGCCAAAAAAAGTAAGAAACACCGTTTGAAACAAGGCCATTGAATACTTCGCTGGCCAATCTCGTCCATATTTATGCTACCTCCATGATATATTGGACCAACAAAACTAGTTACCAATACTCTTTCTGTACGACTTACCGTTTATAATTTACCAAAGCGAATTGGTCCTTATGGTTAAAAGAAAAAGGTTCTTAAAGGGTATAATTATTTCAGTGCGGAAAAAAACACATCGGTTTGTATAAATGAGGTCGTGCATCACTTTTACTGATGTGGGACCCGGTTCTGTTTTTTTTTTATTTGGTTTGCGGATGTCCGCATTGGCGGAAGATGAATGTAATACTTAAGATTCCTCACAACGATTACGTTGGGGTAACTTTGACTTTCGGGAATAAATTTACCTTACTATAAAGGGATGTAAGGGAGCGACCTATCATCTTTTCGCTTTAAGCCAACCTCACCTGCCCGTGGTGCATCCTGCCGAATGAGGCGCTGGAAACCGACTGGTGGCGGTATAACCATCACAATTGAAAGCGTAGCTAAATACCTACCACAGACCGACGACGGGCAGCAGCGTCACCGGAGCGAGAAGCTACGCCCTGCGATCGCCAACCCGCCTGCCCAGCGAGGCGATTATAGGTATATCCTCCAGATGTTTGCCCTAAGTGGCGAACAACTGGAGAGGCCTATGTTCAGCTGTGGACTGCAATGGGCTGATGATGATGACGATGATGATGATGATTATTATATTGTCCCACTGCTGGGCATAGGCCTCCCCTAAGTTTCTCCAAAGCTCTTTCTCAATATTAATCCACTAGCACGCCACATACGCTATTCAATAACAGCCCACAATGAACAATACTTGCAATGAATGGAAATTATTTCTTTGTTAAGTCCACACAATGCTCACAAAGTTCCACGGTTAACTTTGTAATGAAAGTCAGTTAAGTACATAAAACTCGTTCAGAAGTTATTTCATAATCCATTAAAATGAACTTTTTAATAATTACGTTCCCCCAACAAAGATTGTTTGCATCGTTTAATATGGCAATTATATTCCAGTTGTTAAATGTTTTCTGGATGTTTTAATCAAATTGGAATAAATGGTACGATTATGATAATAACTCAATAAAGGATTGGTTAAGATTTGTAGTGTATTTAGATACTTTTTAACGCACACTAAAAAAGGACCATCAGGTTCTATCGCTATGAGTTAATTTTCCGTGTGGCTTCCGGATTTAGAATAGGCCATTAAAAATAAAATAGTTTATTTCTGCAAATAGATTCACTAGTAATACTTTTGCACGTCAAACTTTTTTCCGTAACCAAACGTAATTATAAAACTTACTGCGATTACTTCGCCACCTTGGGCTAACACGTAAAGTAACTTTATACCCATAATCGCCACGCCAAGCGGGTTGGCGACCGCAGGGCGTAGCTCCTCGCTACGGTGACGCTGCTGCCCGTCATCGGCCTGTAGTATTGAGCTGCACCTTCAATCGTGATGATTATACCGCCATCAGTTGGTTGCCAGCGCGCCTCGTTTGCTATTCTGCAGGGTGCATCACGGGCGAAAACCCCATTCAGTGTTATATAACAATTATTTCTCAAACTGTGTTAAAAGTCCGAGCCATCTCACTTCTCGCTATTGTAACAACTGAAACATGATAGCAAGAAACGTAGTTAATCAAAATGAAAACTTAATTAAGTGTGATAATTAGGAAACTTTTTACGTCGACGTCCTAACTTAATCTGTCATTTTCTGGTGCCCGCACTTCATTAAAGAGCATCCATTGTTAGGCTTTGTTCAAAATTTCCACTTTTGTTTCGGTCACTTTGGGGAATAAAGTTGCTTTGTCAGCGGTCTCTAGTATAGTTAAAAATTTAAGAGATAATTTGCAGAGCAAAGTACGTAATGGTGGGAGTGAATTTATAAGTGCTTTAGTGTCTTCATTAACGATCTCCTGATGTTCATTGTTAGTTGATGACATCATGTTTTTTACTCTTACTGCAAATTGGCGAAAAAGAGTCATAAATTGCTGCGGCAACGGCATGATGACGGCTACGATAACAATAAGTAAACAAGTCAATAATTTTTTTAAATGTATTTCGATATAATGGCTTCCCTACACCTGATGGAAAGCGAAAGAGAAACTGAAATCACTGTGACAACGGGCAAGTAACTGATCAATTACCTGTCAGTTGCCCCACGAGCTCCGGAAGCTCTACTCATCGGTAGAAACACGACCCGGAGATCATTTGGTTGCGGTATTCTCTAGGGTCAAGGTCCTTCCCCGGACGGGTGGCTCAACTCTTCGCTCGAGTTCCCTACCTCTCTTAATTTAATGAATTTAATTTGTCAGTCGCCACCGCTATGCCAGCCCAGAAAACCCTACAGGATAGTAACCTGTAGGGTTATCCTGTTATACACCGATTGATCCCGTAACGCGATCGAAATCATTTCACGGGTATTTTTAGTTTACTTAGTCGACTGTTACGGCACCCACAAAGAAATGAGGCGGTGATTTGAATTATTTTCCGTCACCACGCAAAAAAAATTAACAAAACTAAACACATACGAATGATACCTATGATTAACCCCTCGTTTAATCTCTTTCAAATACTATTATAAGGAGCAATGGCTTAGATTTTGGTTCAGATCAAAAGTAAGACTGTTAATCTACATATAACGTTGGCCTTATTTGGCAGATAATCTCCATGAAAGACGACAGTCTTATTGCGTAAGTCCCACCAATACTGCCTCTCACCCATTCCATTTGTTATTTGATGTACTCCAGACCCTAAATATAACTTGAAAACAGTTTATTGTGTTCTTGAAATGTTTTGATGAAGATTTAAGTACTATAATGTCGATGATCATAATTTTACTTCGACTAACTTACAAAATAAACCAGTTTACAGTCTTAAACAAACGTAATCACTCCAAAAGTTACAAGCTCAATAATCTCTTTATTGCTCATATTTACTACAGTTTCCAATTTAAATTCTGAGCCTACACAAAGTTCTGGAAGTTACCTAGACAAGAAGGTTTATAAACTGAGAAACTAAGTCGATTCTTGAATACACAACGTCAAAGTATCAAAATATGGCGGCACAGATTTTAGCTTAAGACTGGTTCTTTAGTACGTGAGCGGTGAGAGGACTGGTTACTGAGCGGAATAACAATGATTGTTCATAATTCAGCATCAACATCAGCCTCTCGCAGGAGAGGCAGGAAACTGATTAGACAGGCGTATGTCCACTGCTGGACATAGGGCTCTCCAACCGGACGCCAGTTAGCTCGATTCTGGGATTCGGCCATCCAGCGCAAACATCACTCCAACATTTTTTTTTTTAGAGAGGAATGCATTACATGGCTTTCCCATTACCACCGTTGCTAGTAAATTTTAAGCCATCTTGATGATCGGTCCTTCTGCGAATATTCTCACTGCTGATTCTGTTACGCAGAAGTTCCTAGCATAGCTTTCCCCATTCAACTACAATGCACTCCGAACATAGATGGTCGCTGTTCGTCAGATGAGAACACAGCCTAAACGCTTGCGCAATTAAGCTGACAAAGTCGCCGTTTGATTAAAAGGAGGGGGATTAAACGGGGAGTGTTTGATACTTGGTAGATTACGACGGAATCCTCTTGTTTGCAGCGTGATCTGTGTACTATGAAAATCTGTTTTGACGAATTAATTTGGCCATTCGTGGCAACTTCTGAGATTGCCTTTGAAACTTGGCCGTTTTTGTTTTGAGTTTGTTGATAAGTTATCAATGTATAAATTGGATTGGGTGTGCTTTTGAAATGAGTCATGGTTTTTTAACTGATCCTTGGATATTCAATAACGATAATTTTCTACTGTGCTTGGTTGTTCAGATTGAATTTATGTAATGATTTTTTGTTGTTTAAGCTAATACCAAGCCATCAAGCTCATATTTTGATGTCGCTGTCCCCCAGGATCACAATCAACCAAAAAAACAAAATAAGTACTAGTAAATCCACCCACTGCTATGTGCACTACCGCTTACACTAGCCCAAAACGATCAATCTTAGCAACTCCAAACTGTTATCCTAAACTAAAAGCAATTGGGCGCAAATCCGGCACTCGCTCTTGGCTCCATTATTTTCCATTTTGATGGTCCATTTGGTGCAATGCAGCTTCGTGCATATTGCAATAGTGCTTCAACCGTCTGTCATTGCTGCCCCTTGTGTGTAGTATATTGATAGCTTTGAAACACATATTATATGTGTTTCTCTATAACATGCATACAGAATGTCTGTATGGTTTCCGAACTTAGAATAGGACCATCCCACTAATCCTTTGTGTCGTAGAAGACGATACCAGGAAAGGATAACAGCGTTTATTTGGGTACAATAAAATCTACTGCCCGTCATAGAACCGTCTACCAAGCATGGTGACTAAGGGAAATTTCTTCAAATGACAATTATCTTTGAGCGAGGCCGATATCCAGTGGCAGATGTTTGCAGGTAGATGATGATGACGCAATCCCATCCTCTTTTTTCCTCTCCCGAACAACACGTGCTGGACAGCATTGCCATCTACATTCATCTGATTATAGTAGCGTGCACCAAAAGGGTTAAGTTCTTCTTTAAGTCATGGGATGCCCTTCCAGCTCATGTGTTTCCTTAATCTTACAATCCTGGGTTCTTGAGGCGGGGCGTGAAACGGCATCTCAGTAATTCATTAGGGTGAGAGCGACTCGCGCGGTGGATTTGTCCTATTGTGCCTGTAGACCTAACATTAATTGGACCTTACGACCGCTTCCCATCAGGTGGAGGGAGGTTATCCTGAACGCTCTTTTTATAAAAAAACGATTTTTTTTCAATCATCATCATCGGCCCACATCTTCCACTGCTAGACATAGGCCTCTCCCAAAGTTCGTCACTGAGCTCGGTTTTGGGCTTCTCACATCCAGCACTTGCCAGCCGTTAAGAGAGGTAGGGCATAGCGAATCTTCGCTCGAATTGAGCCGCCCGTCTGGGGAAGGACCTCCACCCTATAGAATACCGCAGTCAAATGACCTCTGGGTCGTGTTTCTGCCGGTGAGTAGGGTTTCCGGAGCTTGTGGGGGGTTAGGGTTGGGCCGGCATGGCGATGGCAACTGACAAGTAACTGACCAGTTACTTGCCCGTTGTCACAGCGACTTGGGCTTCTCTTTCGCTTTCCATCAGGCGTAGGGAAGCCTATTAAGATTATGTCGAGCCACTATAAACAAAAAAAAAAGCCGTCCTGCGCAAATCGTCACTCCAACTGGCCTGAGGGTGTCGGAGGGGAGGTTTTTTCAATCAATCGTAAACATATGAAAGGTTGAAAAAGTGACAAGCTATGATTGTGTGAAAATAAAATGACATGGCCGTTCTTTTGTCAAACATAATTTTATGTTAGGTCAAGTATATTATAATTGTTGCTAGTGTCAAATTAGCTGTCTCCTGCGAATTCATTGACGACCAGCCCGCAGTGGTGGCTCATTAATGCAAACGACATCCCGCGGCGCTGCGTTAACGCAATCAACTGAAGCGCCGATGCATTTTAATGACTAAACGCTGGAAAGCGTTTGTTTAGAGATTTTGGAATAATTGTTTTTGGAAATGTTTGATTTTTTAGTCACTTTTAGTTTCAGTGTATCCGTCTTGACGTTGCCGAACCGCTATATGCCGAATACACTCTCTGTACACGTCCGGTGATATGAAAATGCCGCGGGAGTCAAATTAAGTTGAGTCGCACACTCAAAATGTAACCGATAGAAAACTGATAGGTTTGCATCTTTTCAGCGGTGATCAAGGCTTTTTTCTCGTGGTCTCACTTTTTTTTTAATGCCACGCTGGGCCACACTGCGCCACCTAGCCCCAAACTAAGCCGAAGCTTGTACTATGGGTACTAGACTACTGATAAACTTACTTAGATACATTTTTTTTTGGAAATAAGTACATATTATACATAGAAAACACCCAGACCAATACAAACAGATATGTTCATGAACACAAATGTTTGTACTGTGCGGGAATTGAACCCACGACCCTTGGCTCAGAGGGCAGAGGTCACTACCAAATGAGCCACCGAGCCTGTCAACTTGACCGAGTTAGTCGTTGCCGGAGCCAAGAGGCTTATCCTTGGCACGCTTTTCTATGGCCTCTATAATCATCATCATCAGCCTTCAAACGTTTAAAGGCTGTTGATGATGGCAATCGTAATTTGGATTTGCTTTAGTCAGTACGCTTGGCAGGAGAGTTAGTGACCGCAGTAGGGTTTATTTGTACCTAGGTAAATGCTGCTGCTCATTTCTTGATATTCCCTTAACCGTCTATTACAACGCCCACGGGATGAGATGTGCTACGACCCCATCATCACCATCATCAGCCTATTGCAGTCCACTGCTAGACATCCAGTTGCCTCTCCAGTTGTTCGCCACCTAGGGCAAACTTATTGGAGGATATACCCATAATCGCCACGCTGGGCAGGCGGGTTGGCGATCGCAGGGCGTAGCTTCTTGCTCCGGTGACGCTGCTGCCCGTCATCGGCCTGTGGTATTTAGCTACGCCTTCTATCGTGATGGTTTTACCGCCACCAGCTGGTTTGCCAGAGCCTCGTTCGTTGTTCGGTAGGATGCACCACGGGCAGGTGAGGATGGCTTGGAGCGAAAAGGTGATAGGTTGCTCCCTTACAACCCTACGACATTACGACCCCACACGCCTCAAGATTAGGTAATATCATATTCCTAAGTATCATATTCATGTTTCCCGTTCACTTCACTTGAAATTCCACATTGTCATTTCCAAGTTGAGCTCTAAAGCAAATTAATTAAGAAGCGAATGCGTTTTAAAATTCCAAATTATGCAAACTTCATCTTGTGTTGAATTCGTGAGCTTATCTCGAACACTCATCAGGACACGTGACGCGAATATCACGGAGCGAGCTCCTCTTGATGCATTCACATCAGGGTTCTTATCTGTGAGATAACTTTTCTTTGCCAGAAGATGCAAGATGTAGTAAAAAATGTATGAAAAGAAAACATAGTTGAGGGAAAGGCAACCTGCATGATTTACGTTACAGAAAATACACTATTTAACATTTGATGTTTTTTTTTTATAGTAGCACGGCATAATGGCTTCTCCGCGCCTGATGGAAAGCGAAAGAGAAGCCCAAGTCACTGCGACAGCGGGCAAGCAACCGATTGGTCACCTGTCAGCTACCGCCGCCATGCCGGCCCATAGGTGCTTCTTCACGCCCCGCTTAAAGGATCCCATATCAAAGGAGGGAGGAAACACATGTCCTGGCAATGAGTTCCACATTTTAACGACGCGGCAAAGATAGGAATTGCCGAACTTTTTGGTACGCGAAAGGATGTTTTCCACGGTGAAACTATGACAACGTAGGCCAGCACGTGTGGTTCTGTTTCGGAAGAGGGAAGGTGGGACAAGGGAAAACAACTTGTAGTACAACTTTTGTAGGTGTTGCAATAGTTCCGATTTCTACTGGAGTAATAAACAAAAATATTCGCTACAGTTTCGGTTTCCAGTCATGTCAGTTTAGTAAACGTCAAACGTCACTGTCATACTTTCTTTTGATTACCTTTTGCAGTGCACTGCTGGACTATGTCCACCAATTCGCCAATTGTTGGCCACTTTGCTTGATCTTACATGCTCGGCTTCTCGCATCCAGCACTTTTTTTTGAACAAATAGGTTTGTTCCCTTAAAAAATTAAATCCGTCTATTAGCTTATTCAAAAATAAAAGACACGATTTTTTTATTTGTAAATTAGACTAAAAATTACAAAGTTATAGTGACGTCGCGCGGTATGGCATTTTTACATATGGGACGAAGTGACGTCAAAGACTCCCACTCCTAACTTTTTATTCCTTGTATCTTTGCTATTTTTTATTTAAATAAAAAAAGGAAAAATACATGTCCTATACATTTTTATGATCTAAAATACGGACTAAATATAATATAATTGTTTTAACCCCCAAAACATCCCTAATGTCGAAACTTGATTCTCCTACTGACTGCAAGGTAGCATATTCTCGTGTACCAGCCGAAACTTTTTACATATTTTTTCCACTTCATCCTAAGTTTGTTAAACGCTTACTGCGAAGACACGTCGGCTTAACGATTGATTAACTCCCGTCTCTTTAACGATATTTTCCTTAACGACTAATCACGTATTCAGAAACTTTACGACATACTTCCGAACTGGGACTAAATGGAGTATCGAAAAACGATGGGGTGGATAGCACAAGTGCGGGACTTGTTAACGGATGGACGTAAAATGTTTTTTTTTATAGTAGCTTGACATAATGGCTTCCCTACGCCTGATGGAAAACGAAAGAGAAGCCCAAGTCGCTGTGACAACGGGCAAGTAATTGGTCAGGTACCTGTCAGTTGCCACCGCCATTCCGGCCCAACCCTAAGGCCCCACGAGCTCCGGAAACCCTACTCATCAGCAGAAACAGGACTCGCGTATGACTGCGGTATTCTATAGAGTGGAGGTCCTTCCCCGGACGGGAGGCTCAATTCGAGCGAAGATTCGCTATGCCCTTTTTTTAATAAGTAATATATTTCTAAGTGTTTTTAATATAATCGAAGCGAAGCAAAGGCGGTTCACTTCCGCAGTTTCGAATAAAATTTTAAAAAAAAATGGTGAAATCCTGACTCCTTCGGTTAAAACTTTCTTGCGTAGATGCCAACGGCAGCAATTCAGTTGTAAAGGCTGCCGTATCTCACTGCGAGGCGTTTCATTGTTCCGGCTCACTGGCCGAGAGGCAACACCCGGCTCGGAGGTGTGAAGTTTTTCTATAAAATTTATTGCTTTCGGATCCATTGGTTTGGTTCAAAAGAAGTTTGACTCAGAGGAATTGTCAACTCGGTCTTATTGCGAAAAGGGAATGTTTTTGTCATTTTAATTTTTGAAATTATAAAATACCAGACATTTTTACTTTTAAATAATTTGGTTTTTAATGGTTACTATCTACGAGTAATCTGTCTGTACATACAACATTCATCAAGGGTATTAAAGGAACTATTTATACTCGACGGATTTTAACGAAACTTGGTACACTTTTCATAACGCTACAATCAATAGGAGCAAAGCAATGAAGTATTAGGAAAACTTGAGAAATTTCAAACTGTTTGAACGCGCATCGCGCAAAAGGTACTGAATGATATTGTATTTTAACCAATCACAGTCACCAATGTATTGCTTGAGGTCTAACTTAAATTTTAGACACTTTTATGGAGGTTATTTTTGAAACCCGATATCCACGCGTGCGACGCCGCTGGCACAGCTAGTAATACCTATCACCCCGGTATCTTTTATGTCGCAAATCTTTTCATTACATCATTTCTTTCAACAGATGATCTGGCGGCAGATGGCTGAAAACAGAGCAGAATGACGAAACCTCCACTTCCGCTCGCCGAGTCAGCACAGTAAGTAAAATATCAAATTAAACTTATTATTTTGTTGCTATTATATCAAACAGTAGACTAGCTACTATATTAGTAGGAAGTAGGATTTACCTAACTCGAGAGATTTTTCTAAGTTTAAGAAACACTGATCTAAATTGCCTATAAGACAACAAGCTTTGCAGATGTGTGACTAAGTAACACTAAATCTATATAACTTTAACTAAATTCTAATTACAAATTCTAATATAACAAAACGGTTGGCAAACAACCATTTGTTCATCTTATAGAAGTTTGATTAATCTAAAGTCATTTCAATATTTAAACTAAAGTCGGTGATATTTGGCGATCACTCCCAGTGATTAATTCAAAGTAATGCTTTTATTACTCTCAATTAATCATTGGGAGTTACGAATTCATCAGAAATTGGTTCTATGAATACGCATAGAAACGTATACATACCTATATACTTTATGGTCTGCAATTCGTACGCTTATAGGTATAATATTTCATCTATAAATTATTCTTCTGTGAAGACGTATGACTTAGTATTTTCTTTAATGTAAGCAATAAAGCAGTAGTTGCACTCAACTTTGAATAAAAATGTTGAATAAAAGAGAAAGGTTGCCAAATGCTAACCAAATTGACAAATTATGAATCCCTCTTTTCATGCTTTCGAAGTCGGTTAAAACAAAAATAAATCAGCCTTTCCCTTGTACTTTGAGTATCAATTAATATGTCTGGGACTTCTGGGAGTGTCTCCTGAATACTAGACCCGACCGGGGTGATCATATCCGGACCATTAAGATTACGATCAATGTCCTTAAAAAGAGCATATGTAATCTATACTTATAATAAATCTGTAGAGAGGTCAATTCTGTACATTAAATATATTTTCAAAATAACTATCAGGGGATGATTAGTGATCGATACTGATGCCAAAAATGCAATCAGTAAAATTTTTGTCTGTCTGTCTGTCTGTCTGTCTGTCTGTCTGTCTGTCTGTCTGTCTGTATGTTCCTTATAGAAACAAAAACTACTCAACGGATTTTAACGAAACTTGGTACAATTATTTTTCATACTCCTGGGCAGGTTATAGGGTACTTTTCATCACGCTACTATTAATAGGAGCAGAGCAGTGAAGGAAAATGTTAAGAAAACGGGAGAAATTTTTTGAACGCGCATCTCTCAAAAACTACTGCATGAAATTGAATACGATTTTCACTAATGTATTACTAGAGGTCTAACTTAAAACTTAGGTATAGGTATAAGTATTTTATGGAAGTCCGTTATTTTTGAAACCCGATATCCAAGGGTGCGACGCCGCTGGCACAGCTAGTATAAAATATTTTAAATAATAAATGTGTCCAATTTTTGCTTTTTCACGTTATCCATGTTCTTGTTTTTGAGCATTTTCGTTCCACAAAGGAAGGCAAGACAGACAAGATGCGAGGTTAGATTTATTGCTAGCCGTTTGAACATCAATTCACGTCGCCGGTCCAGGAAAAGTTGGTTATTTTCCGGCAACGACGTACAATATACAACACGTTAATAGGAATAATAAAACTACTATGTTTAACTTCTCTGTGTTATAACACAGTTTCATATTACTAGATACATTTTTCATATTAAGAATTTATTAATAATTAATTTATTTTTAATATTTGTACATATTAGTTTAGTTTAGGTTTTATTTATTTATTGTAGGCTTAAGTTAGTTTGATTCCTGTTTGCATTTTAATTATAGAATTTATTTGTATTGATATTTTAACTTCATACATTTCGAACTTTTTTTTAAAGTAGCTCGACATAATGGCTTCCCTACGCCTGATGGAAAGCGAAAGAGAGGCCCTAGTCGCTGTGACAACTGGCAAATAATTGGATGGCTACCTGTCAGTTGCCACTGCCATGCCGGCACAACCCTAACCCCCCACGAGCTCCGGAAACCCGACTCACCAGCAGAAACACGACCCAGAGTTCATTTGGCTGCGGTAATCTATAGGGTGGAGGTCCTTCCCCGGACGGGCAGCTCAATTCGAGGGAAGATTCGCTATGCCCTACCTCTCTTAAACTATCAAATGAATACTTGACAAGCTCCAAGGATACTAGCACAATAAGCAGGAAACGTTAAAGATGGGACGAAAGTTTGACTAGACCGGGAAGAGATCAGAGCGCAAGACCAACGGCTTGACGTGCTTTCCGAAGTAATGACAACCGAACCACTTCCTGACTCCGGAGCTGCTACTTATGAGCTGCAATTCTTAATAACAAAGGTCCGATTTGAGATTCTGTTGCCAAGTGGTCCAACCGCTAGCAGTTATTATAGGCAGTATAATGCATAAAATGCGCGTGAATAACTTACAGGTTTGCACTGCACAGTGCATATCTATCCTAAAACATCCATTGGTTCAATACGCAGTCTTTGATATCAAAAATACAAAGGTGCTTTGTTCAAACGTACTATAACCAAAAAAAAATCTGTATGCAAAAAGCTACAGAGATTTATACCAACCCAAAATTCTCTGTCAAGAATTTGGTTGTTCACTTTGTAACTGTTACAATAAAGACAACTCATCGCATTGCCATCACTTCAGAACCAGAAATAGACGGACGAGAATTTACATGCAACAAGGAAAAGATGTGGCACTTCCATTTGATAAAGGACCGCCTTTTTATGAAGGCTTTTCTCGAAATAAACGAAGGTTTGATAAATATTACTTTGTGTTTATTTATCCAGTGACTTTATAAGCGTCGAACTGGAAGCAACTAGGATGATAAAGAATATTCTCGTGTAAGTAATATAAAATGATCGCTTTGCTATCTGACGATTTTGACGTCAGATAGCAAAGCGATTTCCGTCAGGGTTTATTAATTATCCTACATTTGATTTGTGTCATCAGATTGACACTGCCATTGCTGGCCATAGGATTTGCCAATAATTGTCTGCCACTTTGGTGGATTTTGAGCTTCCCGTATTAGCCAAGCATCTAGTCTCACCAGAAGTAGTGTTTCTGTATAAAACAACAGATTTTTGTCTTTCGAGATACATACAATGACATATCAACTTTGTTAATGGTGTTTTTCTTAAATAGGTGCATAATTCTGGTAACTTACCAGTTCTATGGAGATTAATTTTCAATGGCTAGATAAATATTTAAGATGTTGATAATATAAATTGTTGAAAAAAAAAACATGATTTGCGTGTCTCATTTTTTGCGATTTTTATGTATATTAAGAGATCACAAGATATATCACTGCTTTATTCAGTAGCTTCCAGGTACTGTTAATGATTGGTTGACTGTAGTACAGTGTCACTGGAATTTGGAACCTATGACAGAATAAATTTAGCTCCAAGAAAAAATATATCCAAAAAATCGCAACGAGAAGGTCGACCTCCAAACTTAGCGGTTCACTTTGTAACCATTACTGGGAACGACTCGTCACATCCCTGACACTGCTTAACCCGCAATAGATGGGTGAAAATTTTCCTGTAACGTCCCAAAATGGCTTGTAATCCCGCGAACAAGGAAAGGGTGTGCCAGTACCATTTGATAAAGGGACACCCTTTTTATGAAAGCCCCCGCGAGAAATAACAACGGTTTGATAAATATCACTTGTGTTTATTTGGCCACTGACTTCATACGCGGTGGGGGGTGAATCCTGATGAATGTGGACGGTGGGGGGGGGAGAATCGTGACTGTCATTTTTGTGGAGTGGCCTCAGGAAATGTGCAAATACATAATGTTGTGTTTAACGTGCTACGGTGGCAGTCTGACTCGCCACGGCGCGGCGGTGTGAGCGGAATATTTATTTTTGACTGTTACGAACGAGGTAATTTAAATTGAAATGACTTGGCTTGCAAATGAGGGTTGTAGGTAGGTAGGTATACCGGAAATTTTGTATGTGGTGCTATTTAATTTACTCTGGCAAGATTTGATTTTGAATTATAAATGACTAATCATAATATTGAAGAGGTTATTTGGTTATGTTTCATGTTGAATAAATGCAATGCTGTTATATAGCTATCGAACAAACTTCATCAGCAAGTAATACAACTATGTGACGGCATTTGCCCGTAACCAATCAGCCTATTGCGGTCCACTGCTGGACATAGGCCTCTCCAGTTGTTCGCCACTTAGTGCAAACTTCTGGCGGATATACTTATAATCGCCACTTTGGGCAGGTGGGTTGGCGATCGCAGGGCGTAGCTTCTTGCTCCAGTGACGGTGAAGCATATCCATTCATATCCACCTCCAATTCTCTGTCATTAAATTGTGATACCCCTGGTGTTGCAGGTGTCCATAGGCCGCTAACAGCAGGCGGGCCGTAAGTTTGTTTGCCACTCGAGTTAAAAAAAAAAACCTTCTACAGATCTTCTCCAGACTGATTTCTTATTCAACCTCGTAGATAGATAAATGCAAAACATAGAGTTCAGAATATATTTTGTGTCCCATAAAGTCGTATTTGTTCCAAAACACCGCTGTAAGCCATAGTTTTCATGCGGTAAACGAAAATAGACACGAAATACAATGTGGTTAGTTGCTAACCAATATGACGTGATATGGGTTCAATGGCTGATTGGTCGGTAATGTATGGAGATGACAAGAGCGACCGCCATCATTTTGGGCGATTTCCTTAAATATTTACGTAAATAAATACCGAATAGAAACGCGAAAGAATATATTCTCGGTTATCTTTATTTGAAACAAAAATCTGAATACGGTAGTTATAACCACTTTATCACTTAACTTTAATCGCAAAGTAAGGTTCATAAGCACTTGTGTATTGGGACAAAGAGGGTACTACAAATACGAGTATAATACTCGACTATTCTTAATTGCATAACAAACAATTGAAAAACGCAAACTGCTTTCTTCACACCTGAAGAAAGACTCACCAGTCTTACCTGGGGCGTTGACCTTATGTCTTTATATTCCCTTGTTTGAACATCGAACGTCAACCGAAGGTATTTAAACTTCGGTTGACGTCGATTAGGTCAGAGATGGCGTTGCCTGTCTAATACATCGCGGGGGCGTTGTGATTTTCCTCTAGTATAAGGCTCCCGCCGATATTGGCAACGTCGTCCTGCCTCCAGTATAGCAAGTAATCAGTGAAGAGAAGTTATTATTATAGTAAAGGAAATTATTATTATAGTAAAGTAAATTAATACAGTGAGTGTGTCTTCTGAGTGTCTCATTTCTACTCCCTTCAATATGGAAGCGACGCTATGGCTGGCACAAAAGTCATGCTTGTCTTTTCTTGTCGTGTCGATGGCAATCTAAATGGGTTCAAAGTCAAAGTCAAAAATCTCTTTATTCATATAGACTTGAGACAAACAGTTATAAATCGTCAAAAAAATTCTCTTTTCTTTCCGAACAGCTACGACTTGGGAACCTTCAAGAAACGAGCGTACTCCTATTAAAAAGAACTAAGTTTATCAGTTGTCTCGTACCCATAGTACAAGCTTCGGCTTAGTTTGGGGCTAAATGGCGATGTGTGGCCCAGTGTGGCATGTCTTGTGTTAATCTACCGACCTGTAGTCGGAGCCGATTCAAAGACTTCCACGTGAGCCACAATAGTACAAGGCTAGTTGGAGGTTTTAGTAGACGGCACGAAGCGCTCAGTGGAGGAAATGAGTCTATAGAGGCGATTTGTCTTAGTCACCGTGCTTGGCAGGTGAGTAGGTGACCGTAGACCACAGTAGATTTTATTTATATTCAGGTAAACGCAACTAAATACCACGGGCAGCAGCGTCACCGGAGCGAGAAGCAACGCCCTGCGATCGCCAACCCGCCTGCCCAGCAGCGTGGCGATTATGGGTATATCCATATGTTTACCCTAAGTGGCAAACCACTAGAGAGGCCTATGTCCAGCAGTGGATTTCAATAGGCTGATGATCAAAACGCTGCCCGTTTAGACACAAATGAATGATTTAGAATTTCATACCCTTTTTAAAAAAAAGCTATTTACATGTCATAACATACTTTACTCCATATATCATTTTTATCATAGTTGAGAGGCTCCATATATTATTCCTGTGGGAGTCAAAATAGCGTCAAAACAGTACTTATGCGAGTAATAGTCCCATATGTCAACTGTGATCCAGGTACACTCAAGCTAGGGAATAAACCTATTTCTGTCCGGACATTGTAAAAAGATAGCCAAGTTCCATGTCTCTCGAGTATTCCGCGGCTCTATATAAGCCTCTCAGTGGTTTCAGTTCGGTAGTGGTTTTAGTTTTATTTTTATTACTTTCATTGGGAGACTTTTCTTAAAATCCTTTACCGGGTAAGTTTTAAGTCGTTTCTACACTTTTGGGACAGCCCCCGAGTTGGTCGCTCTCTTTACTTTAGAGATTTAATTTAACGTATTTTACGAGTGCGTTTAATGTTCTTACTAAGTTCAGAGTTGTTTGATTACTTCTGCTTTTGAGAGTTTCTAAAATCATATATCCCTTGGGGAACAAAGAATTCGGCAAAGAAAATTATGGTGTGCAATGTTGTTGCATGTGTAATGTTAAAGTTAACATTACATCTATTTATCTCGCGTGTATTGCTGGGCATAGGCCTCCCCCAAATGACAATAGGGATGTTTCCAGGGTCAAAACAATTACATCTTAACTAATATTATAAAGCTGAAGAGTTTGTTTGTTTGTTTGTTTGTTTGTTTGTTTGAACGCGCTAATCTCAGGAACTACTGGTCCGAATTGAAAAATTATTTTTGTGTTGAATAGACCATTTATCGAGGAAGGCTTTAGGCTATATAACATCACGCTGCAACTATTAGGAGCGAAGAAATAATGAAAAATGTAAAAAAAAAAACGGGGGAAGAATAACTATTCCACGCGGACGAAGTCGCGAGCACAGCTAGTTATTAAATATAGTTCCGTATTTAAATTATAAAAATATATTAGACACGTATTTTTCTTTTTTTCGTTTAAACAAAAAATAACAAAGATACAAGGCATAAAAACTTATGAGTAGGGGTCTTTGACTTTACTCAGTGCGAAATAACTCCCACTCTTTGACGTCATGCGTAATTTTAACGGATTATATCTTACATTTTTGGTATAATTTGCAAATGAAAATATACGTGTCTTTTAATTTTGATCAATCTAAAAGTATGTCATTAAATCTGCCTTAGTCACCACGATTGGACCGCCGTAGGCTTTTTTGTGATATTCATTCTTCCTTTTGTCGTCTTTCACTTCAGGGGATGAGATGGAGTGGACATTGGGAAACACGGACAACACATAAATACTTACATAATTCTATTTTACTATGACAATACCTGCTCAGACGTCTGTATGTCAGAAATTCCATCAAACACCATGTTACATATAAAATACGAAGTCACTTCGTTAACCACTAGCCTCCAAATCGCTACAATTCGACATCTATGCAAAACTACCGCTAACACCAAATTACCCCGACAAAGGGAATTTGAAACACGTCCCGATTTATTAACCCTATTTCGTGCCGGGGCCAAATACCGCGCCAGGGGCCTTTGAGGCCGCGGTTAATTATTATAAGTCCCTCCGAAGACTCAGCGAATGGGACTCATTGTGTTCCAACGCTAATTAGGAACGAAACTACGCTCGGAATTAATGACGAGATACAGGCTGCACCGCGGAGCAATCCATTTGGCTTGTTATTGTGCTGCAGCCAAGTTTATGTTGGAGCACGTAGGGTGCGGTGTGATAAAGCGCTTTATGACGCAATTAGGCGATTAATTTAGTCGCCAAATTTGTAGGACACGCTGTATTTATGGGTGGCAAATAATGCATGTCGCCTTACAATCCACAAATGTAAGAGAGGTAGGGCATAGCGAATCTTCGCTCGTATTGAGCTGCCCGTCCGGGGTAGGACCTTCACCCTATAGAATACCACAGCCAAATGACCTCCGGGTCCTGTTTCTGCTGGTAAGTAAGGTCTCCGGAGCTCCAGTATGGGGAACTCCAAGGATTTTTTTCTGATTTTATTTTAAAATCTTAATGCGCTTTACAGAATTCATCTACGCACCACAATAATGTAGCTCTTATAGTTTCGGAATAAACTAGCTGTGACATACGGACGGACAGACAGACATGACGAATCTATAAGGGTCCCGTTTTTACCATTTAGCTACAGAACCCTAAAAACTTCGCCAAAAGCTATGGACCCGGCCGAAACACGACCGTGCGTCACCGGCGCCGACGCGCTGACCGATGGCCCCCATCAACACGCGGCCTGTATTCATAGCCCGGTTGAATCACTTTAATCTTTGTACCCAACGACATGAATGTATCACTCGCTAACTCGAAAGGCACTTCATTTTGTGGACTGTACTTTGCCTGCAGTATGCAGTCCACGACATGTGCATGACTTTTATTATTTTTATCTGTATGTTTGATCGCGCATCACGCGATAACTACTGCATGGAGTTAAATGCGGTTTCCACAAATATATTGCTAGAAGTCTATCTTAAAATTTAGGTACCATTTTACGGAAGTCCGTTATTTTTGAAATCCGATAACCACGCGTGCGACGCCGCCGGCACAGCTAGTACTGGAATAAATAACAAACCTTTCGATGTACTCTCCAATGCAAAGTTGACAATAGGCTTGTTTCCATAAAAAAAATTAATTAGTCCGTCTTCTAGATTATTTAAAAATAAAAGATACGTATTTTTTCATTTGTAAATTAGACCAAAGATTACAAAGATATAGACCATTAAAGTTTCGCGTGACGTCACGCCGTTGTCGCACGGCGTGACATCAAACACTCCCACTCTTAAATTTTGATGCTTTGTATCTTTGTTATTATTCATTTTCATTATTTAGAAACATTCCTATTCAGATGACATCAATTTCAATTCAATTTTGTCTTAAAAAATCAAGACTCAAATACGACACGCCGCGATCAGTAAATTTCCTCGTTCCATTTGGAACAGAAATAGCCATCATTAGAAGCGGTAGACAAATAGCGGTCGACGGGAGCAGACGATTGAACTGAGGCCGCGTCAATCGCGCCTCATCAGTGGTCCTGATCGGGCCACGGCTATTGACTTTGATGTTACATCAAAGTGTACTTGATCTGAAATGTTCGCTGCTTTAGATGTTAATCAACTTACAAACTGTATTTATTGGTAGCTATTGATACTTCGAAACAGCAATCAGAAATCGACAAATTATTTAATATGCACATAATTTCGCAGCTATTCTAACATCAACAAATTGTAATATTAGAATTGCCAGTGATAGAAATGCAATTCTCAAAGTCTCTGTAGCAAAAAACACAACGTGGAAAGCTTAATAGTGATATGATGATGATGAAAATAAGAATATAAAAATCAGTAAAATGTTGGGCGGGTTTTATAATAACGAGAAGCAAGACTACAAAATGAGCTAACCACAACCAAAACACAAAAATATTTTGATTCGTGATACAAAGAAAATTCGTATTAAATTCATTGGCCCGGTGGCTCAATTGGTAGTGAACCATGACTTCTGAACCAAGCGTCGTGGGTTCGAACTCCGCCCGGGCTAAATATTCGTGTGATGAACATTTTGTGATTGTTATTTATTCGTGTCTTGGTAATTATTTATATTTATCGTGAACATTATTATTATTGTATGTGTGCACTGCAAAAATGTACCTAAAACACGCTAAAACGACACAATTATTATTAAATCAGAAAGAAAATGAGACTGAAACGGAAACTGTACTTCCACTGTATAAAATATTCTTTTGTCCATTAAGCGACGTCCTTGCAATATCCGTTCTAGTACAAAACTAAAAAGCGTAAAAGGGGTGAAAATTTAAAATTTAATTGGAGAACTTTGCTCTATAGCAACTGTTTAAATTAAAGCATTAAGTTATTCCGGGTCTACGTGAAAGCTTCATCGCCCGCGGATTAATTAGAGTGGGTTTTGCTCCAGCTGCGCGATTACATATCAATTAGACGGATGGTGTGCCTACATTCAGATATTACCTGCTCCATCCAATTACTCAACTTTACCTTTCGGTAAGGACTGAATTGGATCTCGTGAAAGTTGTATGGGTATTGCAAATTGCCTATATCAAAATACGTTAGTACTTGGCGTAGAATCTTTTTTAAATAGGTTTTCCCTTTTGTAAATAGGTACTTAGACTATACTCGTACCACAAACTAGGATGATAAGTCCTTTTCGTCTAGACTGAACTGGGTTTCGTTCGAACTGGGGATCGAACCCAGAAGCTCAGAAGGCTAGATCACTACCAATTGAGCCACCGAGCCAGTCAAAAAAGATCAAGTAAGTTTATCAGTTGTACCCATAGTACAAGGCTCGGCTTAGTTTGGGAATAGATAGCGCTGTGTAGCTCAGTATGGCATGTGTTGGGTTATTTATTTATTTATCAGTAACTGTTACAAGGATTCAGGACATTGTCACCAATCAAATTTAACTTTTTTTAATTTCGCGGGGAATTCCTAGGCCCGTAATCCGCACAAAAAGGCCATAAGCTTTTCACCCCGCCCATTGTTGTGGCAAGTCTATTATTGCGGTGAGCCCATTGTGATCTGGTGAAAGCCGGTGACAATGTCGTTATTATTGCCAATAATGGGAACGTGAACGGCGCGAAGTAAGTTTTAAAGATAGATATAACATTATTTTATTACTTAATTTGTTATTAATAGAGCTATTTTAGAAATACAAATCCTTTTTTTTTATAGTAGGTCAGCATAATGGCTTCCCTACGCCCGATAAAAAGAGAAGGAGGAGCCCAAGTGACAATGAGCAAGTACAAACATTTGTGTTCATGAACATGTCTGTTTGTATTGGTCTGGGTGTTTTCTATGTATAATATGTATTTATTTACAAAAAAATGTATCTAAGTAAGTTTATCAGTTGTCTAGTACCCATAGTACAAGCTTCGGCTTTGTTTGGGGCTAGGTGGCGCTGTGTGGCTCAGCGTGGCATGTCTTGGGTTATTTATTTATTATTATAAGTAACTGGTCAGTTACCTGTCAGTTGCCACCACCATTCCGGCCCAACTCTTACACCCACGAGCTCCGGAAACCCAACTTAGCGGCAAAAACACGGCATTCTAGTTAACAATTGCTAATAGCATTTGATAAATAGATTGTGTTTGAATAATATTATAAGGTGAAGTGAACTTGCACCTGTAAAGACGTTTTAACCCGTTGACGCTTATATGCGTCGATAACAATAGATTTTCAATTGTGTCTCCCTTCTCAGCAGTCAAGCAAGAAGTGTAAAAAAGTCAATTATCTTGAGCAGCGTGGCTCTACAGCTTATCAGCTTAGGTTAGGTTAAACTCTTTAAACAGAACTTTTTTGTAAGTCTGTAGAAGACGTAGAGAGAGCCAAAGTCTCTCCGCTGGTATAACATCTCCAACTTGTCTGTATTCTGCTTATGTTAAAAATTGCTGAGCAAAACTACAAGGTATCATCGTAAAATAATAAACGTATTAAAAATAACATCGTCTATTTTCCCGTCATATTCGATTCTGTGTGCGCAGATGTATTCGATGAATATTTAAATCGTACATCACATGAACCTTTTATTCGTGTATGTCATATTATAATAAAATAATATCTTTTGAAAGTTTATTGCTTGTATAATATGTTGACTTGTGATCAAGTGAAAAATCCTCTCTGTTCACACAAATAAGTACTTATGTTTGATATAAGTTTGACTGACTCGATGGCTCATTTGGCAGCGACCTGTGCCGTCTGAGCCAAGGATCGTGAATTCGATTCTCGCTCAGTACAAACATTTGTGTTTACTTACTATGTATATTATTATGTAGTTATTTAATGCTGAGCAATGTTTACATACGGGTGTTATAATGCCTACTATATCACTCGCAACATAGCTGCAATGCTGGCAACATCAAAGCACCGCTTGCATTCAATTGCCTGTGTCAGGTTATGACAATGCCCTCTACGGCATAACGCTGTGAAAGGTAGTGAGGAAACTTTTAAAGTGGGAAATACGCCGTTACGCCTTCTAGCGGGAGAAATTGGCAAGGTGTATATGAATGGTTGAGTGAAAATATCCTTTATGTTCGTAAAATAAATACTTTCAATAGCCAAAAGTGAACACGATCAGAACGCAGTATTCTACCGCAAACATACCTATATTACATTACCTACCTACATTTTAATTTTTATTAGGTGTTTGCATTTTATTTTGTGTCTGTATTATTACATATTTAAATATTATTTATATTTCTTAATTATAATTATCAATAAAGTTGATAGCTCACCTCACCCCTTCTTTTAATTATCCTCTCAAACCCAAGGTTGCCTGGAAGATATACGACAGAGAAGAGGCGATAAAACCGCCTAAGTTGTACATCATCATCATCATCAGCCCACATCAGTCCACTGCTGGACATAGGCCTCTCCCAATACTCGCCACTTCGATCGGTCCCGGGCCTCTCGCATCCAGCTCTTGCCAGCCGTCCTACGCAAATCGTCACTCCACCTGGTCTGAGGGCGTCCTACTCTACGTTTGCCGAGACGCGGTCTCCACTCCAGAACTCGTTTACCCTAACGGTTATCGGTTTTGCGGCTGATGTGGCCAGCCCACTGCCACTTCAGCTTACTGATCCGATACAACAAAGGTCTATTAATACCTAGTTTCAAGTCGATTGTGTGCAATAAAGAATATAAATCTACCGTTTCACAGTTTTAACTTAAATTGCGTTGAATATTCTTTTCAGTCGTCGCTACACTGCAGTAATTCTCTGCACTGTAAGGGAATAATTTGCAGCTGTGTTCAAAGCGAGCATGTGGAATGATATAAAGAAGACTACATTACGCGAATGCATTTAGGTCGATCGCGTTGACTGTAAAAAGACGGGTTTCTACTTTGTTAGAATCTATTTCAGTGTACCTACTTAGTAATATTCTACGTCAAAACTGGATTAACAAAGGAAGAAGTGTCATAGTGATCTACGCTATTCCAAATGGACGTTTTTTTCGTCGGGAATGCCTTTTTACGCTGACACCAGGACCCTGGTTCCGTGTGAGGTTCCGGGAGACCTGGCTTATGTGGGGCTCACTCCTATTTAGCGGTAAATACCGACTAAAACCGACGGTGGTTCTACGAGCGACGAGCACTCTGTCTGAGGAATTCGGCAGAACCCCCCATAGCGCGGTAGCGGTATGGTGTCCTCCCTGTATCTTGCGATGCAAGACGCCACTGACCACTATGCCCCCCATATCAGATCAGTCATCAACTATGATATAAACACTCCAAGAGATATGAACTATTTCATATCCACGAACGAACTTCACTCAACATTTCAAGAAATTCGATTGCCACTTCAATACTATCTACTATCACGTGAATAATCAAATTATTATCACGTTAAACGCTATGTAATCGCATCACTTGTTCCCTCGCCACTTTCTGAGATGTGCCTTTACACAAATTAATAAGTAATTGGCTAGTGAGAGCACTTTGGTCGGACGGGTCCCAGACGGCCGTAACGAAACGCCCCAATTACGTGTGGAGCTCACGTGAGCTACCAATCAGATTCGTGCTTATTACAGACAAAGGCATAATGGTAAGGATTTTTTATAGTTCCACACGATCGCAGCCGTTCGCCATTCCGCCTACCCAGCTTGAGGATTATGGGTATAACCTCCAGACGTTTGGCCAAAGTGGCGAACACCTGGAGACGCCCACGTCCAGTAGTGGACTGCTATTATAGCCTAATGAACTGATGAAATGACACGATCGCAGAGAGATCATTATGCAGAACCAACGAATATAGACGTTATCCGATCCGGGGTGTCTTACCGCCAGCTTCTTGATTTTTTGGGCCATAACTGTGTGATTAGTAGGTATCCACTGACTGGCACGGTGGCTCAATTGGTAGTGACTTCTGCCTTCTGAACCAAGTGTCGTGGGTTCGATTCTCATCCGGAACAAACATCCGTATGATGAACATTTGTGTTTGTTCCGTGTCAATTTATAAGTGGTTATCTCATGTCTATCTGATAATACCTTGACATTTTCAATTTGAGTTCAATCATAATTTTACTTTCACCATCACAAACTATAGTAAACTAAAAATTATAGTAAACTGAGGCAGTATCAGCTGAGCTAATTCCCATTGTTTCTTTTTGTCTTTTATCTTTTAAGAAGACAATCAATCTTTTTTAATCTTATTCTTTTTCTATAACGAACCATATTTATTCAACTGACCGTACGTAACTAACTGAACCCTATTTTCCCAGCAAACATCCGAACAGACCAGCCCAGTTACATCAAGACGCCCTGAAAAAATAACTTGCAAAAAGTATGTGTGCTTAATTGGTTTCGGAGAACCCTTAACCCAATCCGAGCGATACTACCCAATTACCGTCTAGCACGCAATAACCAAACGAATAGCTCTTTTTAAGTGTTTCCCTTTGACTCCGATACGATATCCCAATTGAATATTCATCTCCCGTCGATCGGTAAATTTTTATAGAGGTACGATTGAAAAATGTGGATTGAATTTCCTTTATCGCGCCGGGAGCGGATCGGCCGGTTTGCTGTAAGCAGACTCATCTTTTTTTATTCGATATTCCGGACGTTTGTGGCGACTTTGTAGGGCGGTTTTTTTGGAAAACTCACCTATTGGGTGTATGTTGGTTTATTTTTCATTTCATTGCTGCGATCGGATATGGCTTGTAAAGTTAGTAGCGGAATATAGGAAATTACTTTTGAAAATGTGTGGTCTGAAATTTCGTTGTATGTAGTTAGAAATGTACTTTGCAATGAAAGAACTGATCTTCCTTTATTATGGCGCTTGTGCAATGTGCCGAAATATCAGATTCTAAAATATAGTCAAGTTAATGAATATAGACAAGAGCTTAAAATGTAATCTATACTTCAGACTTAGAATTGCTTTTTTTTTTCTAAATTACGACGATGTTAGGCCTTGTCATAATTACCGGATTGCGGAGGAGGGAAGGGCTCTCAATCCTTACATACATTTATGAAAATGTGAAAATGGGGCACACATTTTAGAACAGTTCATATCATGAATCGTCCCGACCGGAATTCGAACCAGGAACTATCAGATCGCCAGCACTTTCAAACTGAACGCTCTAACCACTGAAATGATATGAAAATCACTCAGCAGGACTAACTGAAAACCAGCGCCGTGGCTTGCTACGCGGGCCACGGTTCAATGCTGAGTGGGGCCCTTTTATATTGGACGTCATAACACCACGGCCGGTCCGACTGTTATATCTCTTTGTGGTTATGTTTTATTTTTGTGGAATTTGAAATGTATGTGTCTAGTCATTGTTATGTTGTGTTTGTGTATATTGTTACATTATCATTTGTTATGTTGTGATGTCCCAATGTAATAAAGTATTCTTATTCTTATAAAATACCTTTATCCACAAAGACTTAAAATAAGTACTTCTGAATTATCAAGTATGTAAATGTAAGCCACAAGCCGAGAGCCCTATCACTGAGCTGAGCTGATTTGTATCACCCGATTGATTTTATGTACCCGCGGCTTTGCCCGCGTTGCCCCCCATTTTAGGGAAGTGGGGGGTTAGAAAGGTTCAAAAAGTAGCCTATGTTACTCTCCACCCCTTCAACCATCTCCATTTAAAAAATCACGTCAATTCGTCACTCCGTTTTGCCGTAAAAGAAAGACAAACATACAGACAGACACACTTTACCATTTATAATATTAAAGTATTAAGTATAGATGTCGCTTCCCAACAGGCGATAATGAAGTCAAAGGCTTACCCTCACCTCTTAGCACCATAAAGAAGTCGTAAAATGTCTTCCGTCCCATTACCTCTCCCTTACCATTAAACCCAAATTGACATAATTAAATCCCTTTGACGGTATCTCACCTACCGTCCGTATCAAAATTATCTGAAGCGAAATTTTTACGAGTCCCAAATAATCTTCTCGTCTGAATTCGTTGAGAACGGTGCCGTGAATTAAATTATCATTTGTAGGGTTCCGTACTCGAATGGTAAAAACGGAACCCTATTACTGAAATTTCGCTGTTTGTCTGTCTGTCTGCCTGTCTTCAGGCTGTATCTCAAGAACCGCGATAGCTAGACAGTTGGGATTCTACTATATAGTCCATCAATAAAGATTGGTAGGAAACTGTGGAAAAGTTTTGGCGAGGTCTTTTCCCAGCAGTGGGACAGCATCATCGTTATCATCATTAACCTATAACAGTCCACTGCTGGACATAGGCCTCTCCAGTTGTTCGGCATAGGGCAAATATCTGGAGGATATACCCATAATCGCCACGCTAGGCAGCAGGGTTGGCGATCGCAGGGCGTAGCTTCTCGCTCCGGTAACGCTGCTACCCGTCATCGGTCTGTGGTATTTAGCTACGCTGTCAATTGTGATGGATGGCGGTATAAACCGCTATAACAGCAGGATGCACCACGGACAGGTGAGGTTGGCTTGGAGCGAAATGTTGATAGGCCGCACAGGTCGATATAAAGAAATAAGGAGAATAAACAACGAAGTAAAGATAAAATAAAAGATTACACTCAAACAGCAGAACAGTGTTTGTTTGCGGATATTAAAACCAGCACGAGGTAAACATTTGAAATCTGGTCAATGGTACGCGGAACCTTACTCGCGCGAGTCCATCCCGCACTTGGCCGCTTTTTAAAACCTCTCAAATTAAGTTACGACTAAAATGTCAGTTCATTATTATAAAAGACGCCCTTCAGTATCTGTCCGACGCTTTCGGCTTTCATTCAAACGAATAAGGTGAGCAATAAATCTTTGTACTTTCATTTCGATGCCTTTAAATCATTATTTGATAATGCCGAAAAATATTACTGCTATAACATTTTCCGGGGCCACGTAAAAATATTTCATTTCGCGAATATGGACTCCGAGAATGTTTTAAAAATAAATGTATTATTTATTGTCTTTAAATAAAAGCAAATCTCCCGAGCGCCAGAAATATTTTAACAGTATAAAAATTATTACAGTTCTGAAAAAATCCCCGAGTAAAATAAGGGGATTTCATTACGTTTCCTTCCCCGTTATGAGTGAAATACCTTTATATTACGAGTAAATACCCTTGTATTATAACCTCTTTGTTTTAATTTCGGAGATTGAAAAGGATTCTGTAATTTTAGATATCACATACAAAGTTCGGGTCCCAAAATAAGGAGCTTAAGAAATTCACGGTAGCGAAATATAACGAATCAAAATATAGTATTAATAGGAGATTACTCTTCTCATTTCATATAAAAAGCTTTTTTTGATAATATTGTCAACTTTGTTATTTATTTTGGGCGTAAGATGTGGTTAGTTTCACATGATCGATCTATTTTATTGCAGTCTTTTTATCGCTACGACTTTAATGAATAAGTTTGTATTTTTTGTTCCATGAAGGGATGAAA
Organism: Conogethes punctiferalis; assembly: GCA_031163375.1. NCBI lineage: Eukaryota > Metazoa > Arthropoda > Insecta > Lepidoptera > Crambidae > Conogethes > Conogethes punctiferalis. The sequence continues at coordinate 2,059,683 of CM062083.1, read as the reverse complement.
TGGATCAACCTATCATCTTTTCGCTCCTAACCATCCCACCTGGTGCATCCTGCCGAATAACAAACGAAGCTCGGGCAACCGCCTGGTAACGATACCGTTGGTTATACAACCATTACGATTGAATGCTAGATAAATACCACCGGTCGATGACGAGCAGCAGCATCACTGGAGCGACAAGCTACGACCTGCGATCGCCAACCCGCCTGCTTAGTGGGACAACTATGGGTAAAGTCCAGATGTTTGCCCAAAGTGGCGAACAACCAAGCCTCCAGCAATGATGGACCTCCAGCAATGAGGCCTCCAGAATGTATTATGCCGATGATTGTGATGAAGTGATACATTTATAGAATCAATATTCTTCGTACATGTATCGGATGTCGAGCGCCTTGTTGTGTACAACGAGTAAAGAGCAACGCGCCAAAGTCTCGATATCATATACAAATACAATAAAATACAAATACAAAAATATTTATTTCATAACAAGTCGGTGTTACAGTAGGAATGGAATCTTTTTATGTTAAAAACCTGTATTACTTATGATGAGACCGCTCTTCCTAATTACAATATGTCATCTTGAGTACGACTTGCGTAAGTCCTAGATTACAAAAAGTTACAATTTTACAGTCTATATACCTCACAATCACATGAACGCACAAATAATGGAACAAAATATAAAGAAGCACGCTTGAAGATATATTTACTTCATTCATAGAATAACCTTATGCCGCGGAAACACATTGGATTCAACTTTGCGTCCAATCACTGTCCAGTGCCCAATACTAACGCGCTCGATATCTTCATTGTGTCATAGTACCGATACACTCATTGGTGCATTGGGCGTAAAACGTTACGTTGGTGCAAATATTTCCAATGTGTGGCCGCGGCATTAAAAGTTATTTCTTTTTTATAAACAGCACTCTCTCAAACAAAACACTGCCAACAAGATACCTGACAAGAAAATCAAATTACTTAACGATTGGGTTTGCGAGTCGCCACCTTTCCGAAAGTATCCCCCGATGACAAATTCCTGTCGAAACGTGGCTGGAATGTTTCGTTAGATCTATTGGAGTAACGCCCGAACGGGAACGCATAAAGAGTTACGGTGAACTTTTCTTCAAGTACACGTAATAAATACGAAAGCTGAATTTTTGTTACGTTCATTACAAAACTTAAGACCTGTACTGACATAATGCTGATTGTATTCAGCAGCAGGCGCAATCGTCCGTGGGCCTCACTCGGCAGGACTTACAGAAAATCAGCGCCGTGGCTCCAGCGCGGGCCACGGCTATATGCTGAGTGAGGCCATTTTACTCTGGACGTCGCAACAACGCCATGTCTGGTCTTTGGTTTTGTGTAGGTACTTTTTGATTGTTTTATTATTATTCTTTTTTTTTTCTTTTGTGTATTTTATTTTCTATTATGTTTTGTCGATGTGTTGTTGTGATGTCCTTGTAATAAAAGTTTCTTATTTCTTATTATTTCTTATTCTGAAACAATCCGCCTAGCGCTGGACATAGGTCTCTCCAGCTGTTCGCCACTTTGGTCAAACATCTGGAGGCTTTTCCCATAATTGCCACTAGGTAAGCGGTTTGGCGATCGCAGGGCGTAGCTCCTCGCTCCGGTGACGCTGCTGCCCGTCATCGGCTTGTGGTATTTAACAACGCCTTCAATCGTGATAGTTGTATCGCCACCAGTCGGTTGCCAGAACCTCGTCTGTTATTCAGGGAGATCGGCTTATGCTATTAAGTAACGCCTTCAATTGTGATAGCTGTATCGCCACCAGTCGGCTACTAGAGCTTCCTCTGTTATTCAGGAGGTTGCACCACGGGCAGATGAGGGTGGCTTGGAATGAAAAAATTATGGGTTGCCCTTACATCCCAGTGTGAATAATACCGACAATTTTTTTACAATAAAATGACGAGAGTCAGTTCTATGCATTTCTTGTTTTTTTTTTATAGTGACTCGACATAATGGCTTCCCTACGCCTGATGGAAAGCGAAAGAGAAGCCCAAGTCGCTGTGACAACGGGCAAGTAGCTGGTCAGTTGCCACCGCCATGCCGGCCCAACCCTAACCCCCCAAGAGCTCCGGAAACCCTACTCACCGGCAGAAACACGACCCAGAGGTCATTTGACTGCGGTATTCTATAGGGTGGAGGTCCTTCCCCAGACGGGCGGCTCAATTCGAGCGAAGATTCGCTATGCCCTACCTCTCTTAAAATATTCGCTTGTGTTACATAAACTTCATTTTTATAAAAAAAAGTTATAAAGGTACAAAATAAACATTCTTACAAGCAATTCCATTTATTATTCTATCACAGTTGGCAAAGTTTTGATCAAGATGTTACGTGATTCCCGGGGACGTGCTACAAATATTCATTTTCTTGCTAAACACATTACTAATTTCGATCTATGATAACTTTTTGTTTGAGCTTGTAAATAAATTTTCACTTGATTTCTCATACAAGTTATACATTTCTACAATGAACAAACCATCGCATGAACTGTAGGAATGCTTAAAGCCGATTAAGTACGTAAAGACAAAGATTTGAATTTCCGTTCAAAGCTTTTGCCCCCTTTGAGCATTCCTGTTGTGTTTATTCAACCGTTTGAACAGAAGCGCTTGCATTCTGGGCAGGGTAGCTCCGGTAATTTGACAAGTGCAAGTGACAGGTATTCTTGTTTATGGAGGGTGCAAAGTGTATATTTATTGTTAACTAGCTGTGCCAGCGGCGTCGCTCGCGTGGATATCGGGTTTCAAAAATAACGGACTTCCATATAATACCCATCTATACCTTGTACCTAAGTTTTAAGTTAGACCTCTAGCAATACGTTGGTGAAAACCGCATTCAATTCTATGCAGTAGTTTTCGCGTAATGCGCGTTCAAACATACAGGTTTAAATTTCTCGCGTTTTCCCAACACTTCCCGTCACTGCTCCGCTCCTATTGATTGTAGCGTGATGAAAAGTATCCTATAACCTGCCCAGGAGTATGAAGAATAATTGTACCAAGTTTCGTCAAAATCTGTTCAGTAGTTTTTTTTTCTATAACGAACATACAGACAGACAGACAGACAGACAGACAGACAAAAATTTTACTGATTGCATTTTTGGTATCAGTATCGATCACTTATCACCCCCTGATAGTTATTTTGAAAAAATATTTTATGTACAGAATTGATCTCTCTACAGATTTATTATAAGTATATAGATTCCTTGTGGGGGTAGTAGATTGATCTATTTGATAGTTTTTATTACAATAGATATTATATCTACATGTCTTGCTTATGTTGATAAACTGACATGGTGGCTAATTTTTAAAGGTATCGTATTTCAAAGTATCTTAACTAATATTATAAAGCTGAAGAGTTTGTTTGTTTGTTTGAACGCGCTAATCTCAGGAACTACTAGTCCGAATTGAATTTTTTTTTTGTGTTGTATAGACCATTTATCGAGGAAGGCTTTAGGCTATATAACATCACACTGCAGCTATTAGGAGCAAAGAAATAATGGAAAATGTAAAAAATAACGGGGAAACAATAACTATTCCACGCGGACAAAGTCGCGAGCACAGCTAGTCTAATATTATATGTGATGTTGTCTGATATTTTATTAAATTTTTCCTAAGTTTATTAAAAAGGTTCGGCGGGCATTATCTCTTTTGCTAACAAAAGCTAACAAAACAAAAAAGAAATATGGAAATCGGTGGAACCGTTTCAGATAGTGATCGAAAGAACTCAAGCCTTTTAGCTTTTAAATTAAAAGCTTACGGTACTTTTTAATAACATTGGTCTTCAAAGAAGGATTAAGCTTTTTAGTTAAGACTGAAAATATTAAGCTTTAAGCTTCACAGGCCAAGAGTCATAGAGAATTAAGAGCTATTGAATGGTTTATCTTTTAGGCATCGAGATTAGTTTAGTACTAGCTGTGCCAGCGGCGTCGCACGCGTGGATATCGGGTTTCAAAACTAACGGACTTCCATTAAATGATGCCCAAATCTTAAGTTAGACCTCTAGCAATACATTGGTGAAAACCACATTCAATTCCATGCAGTACTTTTTGCGTGATGCTCAATCAAACATTCAGATAAAAAATTCTCCCGTTTTCCCAACACTTCCCTTCACTGCTCTGCTCCTATTGATTGTAGCGTGATGAAACGTATCATATAACCTGCACAGGAGTATGATGAATAATTGTACCAAGTTTCGTTAAAACCCGTTGAGTAGGTAATTTTTGTTTCTATAACGAACATACAGACAGACAGAAAGACAGACGGACAGACAGACAGTCAGATAAAAATTTTACTGATTGCATTTTTGGCATCAGTATCGATCACTAATCACCCCCTGATACTTTTTTTGTAAATATATTTTTAAAGCTGAAACGCCTGTGCAAAACTATCTACCTATACCTACTTCACTTAAAAATAAATACTTATAACTACTTTAATTAATAAAAGTACCTACGCTTAATAATTTTTAATTTGAACGAATATTTTACAATATAACAACAAAAGAAATTCAAATTTAAAACTATTTAAACACTAAAAGTCGCGCTGATAAGCACGGTTTCTCAATATCAATTATTGTCTGTCAATAAGGTCGATCTCTCTGAACGCATCAACAGCCAAGCTCTCGGACCTCCCGCCTTTTTAGGGTTCCGTAGCCAAAATGGCAAAAACGGGACCCTTATAGATTCGTCATGTCTGTCTGTCTGTCTGTCTGTCTGTCTGTCTGTCCGTCCGTATGTCACAGCCAATTTATTCCGAAACTATAAGAGCTACATTATTGAAATTTGGTACGTAGATGTATTCTGTGAACCGCATTAAGATTTTAAAATAAAATCAGAAAAAAAATCAAAATTTTTGGGGATCCCGATACATAGAACTGAAACTGAAATTTTTTTTTTGCATCGAACCTATACGTGTGGGGTATCTATGGATAGGTATTTGAAAATGATGTTGAAGTTACTAACATCATTTCTTTCTAAACTAAATAGTTTGCGCGAGAGACTCTTCCAAAGTGGTAAAATGAGTGTCCCCCCCCGTAACTTCTAAAATATGGGCATGATAAAACTGAAAAAAATATATCATGTGTATCACTATCAAAACTACTAACGAAATTTGGTTTGAATGAAATCTAGACAGTAGTTTTTTTTTTAAACGTCATAAATCAAATTACCTAATTTTTTCATTAATTAACTCCAATATAATAAAACGTACAGAAAAACATTTATTTAGCTGTACAGTGGTACGGAACCCTACGTGCGAGAGTCCGACTCGCACTTGGCCGGTTTTTTATACCCTGCCGCCGCCGCGACCCGTGTCGAGCGCGGCAACCGTTACACAAAAATAATCCTTATAGCATTATTCAGTATCACAGTTCAGTATTCACGTGCGACGGCGCGATGGCTTATTTCATGTATAAGTTTGGTGTTTCTATACCGATTTCTATGATTCTTTTTTTATTGAATAGGTAATAATATTAACTTTTTTAAATTAGGGATGAATGAGAGTATTATAAACGTAAGAGTAAACAAATATAATCAGAATGCTCCGAACTGCTAAGCTATCAGGAGTTACACGTGTTATTGTGAGTCAACCATAAAAGATAGACATATGCTGTTGCGGGATATTTTTTAGTCAATTTTATGTAAAATATTTCTGTCATACATAATTTCTATGTAACTTTAACCATTAAGGCTGCACACGCGACGGAAGCTTAAAAAATGGAGTAACTTCTCCCGTTTTCCCAACATTTCCCTTCACTACTCTGCTCCTATTGATCGTAGCGTAATGAAAAGTATACTATAACCTGCCCAGAAGTATGAAGAATAATTGTACCAAGTTTCGTTAAAATCCGTCGAGTAGTTTTTGTTTCTATAAGGAACATACAGACAGACAGACAGACAGACAGACAGACAAAAATTTTACTGATTGCATTTTTGGCATCAGTATCGATCACTAATCACCCCCTGATAGTTATTTTGAAAATATATTTCATGTACAGAATTGACCTCTCTACAGATTTATTATAAGTATAGATAAGCAAAGCCATAAACGTTTTTAAATAGTAACTATCGCGTTTCTTGCCAGTTCTGCTCGGCAAAAAAATGCTCGGTAAAATCCCTACCTCTCTGATCACTTTAAATAGCTCTCGCCCAAACCCAATTGCGACGCTACTGAACATCAATTTCATTTACGTACACAGATTATAATTTAATTCAATCATAACAATTGCCCGTGAGCCGTTACAAAGCCGACGCAATTCAACATTGAAAATAAGCAGTTAATCGCAGTTTTCGGATTACGGAATCAATTCTGCGGGATTCGTTTCCGGACGCGATGAGCACTCGGTGCATACGTTAATTTGTTACGAACGAATTGGTGCGAATTTTATGAGTGGAAGCCGGAAATTTAACGGTTTATTTGACAAATCGTTTTGGGGACACTTGTGTGGGTATTCATTTAATCGGTTCTTTGTTAAAATTTGCAGCTCATAGTTATGTGTCCACCAAAGGCTCGTTTTAACCTGAATAATTCACCTCACTACGGAAACAAAAACGAATACCATAATGTTTTGTCTTTTTCATATCAGTTTATATAGAAATCCATTTCCGAAGTGTTCAAGTATGGGCTGAATGAAAATGCTCTAGTTAACCACGGGGAAGTTAGGATGTGACTTATCATCTATTCGCTCCAAGTAACCCTCACCTGCCGCGTGGTGCATCATGCCGAATAACAAACGAGGCTCTCGCAACCGACTGTGGCGGTATAACCATCACGGTTGAAGGAGTAGACAAGCAGCAGCGTCACCATTGCAAGAAGCTACACCCTGCGATCGCCGACCCACGATAAAGCCTATGAGTGAAGTTTACAATCAGTCACCACAGTCCTGCTGACATGGAAGATGCTTCTACTGTTCTGCCATACGACTGCCGTGAAATCAGATATGTACAATAGAAAAAGTATTATTTGATCATCATCATCATCTGCCTATTGCAGTCCACGGCTGGATACAGACTTCTCCAGTTGTTCACGACTAGGGCCGAACGCCTTGAGGCCTGCCCATCGTAGTAATTAGAGGTGTACCTCTAATTACGGGATAAGGGATGTATCCCTTATCTCCACGCTGAGCAGGCGGGTTGGCGATCGCAGAGCGTAGCTTTTTGCTCCGGTGATGCTGCTGCCCGTCATCGGTCTGCGCTCTTTAGCTACGCCTTCAATTGTGATGGTTGTACCGCCATCAGTCGGTTGCCAGCGCCTCGTTTGTTATTCGGCAGGATGCATCACGGGCAGGTGAGTTTGGTTTGGAGCGAAAGGATGATAGGCCGCTCCCTTACATCCCTATTATTTTATGGTCACCGGTAAACCTCATGGCTTTTAGCGTTTTACGAAAACTTCTGTCCATCCATTCTAACAAACAAAGATGTAGCTACATACCTATAGTATGTATCTTTCACTGTCTTGGCAGTGCGCAATTTAGTCTAATAGGATTTGAAACCTGAATACTTAAACTAGTCGAAGGCAATCCCATTTCTGAGGAATAGAATAAAATGAACTTTATGCGAACGGGTCAAGTTAGAATTTGGAATCTGTTGAACATTTCAATCTTACGATTTGCGCTGGAACATCTCAAGAGGATCTTGAAATCTCAAGTAAACAGATTTTATTTTGTTTCTCTCGCTCCGCTTCGAAAACATGTAAAAATTTTACGAATACTAAATTCAATAGTACTCTTAACCTAGTAGGTACTTTCGTCTACTTATTTCCTAAAAAATACAAAATCTTAACAAAAATAACGACACGAAACAAGTTTATTTTACTAGGGGGAAGGACAAAATATTTCAAATCACCCTAAATCAAAGTTAAACCAGAAGTAGTAACACGGCTTAAATACTTAAGTACATAGCTATTTTGTTAATTATTTCAAAAGCTGAAATAGTTTTTTAAAAAGTCTCATAGTTTATATTTAACACGGAAAATTTTATTCAAAATGTTGCAGCGATAATCCTGTAAAAAGTTGAAACTAATTAAAACTTACCAACAGAGTCTGTACAACGAAACAACACTGAAATTCCCAACACAACAATCTGTAACTTCGACCACATAATCACTAAGTTTTTAACCGCCATTTTGTTCACAAATCAAAAAAAGTGCGTCATAACCGAAACTTTAGACTACACTGGCCGGTTAGAAAGGAGAAATCGCTTTTTCGTATTCGAAGTTTCGGAATTCGAAGTTCGAAATATCGGACGCGCGATGTGAATGTTTCGAGAGGGGAGCGTCGAGGGCTCCCCCAATGTTCGGATGGCGACTGAACCCGGTTGGTCGCGAACACTCTGGGACGGACGAGCTCCCGGCGCGCGTGCGCAGAACACTTCTTCAAACTTGTATGCACCCGTATTTCCTTTTCATAGCGACGCTTCTGTTTGAATTATACTGTTTTCTTTTGACAGTTTTAGTGCGCCGGCTTTTGACTTGAGCAATTTGTAGTGGTTTTCACATCGTTTTAAGGGCGGTTGCATTGTTTCGTAACGTACTGCGGTTGGTAAAAGTTTTGAATGATACTTGAACGAACAAATGGACGTAGTTATGCTACAACGTTCCAATCCACAAGGTGGCCAAAATCGAGTTTATATGCTCAAGCTACGTATTTAGGACCGTTCTATCTACTGGTGAAGACACTGACACTCTAACCATAGTAATTACCGAAATAATTAAGCCGTCCAAACGATAAAACGTTCCAAAAGACCTAATCATATTCTTAAAAAGTGTCAATTCATTTGGATCGTATTTTTTAATTCGTTTTGGAAAAACAAAATGATCCAGGGAACTTGAAACGTTTAATAAAAATATATATTATGAAAATATCTATTTCTATAAAACGTTCCAAGTACTTTCTAATGTTGAAAAGAAATTATAATGATAAAAATAAACGATCCAAAACGTATTATACTAGTAGGATCATACATTTATCTAATCATGAAACGATCGATCACTTAACAATAACGTTATTAATGTTCAAAAAGTGTTGTGTTGTCAATGTTATATTATTCTCATAGTGCTCTCAGGAAAAATTTACACTATCTTTGATTCAGTATTAGCTGAAATATAGCTGTAAGTTTATATTTTGCTATTTATAAATAAATAAATATTAACTAAACCCATTTTTGAATACAATACTTAAAAATATATAATGTCTTCTGATGTCTGGAACGTTATCACTAAAATAATATGATCCAAAGAAGAAACTCTTCGCTATATACGGTCAAAAGGAAGGATTTGGTACTGAGGCGCCCCGGCCTACAGATGAGAACAATATTCCATATGAGTCCCTGACTCTTGTTCGGCTTAAAATTGAGCAGATTCTCGTTCCCCCATGATAGGACCGAGTCCAGAGTGGTCTCAATTTCACCCACAAGGTTATTCCGGCTTTCTGTGTTATTATCCCGAGAGGCTTGTACATTACCCATGTATAAAGCGCCCCTGTGCTATCACCTGCATAATAATGTATGCTGCGAATATGCAACATGTCATTTATATGCAGAAGAAATAAGGTAGGGGACAGTAGATCAGCCTTGTGGCACACCAGCATTCACGGGCTTTGCCTCAGAGCAGGAACCGTCGACAACGACACTGATGCTCCGCTCCGCAAGAAAACTGGCAAGCCAACCACACAACCTCTCAGGAAGCCCATATGAAGAAAGTTTCGCTAATAGCTCATGTGCCAAACACGATCAAACGCCTTTGCTATATCCAACCTAACAGCCAAAGCCTAACCCTTGCTCTCAACCGCCTCCGCCCAGCGGTGTGTGAGGTATACGAGTAGGTCACCAGCCGATCGACCCTGACGAAAACCGTATTGGCGATCAGAGATCAGCTGGTGTTCCTCCAAGTATCCAAGGAGTTGGCGATTTATTATTGTCTCCATTAATTTAGAGAGCAATGAGGTAGTGGCAATTGGTCTGTTGTGGGAAGGGTCCGATTGGTCTCCCTTTTTGGGAATCGGATGGACAAGCGCAGACTTCCAGAATTTAGGGACAATACCATTAGAATAGGAAAGCCGAAAAAGGTTAAAGGTGCTAACTCAGGGGCACAGATTTTTAGTATGCCCACTCAACTTATTGATGCCAAGGGAGAAAAGCAGTCTACGAACATTGTCCTGCAGAAAACGAATGTTGATGGATGGTAGGGGGTAATTCTCCCCGGTTATCAAGAATTCAGTTAGATGCAAATAGAAAGCCCAAGAGGTCTGCTTTCTCCTTTGCGGTATGGGCAAGCGTGTCATCAGCAGTACAAAGTGGTGGAAAAGACGACTTGCAGAAATTTCCCAACACGGCCTTGGCAAGAGACCAAAAAGCTCTAGTCCCAAAAGGAAGTCTAGTGAGTCTCCCACCAATTCTCCGGATATAGCTGGAATTTGCAGCAGCTATCATCCTTTTGTAAGACCTGGTGGCAATATTGTAGGTCTTAAAAAGACTGTAAAAGGAGAGGTTTTGATTATTAATAGATCTAATCTTATACAGCTGTTGCCTAAAGGAAAACCTATTGCTCCAGCTAAATTGGCTAATTTACGATCTTTTTATAAATCCATTCACATTTAAATAATAAATAATGTTGTTTTACTGTCTAATATTTATTTTAGATAAAATATATATAAATTACTTAAATATAGTAATTTTCACATTTTGGAACGTTTTCACAAATTAATTTAAAAGCCACCTTCATATAAAATGCCTTTTTGTAATAACGTTCCAAGTACAATTTTTTTAAAATTTGTATGAGTAATATTATTTTTTTGCAATGAAAGGTATATGAAAAAATAATATTTAATTATTTAGTATAGATGATACACACTACTCGGTTCTACGCGCTACCATAAAAAAGCGTACCACAAAAACACAAAAACGCAATTTTCTCAGTTCGATCTGCGTGTGGATTGGAACGTTGTAGCATAACTACGTCCAATGTCCTTCAAGATACCTCTTGGCTCTCTCGGAGTAAAGTTATGAAGAGAAATAGAGTTTGTATCTTAATAACTGGGTTGGAAGTTCGCTGATAAACGGTAACATTATATAGGACTTGGAATGAAATCATACCTAAATAATAGAAAAAGTTAATTTATGGGAGCAATTGTAAGGCATATCGAAACTTTTGATGTTATTATAAAGTTGATTGCATAACGGTTTCAGAAGATAAAACAATAATATAGCATTTCATTTTAAAATATCATTGTTTTGTTCATGCGTCATGTAGTTAGACTGCTTTATTCATCTGCCTGTTTGGTGTTATGGTTGACTGGAGTTATAACAACTCAACCTCTAGGTGTCGTAGAACACCATTAAGTGAATATCTTTACTACGGGGATGTAAGGGAGCGGCCTATCATCTTCCGTGCCCGCCAACCTCACCTGCCCGTGGTGCATCCTGCTGAAACACAAACGAGGCGCTGGCAACATATTGGTGGCGGTATAACCAACACAATTGAAGGCGTAGCTAAATACCACAGGCCGATGACGGGCAGCAGCGTCGTCAGAGCGAGAGGCTACGCCCTGCGATCGCCAACCCGCCTGCCCAGCGTGGCGATTATAGGTATATCCTCCAGAAGTTTGCTCTAATTGGCGAACAACTGGAGAGGCCTATGTCCAGCAGTGGACTGCTATAAGCTGATGATGATGATGATGAGGATTTACCTACATTTCGGTGAATATTATAATCTAGTAGGAAATAGAGTTATCAAAGATAACGGCTGGGTCAGCACCATTATCATGATTCAAACAACAAATGTATTCGTCAATGGGGCAATTCTCATCTGACCTCAGCTATTTGAGGCCCTAGTCGTTATTAAAGTATTATGGTTGAGTCGACACTTCGCAGATGACACTTAATAAATAATAACCGTGAAAATTGTGTGTAAAGCCAAATAATACTACATATCTCATCATTTGGGAGATACTTCTAATGAAGAGAGGTAGGGCATAGCGAATCTTCGCTCGAATTGAGCTGCCCCTCCGAGCCCGTCCGACCTCCACGCTATAGAATACCGCAGCCAAATGACCTCCGGGTCGTGTTTCTGTCGAGGAGTAGTGTTTCCGGTGCTCGTGGGGGGTTAGGGTTGGGCCGGCATGGCAGTGGCAACTGACAGGTAACTGACCAGTTACTTGCCCGTTGTCACAGCGGACATTAGGATTCTCTTTTGCTTTCCATCAGGCGTAGGGAAGCCATTACCCTACTCACTAGCAGACCCGACTCACCAGCAGAAACACGAACCGAAAGTCATTTGGCATTCTATAGGGTGGAGGTCCTTCCCCGGACGGGCAGCCCAATACGAGCGAAGATTCGCTATGCCCTACCTCTCTTAAATCCGAATCCACGACTCTTGGTTCAGAAGGCAGAGGTCACTACCGTCTGAGCCACTGAGCCAGTCAAACTTATTATTGGTACGAGTATCAACTCCTTGAGTGGCGTACTTATTAGATTTATTATTAGAGATTTTATCATGTCAACGATACACTACCCTATATATGTACTTAGTTCCCGCTTGCATATCGCCACGTAGGTACATATACCTGCGTTGCATGTCACCTTTATCAGTTTACCCCCGGTTACCGCGGCCAAAATAGTATAATTTGACGGGCGCATTCGACCCACCGTTTGTGGGCCAATGATATGGCTCCTCTGGGTACATTATAATAATAATAATAATAAAACTTTATTGACATAAACATCGTTACAATCATGTTATGAAGTCTCTGATTTCCGAACTAGGTATAAATACCTGTATCTCGGATAATCAGCGCCCTCTTCCGTAATAAGTAAGTACATAAGATTATGTCAGCAGCTAAAACTAATGTAATTATTATATTCTAGTTAACAAAATTGGCGATGTGTTATTGTGTGCGTGTATGTAAATGTAAGTGCGTGCGTGTGTGTGTGTGTGTGTGTGTGTGTGTGTGTGTGTGTGTGTGTGTGTGTGTGTGTGTGTGTGTGTGTGTGTGTGTGTGTGTGTGTGGATGGGTGTGTGTGTGTGGGTGTGTGTGTGTGTGGGTGGGTGTGTGTGTGGGTGTGTGTGTATGTGTGTGTGTATGTATATGTGGTATGCAACATTTTAAGTTATAGCTTTGGTTCAAGAATTTCCTCAGTTTGCCTGTAGTCTAGGGTAGTCAGCCAGTTTGTGACTTTAATCTTGCATTCTAGCAATGGGAGGGAATAAAAATTTTGTAATTTATTGGCTTGGTTATACAGGTAAGGGGATAAAAAGTAATTTTGACGTCTAGCCATAGCCGTGCGACATTTTGGGAGCCTACAAACATTACCCACTACACGCCTCCCCTCTACAGTTGGATCGTAAGGAGTATTGCGATGTTGGCTAATTATAGATCGTAAGATGTATAGTTGTCTAACTGTAAGAACTTTGCACTTCCGATACAATTCTGTAGTGGGGAACCTGTATGGGCTAAAAGTCATAGTTTTAAGTAACGATCTCTGTGCTCGCTCGATCTGAATCATATGGGTTTTACAGGCCCCGCCCCAAACAATCACGCAATACCCCAATATTGACTGGACCAAGGCATAATATACTCTTCGTATGAGATCAAGGTCAGCTACATCTCTCAGTTTTTTAAAAATCCAGACAAGCTTTCGGGTTCGGGATGCCAGCAACTCTATATGCGGTTGCCAACTAAGTCTTTCATCTAATAGGACGCCAAGATATTTAACAAACGGAGATTTGGTAATGGATTGGCAATTGCAGAGACCACTGTTTTCAGGTTCACAAGTATGAGCTTTGATTTCTAATTGCGAGGTTTGTACATTATTGGTTCTGAATTCCAAAAAAGTTGTTTTCGTTAAATTTAGAGTTAAAAGATTGAGTTTTAGCCATTTATTGACCTTTCGAAATCCAGCCTCGGCCCTGCCTCGGACATCATCTAACGTTGGTCCGTGAAATATAATTGCTGTGTCGTCAGCGTAAGTAAATATTCTGCCGTTGGTTAATGACATTTCACACAGATCGTTGATGTATAATAGGAACAGACTCGGACCTAGGATGCTCCCCTGGGGAACCCCATAGGTTACGGGTTCCTCTTTACTTATGTAATTACCAATTTTAACCTTCTGAGCGCGACCCATAAGAAAACTTGTGTAGACAGACAAAGCAGAGCCTCTTATTCCGGTTTTTTCAAGCTTGTCCACAAGAGCAGGAATCGAAACAGTGTCAAAGGCCTTGGCAAGATCAAGGAAGATACCAATACATTTCTGTTTTGCATCTAGGTTACCAATGACAAAGTTAGTTAGGTTACTTACAGCATCATCTGTACTTATTTTGGCCCTAAACCCAAATTGATTCGCAGATAGAATGTTATGCTTCTCCAAAAAATGTATTAGCCTATTATTTAAAATTTTCTCAAAGACCTTGGATAAACCAGACAACACTGAAATTGGTCTGTAGTTTGTTACACAGTTCCGTCCTGCTCTTGTAAACTGGGGTTATCAAAGCTATTTTAAAGACTTTAGGAAATATACCCTGTTCTATGCAGAGTCTGATGATCACAGTAAGGGGTGGCACAATAATATTTTTGGCTAACTTAAGAAATTTTGTAGGTATTCCATCATCACCAACCGCACAATCCGTTTTAAGGTTCATAATAATAGCCTCAACTTCAGTTTCATCCGGTGGTAGTAATACAATAGAGTTTGGTAGACGAGACATAGTTAGGGTTGATTTCATATTACTATCAGAGCATGCGATTTTGTCGGCAAGTAGTTTACCAATATTCACAAAGAACTCATTGACCAAAGCAACCGCCTTAAGAGGTTCATCAGACAATTGCAATAGTTCTGTAGGCAAAGATCTCTTGCTAGGTGTATCAATGATATTTTTAATTGCCGACCAAGTTTGTTTATTGTTGTTAGCATTCCGAATCAGAGACCTATCATGTTGAGTCTTAAGGTTTTTGGTCAGAAGATTCACAAAATTCCTGTATCTTTTGTAACATATTGCCATTTCAACATTATCAGGATCTTTCCTGAGCTTTTGATGTAGTCTGTCCCGGTGACGAATACATCTGAGCAGTCCCTCTGTAACCCAAGGCCTAATCGTACGCTTTCGTCTAGGGATCCTTATTTCCTTGGTATTACTGGCAATAGCATCCGTCAGGCATTTGACAAAACAGAGACTGGCTTCATCAGCATTAGATGAATTAAATACAAATGAGAAGTCAATCTTTTTAAGACATTCCACCGCTGCCCCAAAATCAACTTTAATGGAGTTAGTGGGATGGTGTACGCCCGAGCGGTTTATGCACATATTTAACAAAACTGAGTAGTGATCTGTAACAGTAGAATCCATCACCACAACAGTAGCAACACGGTTAGTTTTAATTAGTACGTGATCCAAACAGTTGTTTAACCTAGTAGGATAATAATGGCCTGGGAGAAGTCCTAACTCAGCAGCCGCATTCAAATACGTAGGACTATTTCTATCAATATTACCAGGTTTGATATCAATATTTACGTCACCTATCAATATTATATTATTAGAGCGCAGAGGACTAATTATATCGTTCAACGAGGTTAAGAATGTTTCAGTGTTATGGACGGAAGGGGATCTATATGTACAGACCATAACAATGTCGGGGTTAATCCTTAACACTAAGAAGTTTGCACCAAGTGGCTCTGGTTCCACTACAGTACACTGGATGTCTTCCTTAATATAAATAACGATACCGCCATTTTGGTTAAGTGTCTTCTTGGAAAAATAACAGGAATAGTTAGTAAGAGACGGCGGTGGTTTATGTTCAGACAACCAGCATTCGGTTAGTATGATGACGTGTTTTTCAAAATGTAACCTCGAGAGATGAGCAGTAAAATTGTCGAAGTTTTTGTATATACTACGTATATTTTGGGTAATGACATTAAAGTTGTTTAAACCAGATGCTCCAATTATCTTGTTACATAAATCCGAGTCACAAAAGTGGGATTTAGCTACAGTAATATTGTCAATTTATTGACTTTGAAGGATTCTGACGTACAGGATGTTTTCAGTTTATATTTGATCTGTTTCATGCTGATACTCGAAGGCTGAATGTATTTAATTATAGAGAGATGTGGATTTATTGCGCAAAAAAAAATGCAGAAAAAGGCGTTAAGAAAATTACAATTTAGAACGTTTAATGGTTTCAAATCAATCAAGTTCCAACCAAACGATTTTTAATAGCGGAAATATTTCACTAGGTAGGTACTTTATTTGTGCTTCAAGCTAAGAATTCAATATTCGACTTTAAAGTAATGATAATATGTATTACACGTTTGTAAATGATTGAACATCAGGCATGACAGCAGCTCATTCCTCATTGGGATAGCTTATACTTCTGTATTCCCAGAACCAAGATTCGCTGCATTCTTTCAATAAGTATTAAGTAGGTACCTATACATTCCATTTTCAAGAGAGACATTCATCATTTTTAAGAGAGGTAGGGTATAGCGAATCTTCGCTCGAATTGAGCCGCCCGTCCGGGGAAGGACCTCCACCCTATGGAATACCGTAGTCAAATGACCTCTGGGTCGTGTTTCTGCCAGTGAGTAGGGTTTCCGGAGCTCGTGGGGGCTTAGGGTTGGGCCGACATGGCGGTGGCAACTGACAGGTAACTGACCAGTTACTTGCCCGTTGTCACAGCGACTTGGGCTTCTCTTTCGCTTTCCATCAGGCGTAGGGAAGCCATTATGTCGAGCCACTATAAAAAAAAAAGTTCTTCAAAGAGAAAGAGCTCCCCAGTCTAACACTATCCATAAACCACATAAGGTGAACCCCTTATCTTAACGTGTCGCAGCAACGTTAGATGCAACATCCGAGACGCTATACGCACGCCGCAATAAATATCGCGACGTCATATACAGTCGCTCTCAGCTCGAGTGAGCGAGAAATACTAGTAGGTAGGTTTCTCCCATTCTCGATTAAACGCAAGAGGAAATTCTGTAACTCTATGTTGTATGGACGTGAATGTTTCTAATTAGGTTTTTGTTCCTGTGAATTTACTTGGTTTTTGGTGCGAGGGTTTTGTGAGTAGACTTTAATGTTTTGGCTTAGTTTTACTGTTTAAATGGATACAATATTGTTTTTTGTTGTATCGATGGAACAACCTTACAGTGGCCAGCCTAAGCCCGAAGTCTATTCAAAGCTTCCTGTTGACCACGTCAAGCTTTCCCCCGAAGGGGTAAGAGGGAGCATATACAGAGGAAGGATTAGCTCAAATCAATTCAAATTCAAAAGAGGGTACCTCCTAAGGTAGAAGGAAGAATAAAGAGTTATCAGAACTCGTATACGAGCCAAAGATTCTTGACGAAATAATCTCACTACCTTCGCTGTCTCTGCAACCTTTAAAAACTGAGCGACGATAGTGACGTGAAAGAAGCATACCTTTATAAAAATTGGTTCCCCCATTTTTTAATTCTGGAAGATGCGTTTTCATACTCGTACATAAACTGCCCACTCTGAAGCATCGCGGTCTTAGGAGGGTGTCCTACGTACAGCCAAGATATTGCCAGTGTAGTCCAATAGCAGACCCCTATTTCCATGAAATACTTAATGTACAATTTAACAAACATATTAGAACTTGTATACGAGCCAAAGATTCTTGACGAAATAAAATCACACAACCTTCGCTGTCTCTGCAACTTTGAAAAACTGAGCGACGACCGTGATGTGAAACAAGCATACCTGGGCCGACCAAGTGCCTGACGATCTGATGGGGGGACGAAGATGAGACTGGCTGGCGCATAACAAACTGAAGTAAATAAAGATCCTAATCGTTGGACGTTAAGGCTAATTTTTCTAAATTTTCTAAGGGTTTGGGAAAAACAAACAAGCTATCATGTGATATCTATAATTTTTTGACAAAGCACTGACACATAACACCGATATAAAATAGAAACACTTATTGGCCGTGATCCATTAAACGAAGTCGTTTTAACAATTTTGGATCGCCGCGCCATCTGTTAACTTATTCAGACATCAGTCAACAATATTACGAATTTACCTCATAAAATTGTTAGTAAACATTTAATGACATATTTATTACCACCAAAAAAACACGTATTGGTTTAAAATCAATCCGTGTGCTCGGCAGCAGTTTGCGCTCGCATTAGCGCGCTCAAACACCATCAATCACCGCTCTGCGCCGCGCTGATATCCCCGTTACCTTTGCACGTTAATGCGCCACTCGTATGGAGATCTGGCTTGCGGTACGTTTCGTATGGATAATATTCACTTTCGTCGGTGGTATAGCTTTCTAGAGGGAGAGGGTTGAGAGAGAGCCTCGTAAATTGGAACTAGTATAAACACGGTTGACAGTGGTTTGTTGACTGGCTCGGTGGCTTGATTGGTAGTGACTCCCTGCCTTCTGAACCAAGACTCGTGGGTTCGATCCTCACCCACTGAACACTTGTGTTTGTTCCGTGTCTGGGTGTTTATATCTGTATTTATTTAAGTTCTATTTGTGGTACCTTCGTTGTTCTAATACCCATAACACAAGTGCTTAAGTTACTTACTTTGGGATCGGAGCAATATAATATGTAATGTTGTCTTTTGGTGTTAAACGATAGTTGTTTGACGAGTCAAAAAAACCGTGATCAACCCCATATTCAAGCGATAGAGATTTGAAATTAACCCAAGTTAACTAACACAACTTTCGTGCTTTTTTTTAATAAATAAAAAACCTTATCCCATGAACTTACACACCTTATCGAGCAAATTGGTGACAAACTGACTAAGAGCATTCCACCATACGAGTTCACTACACATGAACACGCACATAAATTTATCACTTCCGTAGCGCGGAGCTAAGCACAAAGTGATTTGTGTCCGCCCTGCCCCTGGCCGCGCCATCCGTCATCAACCAGTCGCCCACTAGTTATGTTTTATTGAGTACCTGGATAAACAAAACCATTATAAATATAGGTATAAATCAAGCTTTTAAACAAACACTTCCTATTATTATTAGGTACTTTTTTATTAGCTCGAAATAATGGCTTCCCTACGCCTGATGGAAAGCTAAAGAGAAGCCAAAGTCGCTGTGACAACTGGCAAGTAACTGGTCGGTTAACTGTCAGTTGCCACCGCCATGCCGGCTCAACCCTAGCCCCCCGGCAACCCCCGGCAACGAGCCTCACCGGCAGAAACACGACCCGGAGGTTATTTGGGTGCGGTATTCTATAGGGTGGAGGTCCTTCTCCGGACGGGCGACTCAATTCGAGCGAAGATGCTATGCCCTGCCCCTCGTAAAATGTGAAGGTTTGTTTCGTTGGATGGATGGATCTACGGATATTTGTTAGTTTTTCACGCGAAAACTACTGATCTGAAACATTACAGTAAAACATACATCTATACATATCAGATTAACACAAGTCATAATTCTTGTATGATTGATATAGCGAGCTATACACAAACGTCACATCACGAATATTTTGTTGTGTGTATGCCTTGAGAAACTGCTTGGAAACTGAAATGGAATAGTTGACTTTTAAAACACTCATAGGATGAAATGGAGCCGATTCTTTATGCATCACCACACAGGCAACAAACCGCGCAACATTATAAACATTTCCATTCATGCATCACAAAATCACCACTGTGCCGTTTCAAAACCTATAAATTACCGCAACACTTTCTGCAATCGGATTTAACGAAACGGATGACAAAAAGTCGTACATCAAAACCGCACAATGGGCACAGACGCTATATATTAGTATTCGGGTCGGCGACTCGCCCGACCATTGTGGTTTGTTTATCGACAAATTTCCACCTGAAAATATACTGAACAAGATAAAGCGGTCTGATTTGTGTTTGCTTTGCATCAGCCCTTCGGTCAATCAGGTTCATGATCAGGCCTTATTGGCCGAATTTACGGTAGCCGGTTTTAGCTGGTTTGGTTTTGGACATATTGGTTGCATGTGTGCGTTATTTTTTTTTAAGCAGGATTGATTGTTTTGATTCGTGCAAGCTAATTTTCAAGCATTAGGTATATCTTTTTTTATGCGAGACGCGGAGATGAGCAAATGTGATGCCTGAGGGTTAGCAGTCAACACTGCCCATGGACGGGTGTCCAAGGCCGACTTGAATCGAGTTCGAAGGGTCCCTCCTGGCCATTTAAATCCATAATCTGCTTATGAATGCCTAATAAAAATAAATAAATCAAGTTTATTTAGCACAAAGCTTACACATTATATGAAATTGGCACTCGATTACTCAATACGTTATATTAGACATAAAATGTATTCGAATGACTACTAAGAAAGTAGTAAAGGTAAGGTAAGTTTTTAAAAACGTAATAATTTGATTTATTATTGCTCTTCATAAATGCTCTACTGTTTCCAATACACAGCAGCGATTGTCTTTCAAGCCAACCTTTTTTTTGTAGAGAGTTTATATCTCTACAACTTTCGTCTAAAACTTTTCCTCGTAATTCCTTTTGTTTTCAAGATATTTTGGAAATAGTACCTATATTGCAAATCGGTCTAAAAATACTTTTAGATTCAATTATTTTAACAAGACTAAAAAGAATACGCATATTTTCGAATTGAGCATCAAAAGTATGAATAGCACTATCAACCCTCAAATAAAACAACTTTGTAAACCGCTGTCTTCGCTTATACACTGTAAATAATAAATATACGAGGCGCAGTCGTGAATATATATTTCTTCCGCGGAGTTTTGTCCTGAATCGGTATACTTTCACTAGGACGATGTAATGGCAGAATGAAAATATCGCTTTTGTGAAATTACTAAGAAATGCTTGTACCACAACACTTCATAAGGAAAACCTTATGAAGTGTTTTTCTGATACTTTTCCTTAGATGAAAGTGGACTTCAAACAGTATTGGTAAATACATGTTTTCTACGTAGCACCAAAATATAATAGGATTCGTGTAATGTATATTTGCGAAGAATCAATTTTATGGCATGAAACTATGAATGAAATGTAGTTGGTTTTCTAAAATAAACGACTACAGGTCGTTGCTAACGAACGTGGACCAAAATTGTAAGATTTTGATGTAAATTCAGAATAACGGGGTAAGTGGGAGTCGGACTCGCGCAGCTTTCGATTACAATTTCCAGTTATGTAGTAACCATTCAGATAGTTTTGATAAAATCTACTGCTTGATCATAAATTGAAAAAAAAACAACTTCGTTGTCAAAAAACCGTTCCTAAATATTTTTATAACATCCTGCTCTTAGTATTATAGTATTATATGGATAATTTTAATTGCCTAGGTATAATGGTTCATGACATACAGTAAGACAAATGATTGATGGACGGACGAACATACAAACTGATAACCGAAGACTTAGAAATATTTTAATGACATTTAATTTCAAAATTTGTATAAAATAAATTCGAAAATATGCGTATTCTTTTTAGTCTTGTTAAAATAATTGAATCTAAAAGTATTTTTAGACCGATTTGCAATATAGGTACTATTTCCAAAATATCTTGAAAACAAAAGGAATTACGAGGAAAAGTTTTAGACGAAAGTTGTAGAGATATTAACTCTCTACAAAAAAAAGGTTGGCTTGAAAGACAATCGCTGCTGTGTATTGGAAACAGTAGAGCATTTATGAAGAGCAATAATAAATCAAATTATTACGTTTTTAAAAACTTACCTTACCTTTACTACTTTCTTAGTAGTCATTCGAATACATTTTATGTCTAATATAACGTATTGAGTAATCGAGTGCCAATTTCATATAATGTGTAAGCTTTGTGCTAAATAAACTTGATTTATTTATTTTTATTAGGCATTCATAAGCAGATTATGGATTTAAATGGCCAGGAGGGACCCTTCGAACTCGATTCAAGTCGGCCTTGGACACCCGTCCATGGGCAGTGTTGACTGCTAACCCTCAGGCATCACATTTGCTCATCTCCGCGTCTCGCATAAAAAAAGATATACCTAATGCTTGAAAATGCAATAAGTACAACATTGTTACAATACAAAAGCTAATAACAATATTTAAAGTCTACTTTCATGTCAATGATGCATTTAAATCTTATACTTTTCCTTGTAGTATTAATTAGTACTAACTACATCTAAATACAAGATTACCCGTTGAACACAAGCCGAAGCCAACACCCCCCTTCCCGCTTCCCCTCTTTGACGCGTTAAAAACCGCAAACTCCTTAAAGACGTACGAACCATTAAAACGTTGAATGTAAAATAAATCCCGTTTGCGAAGTACAGGAACACGCGAAAACACTTTTCGGATAATTCAGTTAATACAATCCCTTGGCGGATGCTAATGAGCTACGGCTAAAGAGATTTGCTGATGTGTGCTCTTGATAGACTGGTAACATCGTTACTTTCCAATGCTTGAGGCTGGTCCCACACCGAGTGCATTCACGTGTAATGTAATGTAACTGTTAAAAACGGGAAAAAGGAAAAGGGAAGAAAACCGGGCCCAAAGAAATTTAAAATGTAATATATAAATTAAAAATTACAATAAATAAAAATAACAACACCACGCACAAGAGATTGAAAAGCACACACAAGAATTTTTATAGAACAAAAGACTAAATATAAAAAAGAAGAAAAAAGGATGCATGCGTAAAAGGTTGGCCGCCACGCGGCCAATCCGTAACAGTAACATTGTTGATTGATGAGTAGAGATTGATGATGAAGCCTGTCTCGGTGGCCCAATTGGTAGTGACCCCTGCCTTCTGAACCAAGGGTCGTGGGTTCGATTCCCACCTGGGACAAACATTCGTGTGATGAACACTTGTGTTTGTTCCGTGTCTGAGTGTTTACATTTGTATTTAAGTATTTATTTGTGGTACCTTCGTTGTTCTGATACCCATAACTTAAGCTTAAGCTACTTACTTTGGGATCGGAGCAATGTATGTGATGTTGTCTGATATTTATTAAAGTATTTATTATTTAAGTATTTGTAGATAGATTCTTGCAAACCAACAGTTGACTGGAGGTCTTGTTCATCGATCTTTTCTAGACTATAATAACTTTTAAACTTTCTCGTTAGTTACATAAGTTTAATATATATAAATATCGGGATTTAACGCGCATGCCTTTTTGAACCCGACGTTTCGGCCCTGTTACAACGCCTGTGGTCACGGGAAGTACTGGTGCAGCAATGCTACTCCTGATATTCCTTAGTCTGTCTCAGGATGAGATAGGCTGGTCCAATACTAAATCTGGAAGCCGGACTCTGTAATACCCGGTTTTCTTGTCTAACGAATGTTACGCTCGAATGTGTAACGTTACATTACACTCCAATGCGTCCGGTGTATAAAGCACCTTTTGTGTTCTTTTGGAGAATATGCAATCTTGACAAGAAGCGTTATCGCTTATCGGTTATGTGTCAGTGTGTTAACATTTCTTTTTTTCTCTCACTCGTACTGACAAACAACACTTATAATATAAATTCTATCGTGATGGTTATACCGCCACCAGTCAGCTTGCGAAAGCATCGCTTGTTGTTCGTCAGGATGTACCACGGGCAGGTGAGGGTGGCTCGGAGCGCAAAGTTGATAGGTCGCTCCCTTGCGTCCCAATGTGATATGTACATCAAAATACAAATCATTTTTATCTGATCATTCATATTTTGTATCCCACTTCTACAAATACACCGCTATAAATAAGCCAAACGCATGGCGACACTCTCATATTTCACCGCAACATCATTTGCTTTGCGTCGCCATATATCAATGCGGTCCTATTGTTTGTTCCGACCCGATACCATTGATTAACGCACCGTTCATTTATAATAAACATTAGCTTCGTAGCTTTACCGACTTAATGCGACTATTTATTCGCTACCTTAATATTTCCGAGATCTATACTTATAATAAATCTGTAGAGAAGTCAATTCTGTACATGGAATATATTTTCAAAATAACTATCAGGGGGTGATTAGTGATCGATACTGATGCCGAAAATGCAATCAGTAAAATTTTTGTCTGTCTGTCTGTATGTTCGTTATAGAAAAAAAAACTACTAGACGGATTTTAATGAAACTTGGTACAATTATTCTTCATACTCCTAGGCAGGTTATAGGTTACAGTACACTTTTCATCACGCTTTAATCAATATGAGCAGAGCAGTGACGGGAAGTGTTGGGAAAACGGGAGAATTTTTTATCCGCATGTTTGATCGCGCATCACGCGAAAACTACTGCATTGAATTGACTGCGGTTTTCACCAATGTATTGCTAGAGGTCTAACTTAGGTACTAGGTATAGGTACAGATAGATATTATAAGGAAGTCCGTTATTTTTGAAACCCGAAATCCACGCGTGCGACGCCGCCGGCACAGCTAGTAGTAAATAAATATAAGCTAGGCAGCGTTTAGGAAACTTCGTCAAGTCTTCACATCGTCGATCCCACAGTGCCGAAAGTCTTCGATCAATCCGTTCCACCGGTTATGACATACGGAGCCGATACGTGGACACTCAAGGTACGGCTAGTCCACAAGTTGAAGGTCGCACAGCGAGCTATATGAAATCTTGAATTGGTGCGAGATGTACGTTGCATGCTTTATTGTTTAATTAATAAATAATAACCCAAGACATGCCACGCTGGGCCACACAGCGCCGTCTAGCCCCAAACTAAGCCGAAGCTTGTACTATGGGTACTAGGTAACTGATCTCTCTCTAGTCGTAAACCTCACTATTGAGGATCGTGGCTCCCTTTGACTCTGTCAATTAGCTGTTTCCATCGGTTTCGTTCCGACGCTTGATGGATTGCGGCACTGACAGGTATTTCCAGCTCCTTCGACACCTGGTCTGCCCATCGCATGGGACTCCGTCCTCTCGGTCTCTTAGGTAACTGATAAACTTACTTAAATACTTTTTTTGTAAATAAATACATATTATACCTAGGAAAAACCCAGACCAATACAAACAGATATGTTCATGAACACAAATATTTGTACCGTGCGGGAATCGAATCAACGACCCATGGCTCATAAGGCAGAGGTCACTACCAAATGAACTATCGGGCCAGTCAATAAATACATAATATTCATAGCAAACACCTATGTAGACATATGTATTTATGTACACAAATATTTGTACTGTGCGGGAATAGAACCGGAGATCTGTATCATAAGCAGAGTTCACTACCGGGGAACCAAATTGTTCGCGACAGCTTTGTAGCTTTACCGACTTTATGCGACAACTACTAATTTAGTCGCAACCTTAATACATCCGAGATATAAACGCAATAAAAGCGTAACTTTGAAGACGAGGGAAATGAGTTGTTCGTAATGCGTAAACTTTCCAAATATGTGTGCAATATTAAGTCTGGAGCTAAAAGATTCGAGAGTTGGAAGACATTCATTGTACTCGTATGAATACAGATGTATTTTATTTGGGGAACTCACTTAAAAGTCGAAAGTCATGAGTTTGAATTTTAATGTTCTTAAATGTTCAATGCGAGGTGCAAAAAGTTACGAAAATAGAATTTGAAAACTTTTTGTCATAATGTAACTTTTTGCTGCGACACTTTTCCCTAGCCAATATAGTTTCTAAATATATTGGCTAGGGAAAAGTGTCGCAGAAGATGATTAAAGGGATGTTAGGGAGCGACCTATCTTTTCGCTACAAAACAACCTCACCTGCCCGTGGTGCATTCTGCCGAATAACAAACGAGGCGCTGGGAACCGCGGGTGGCGCTATAGCCATCACAATCGTAGCTAAATATCACAGGCCGGTGACGGGCAGTAGCGTCACCCAGAGCGAAAAGCTACATGCGATCGCCAACCCGCCTGCCCAGCGTGGCGATTATGGGTATATCCTCCAGATGTTTGCCCTGAGTGGCGAACAACTGCAGAGGCCTATGACCAGTGGACTGCAATAGGCTGATTATGATGAGTATTAAACGGGCAGCAAACGTTTATCTGGGTACGAACTAAATTTACTGCGGCTACCTATAGCAGTGATTAAGGCAAATTTCCAGTGACAATTCTCATTCCTGAAGGCCTATCTATGCCTTTTATTGTAGTTCAACGGTTATTTTCGTGGTAATGAAGGAAAATCAGTAATCAATCATTTTTTCTATTACAGGTACCTAACGGTGTTTTAAATCTATGAAGGTAACCATATACTCTCTTGTAAATATCTTCCGTTAGAATTAGGCATGCTTATATTTTTATTCCTAATAAAGAATATAGGAATGAAATTAGCTACGAAAGTGCTCTAATAAAGTAAATTTGTATTCACCTCCAGCGTTCGTCAACAAGTTAGTATTTAGGGGGCTTACGACACTCACAAGGAAAAGAAATGGGACGGTGACTTGTATTTTTGTTGTTACAGTACAAATTTCTTTTTTCATTCCCGCCGTATCAAGCGCAGGACCTAACAGCTTATCGCACTCCAGTGCACGGATGTATCACCCCCGCTTCTGCCAAAACACACAAATATTTCAGAACATCACAACCAAAAATTTATATACTGGCATACTTTCTGCATTTCGCCTTAAATCGGCTATTTAAATTCACGCAAAACGTAATAAACCATACGAACCGCGTGTATGTAATCTGTTTTTTCCCATAAAGTAGCATCCCGAGCACGATGCACCGACGACGGACGCTTGTTACAATGCATTATTTACTAGCGAGGCCAATGTACAAGCCCGAACATGAATAACAAATAAATTCGATTGTCCGTGCATGAGCTATCGCGGGCCGCGCCGTTATTATTGGCAAAAAATTGAATAAAACTGGATACTGGCAATAAAATGGACCATAGCGTAAAAGTATTATCAATTTTCGATGAGCGAATGTTTTAAATTTTAAATGGTTATTTTACCGGTCGCATAGG
The DNA here is from genome assembly GCA_031163375.1 of Conogethes punctiferalis. Taxonomy (NCBI): domain Eukaryota; kingdom Metazoa; phylum Arthropoda; class Insecta; order Lepidoptera; family Crambidae; genus Conogethes; species Conogethes punctiferalis. Next base: position 2,032,858 of record CM062083.1, on the reverse strand, counting down.
GATGGTACATCCCTACAATATGATCGTAATCCTCTCCAAAATTACTTTGGTTTCTTTTTTTTTAGCGTGTCGATGGCAATTTTTTTCTGAATAACGTGTTTTCTTAAAAAGAAGGTAACAACTTAATAGGTTTTGTCTAAGTAGGCTTGCTACATCCTACATCAATCCATCAGGTGTGATTGTATTCAAATACTATCTTAGAAAAGAAAAAAATAAATACTCGACCAGCCACTCGAACCGTATAACCCATGACCGTTATGAGCTCATTCCGCGTGCAGAAGAAAGGGCATGCAGGGCAGGATATCAGGTGAGCTATGGGAGACGGAAGACTACATCATCATCACCTGCCGAACAACAAACGAGGCTCTGGCAAACCGGCTGGTGGCGGTAAAACCATCATAATAAAAGGCGTAGCTACATATCACAGGCTGATAACGGGCAGCAGCGTCACCGGAGTAAGAAGCTACGCCCTGCGATCGGCTACCCGCCTGCCTAGCGTGGCGATTATGGGTATATCCTCCAGATGTTAAGCCTAGGCGGCGAACAACTGGAGAGGCCTATGTCCAGCAGTGGACTGCGATAGGCTGATGATGATGATGATGATCGACGCCTAAGTGGGAATTCAATTAGGAAAGCATCAGCATAGATTAAGTAACATCACATCATCGAAGGCCTTTAATCACGCCGCCTCCAAGCAACTTTTCAACACAGAATATTTATAGCAGTTGCGATCTTTACCCTTTACCAAGGCGAAGGCTCCCGAATCTGCCGAGTGTTCGGCGCAGCGCTTGTAAATCATAACTTTTCGCGGACGATTACCGTAAATATCGCGGCGAGGGAGCGTAAATCACGCGGCGGTCCGGCGCACTTCATTATAAACACTGTTATTGATATTCGCTTTCTAGTTAACAGTCCGTATTACAAGGATTTAAGAACAGAAATCTTACTACTAAATTAAAGAGCTTTGCTCTTGTCGGTGGAGCAACCTCCACTCCTCCCTGGACTCCGCTAGCGCCTTCAACTCCTTGTACGTCATGACATTAACTTTCTCCTTTAGCTGTTGTGTAAATGTTCGTCTTGGCCTCCCTCTTCCTCTTCTGCCTTCTATTTCACCTTCTATTATAGTCTTCATAAGTGTGTCATGACGCACAAGGTGTCCCACCATTTTCCCCCTCCTGTTCTCAATCGCCTGCATTAAGCATCTCTTTTCCTTTAACATCTCCAATACCTCTTCATTTGTCTTCCTTTTCATCCAGCTTATTCCCTTCACTCTTCTCCAGCACCACATCTCAAAGGCCTTGAGTCTTTCTCTGTCTCTCTGTGTCATCAACAGAAATCTTGGTACACCCAAAATATCATTAAATAGAACGGATGGGTGTAAGGGAGCGACCTATCATCTTTTCGGATTCGGATCGGCGGATTAGCGATCGCAGGGCGTAGCTTCTCGCCCCGGTAACGCTGCTACCCTAGAGCTGCTAGCTTTGTAATTTCAAGTGCTTACTAAGCATACCCTAAAGGTTCACTCTACAAGCAACTTATTCAGCGCCAGTACATCGGAGATTAGCATTTGCCTTCAACTTCAGATATTTATGCAAATACACCAGGGTTCAAGCCGGGTCGACTTAGCACTGTTGTCTAAACTACCTGGCTTACTATGTTACTGTACTGATGTACTTAAAGGGTCAAAATAACTAGCGAGTTTGATATAGATATGTATATTAATACGTGGGATGTAAGGGAGCGGCCTATCATCATTTCGCTCCAAGCCAACCTCACCTGCCCGTGGTGCATCCTACCGAATAAGAAACGAGGCTCTGGCAACCGACTGGTAGCGGTATAACCATAAGAAATTGATGGCGTAGCTAAATACCACAGACCGATGACGGGCAGCAGCGTCACCAGAGCGAGAAGCTACGCCCTGCGATCGCCAACCCGCCTGCCCAGCGAGGCGATTATGGGTATATCCTCCAGATGTTGATCTTAGTAGCGAACAACTGGAGAGGCCTATGTCGAGCAGTGGACTGCAATAGGCTGATGATGATGATGAAATCTTCTTCTGTAGACATTTTAACTAAGCCAAGGTCATCTTGAATTATTCTTTAGTGGACGTTTAGGTATGATTCAGAGAACATTTTCCTAAAAAAGGTCCACTAATGATACTTGATGAAGGATACTGTGACCATAGTTCCGTCAGCAAGTCGACTCAAGATTTAGGCTGCAGTTCCACTGAAATCAAGCAGAAACTTCATCTCATACCAGATAATATATCATATCAATATTTTACATAGTAAATGGGTTAAAAACCTGTTCATTTCACTACAACATTGTACAATAAGGTCAGCTAACCGCAGCTAAACACGCAAGTGTCAGCGGCGACTGCGGGGTTAACTCGGGCGTTTAGCGTCGAGCGTGCAAATGAAATTAGCCACAACATGGTTGTGCTTAGTGAAATGTGTCACTTGTGGTTTTGAGGAAACAGAAAACTGATGCTTCTTTTAGCGACTGTATCGATGCTCCGTCACTTTTTGGTGACTTATTGTTCGGATTCGGTAAGTTGGTCGTTTTGGCCATTATTTCAACGTCAAAGGCAGATAAATTTGCCGGCGCCGATGTTAGTGTTAAAACACGTCCAAATATGATGAAAGTAAAATTGTTGTCTAATCCAATTTTGTTAACAGCAGAAATTGTATGCTTGTTGAAATTAGTAGACTTGCTTGGTAGATAGGCCTAAGTCCAGCATTGGACTGATGTGGGCTGATGATGATGATGATGGTAGATAAGGTTTGACAAAATGTGTAGTGACTTCCTTTAATTAGGTATTAAAATTACCTTCAAGACTTCCACTAACTTTAAATAAGATTCCATAATCCTCTTCCATCACGTGACCATCACGTCACGGTCACAATCCTTACGGATATTCTGTCTGACCTACTCGTATATTATGTACTTAAATCTATACTTATAATAAATCTGTAGAGAGGTCAATTCTGTACATAAAATATTTTTTCAAAATAACTATCAGGGGGTGATAAGTGATCGATACTGATACCAAAAATGCAATCAGTAAAATTTTTGTCTGTCTGTCTGTCTGTCTGTCTGTATGTTCGTTATAGAAAAAAAAACTACTGAACAGATTTTGACGAAACTTGGTACAATTATTCTTCATACTCCTGGGCAGGTTATAGGATACTTTTCATCACGCTACAATCAATAGGAGCGGAGCAGTGACGGGAAGTGTTGGGAAAGCGCGAGAAATTTAAACCTGTATGTTTGAACGCGCATTACGCGAAAACTACTGCATAGAATTGAATGCGGTTTTCACCAATGTATTGCTAGAGGTCTAACTTAAAACTTAGGCACAAGGTATAGATGGGTATTATATGGAAGTCCGTTATTTTTGAAACCCGATATCCACGCGAGCGACGCCGCTGGCACAGCTAGTTTACAATAAATAGTATGATTTTCAATGAAGAGCTCGGTGGCGCCGCGGTATTGTACGCTTAACAATGATCGCAACGTTGTGCAATCATTGGCGCGGTCAATCCGTTGATGGGTAACCAAAATTTGACACCGTTTTCCTCCGTCCTTCGGAAGGCACGTTAAGCTGATGGTCTCGGGTGCTATCTTTACCAACACAGATAGCAGTCGTCACATCATATCAGAGATGATGATAACTCTGACTCCTAACTGGGAATGGGTAAAGCTTACCGTAAGTGTTGCGGAGGTCTGATGGCAGTCGCTCTGTGTAAAAGCTTAGCCCTCGCCAAATCTCTCAGTTTGGGAAGCCGACCCTGATATAATCGGGAAAAAGGCTAGGATGATGATGAGTATGATTTTCAATGTGATTGGGTTACAATGAAGTATTACGTCGGATTAACGCCCTTATTAGACTATTCTGCGAAATCCTCATATTGCAAATTAGTTGAAATTAGTAAATTGCATCAGGAATCCTAAGCAGATAGTAGTTTAAACCACAACCGCGCTTCGGACGTACGGCGCTCCATAGCAGAATTCGACCGCAGTGCGCCCAGATGCGATGCGAATTAATCCCGATTACAAAGTTGGTTAGTTAGATGCAAACGGATGTTATGGTTTTAATTCGTTACAACCTCTGTGGCTCTGTGGCGCAATGGTTTGTGTAAGCCTAAAGTGCAATGTCCGATTGCTGGTAGGAATCATTTAGAAAATCGATTTAATCATTTTCTCGGGTTTAAGTTCTTTTTTATATAGTAGCATGACATAGTGCTTTTGCCTGATAAAACACAAAACGGAGACCCAAGTCGTTGTGGTAACGGACATGTAACCAAAACAATCGCTTGTTAATGCCATTGTCCTGTAACTTAAGTCTGACTATACATCGTCTGATCCCGAAATGCAACTAAAGTCACTTCACGCCTAATGTACAGTGGTCGCTAGCCAGAAATATAGACAGCCAGGGTATACCTTACTATCCGTTAAGAAGGTGAAACAGTCCCTCTTTTGACTCTTACGAAAGAAATGAGGCGGTAATAAAATATGTATTCCTTTCCATCATCACCATCATGACTAGCCTATTGCAATCCACGGCTGGACATAGGCCTCTCTAGTTATTTGCTTACGACAAACATCTGGAGAATATACTCATAATCGCCACGCTGGGCAGGCGGGTTGGCGATCGCAGGGTATCTACTCGCTCCGATGACGCTGTTGCCCTTCATCGGTGTGTGGTATTTAGCTACGCCTTCAATTATTGTGGTTGCTAAACCGCCACCAGTCGGTTTCTAGCGCCTCGTTTTTTATTCGGCAGATTGCACCACGGGCAGGTGAGGTTGACTTGGAGTGAAAAGATGATAGGCCGCTCCTTTCCATGACCCCACGCAAGAACTTTAATTCTTAACTGTAATAAGGAACAAATATTCACTCGCAAAGTAAATCTTCCAAGCAACGCTTCAGCCACTACAGCTGGAGCACTTGAAGTTATAAGGGGAAGTTGAAAACTGCATGTCACCGAAAACAAGCAAACAAATGTCTGGAGCAAGTTGCGAGTTGCGCTCGTCTTACCCGCGGGCCTCCATGTAGCGCGGGTGTACAAGCGCTAAGTACAATTTAGTGTAATCCGAGCGTACGGGGTAACCATTGCCCTACTATTGAATCCGGGATATACATCTATCTAGAGAATTTTGACTGGCTCGGTGGCTCAATTGGTAGTAACCTCTGCCTTATGAGCCAAGGGTCGTGGGCTCGATCCCCACACATAACAAACATTTGTGTGCATGAACATGTCTGTTTGTATTGGTCTGGGTGTTTTCTATGTATAATATGTATTTATTTACAAAAAAAAATGTATCTAAGTAAGTTTATCAGTCTGGTACCCATAGTACAAGCTTCGGCTTAGTTTGGGGCTAGATGGCGCTGTGTGGCCCAGCGTGGCATGTCTTGGGTTATTTTAATTTCTATATAGATCAGATTAGATTAGATATCTATGAGTATTATAGATAGATATTCTTTATTGCTCATCATACAGTTGTCATGTAAAGGAGCGGCCTATCATGTTATCGCTTCAAGCCAACGTCACCTGCCCGTGCATCCTGTCAAATAACAAACGAGGCGCTTTGGCGCTTGGAGCGAAAAGGTGATAGGTCGCTCCCTTACATCCCCTGGAGCGAAAAGGTGATAGGTTGCTCCCTTACATCCCTACATAACAGATTGTAGTTATGAGTAATCAATGAGCAAAAATATATCAATTTGTGATTCATTTTTATGTTGTTTAATTTTTCGACAAATTTTTTCACGTATTTATAATGGCTTTTTCACTTTGTCGGCCAATAAAAAGCTTTGCGCGAATTTACAAAACCATTAATTGGTCTGTACGCTCGAAAACGTTAGGGAAACATAATGGTATTAACATTTTGTTCTTGGAAGGATTCAAAATATGAGTTGTTTGATCGTTTACATTTCCCAAAGCAAAGTTCTTATAAGGTAAGCACAAACAGACGTAAAATTCATAAATTTCTGTGAATTGATCAAGTGAAGGATAATAAATCATTCGCGTTGTAGATTGAAGATGGAGAAATTTGCATAGATTGGAGCAGACGATGAAGTTCCTGATTTAGAATAGAACTAGCTGCTGCTCGCGGCTCTGCCCGCGTGAATTTTCGTATTAAACATAGCCTATGTGTTAATCTGATGTACAAACTATATTCCTGTAAAGTTTCATTGAAATCCGTTGTGTAGTTTTTGCGTGAAAGTGGAACAAACATCCATCCATCTATCCAAACAAACTTTCGCGTTTATAATATTACTAGCTGCTGCCCGCGGCTTTGCCCGCGTGAATATTTGTATAAAACATAGCCTATGTGTTATTCCAATGTATAAGCTATATTACTGTAAAGTTTCATTAAAATCCGTTTAGTAATTAATGCGTGAAAGAGGAACAAACATCCATCCATCTATCCATCCAAACAAACTTTCGCATTTATAATATTAGTAGGATAATATAATATATAATATAGTAGGATGGTTGTATGTGCGCTAAAAGTGTGATATTGAGTCACACGTGTGCAAATCTGTGCATGATTTGTATCAGCCCTGCCATCTTTCATGATGACGTCCGACCTTATAGCAGCTGAGAACACCAATGCTTCATATTTTGATATAGGTACTATACGATGTAATTCATATTAGTTTAAACATTTCGTTTTTTATGACAAACGAGCCTGTAGGTCACCTGATGGTAAGTGATAACTTCAACCCATAGACATCGTAACACTAGCGAAGAGAAGATAGGGAATCACAGGTGCGTTGCCAGCCTTTGCGAAATTCGTTAACTCATTTTTTTAAGGTTCCAAAGTATCCATTTCATATGTTGAGTACAAATCCATGGCTACAATACCTACTACCAAGCTAGCGGGCGCTAAGGCCCCGCGCACAGCGGATTAGCGGCCGCGACACGCTACAGCACGCGTCCAACTTGTGCCGCTTTGTATCCACTTACCCGATACTGCTACCGTTCGGGTCGCGCTTAACTGTTGTCGTGGTTGTACCTACTACTGTGTGCCTAGCACGAACATTTTCGAAAAAGTATGCGTAAAGTTACCGTTAACATTTGTATGAAACTTGGTACAGCGCCATCTTTCGTGCGTAAGAGGTACTACGTTTACGTACGTTAACGTAGTGAAAATTATCACCCTGTTTAAGGTTACGTTACGCATACTTTTTCGAAAGTGTTCGTGCTAGGCACACTGATCATAGAAAAAAAGCTCGTAAATTCAAAACCATAATAAAAGAGTAACTCTAGACTTGTAAAAAACAGCACATCACAATATAATTGTTTGTTTTGATAAATAACTCAAGACATGCCACGCTGAGACATACAGCACCAACTAGTCTGAAACTAAGCCGAAGCTTGTACAATGAGTACTAGACAACTGATAAACTTACTTAGATCTTTATTTTTGTCTAAAAAATATACATTATACATAGCGAACACCCAGACCAAAACAAACAGACAAATTCATGCACACAAATGTTTGATCCCCGATCACGATTTTGGCTCAGAAGGCAGAGGTCACTACCAAATGGGCCATCAGGCCAGGGAAAGATAAATAATGACGTACTACTAAATAACATGATGACTGTGTGCAGTTACCCATAATTTTTTTCTCAGAATTCTACCACGTCTCGTCTCATCATCATCATATTCAGCCGTAGGGGACATAGGCCTCCCCCAAAGACTTCCACAACGGCCGGTTGCAAGCTGCCCGTAACCAGCTCCATCCTGCGACTTTTATAATGTCCACCTCGCTGGAGGGCGTCCCACGCCGTGTTTTCGTCGTCTCAGTTTCACGTCTCGTCTAATTCAAAATAAGCAAAATTTAGCAAAACACGTCAAAATGCCTCCAACGACAAGATCAGAAGCAGTGTAATGCCGGCTCGTTTGTTTTCTCACACCTAACAGCGTATTTAGCAAATACATATCGACAAAAGGTTATTTTCACTAGCCCGTGATAATAAACAAGCTTCGTTCGAAGATTCGCATAGGAAAAAGGCGGAAACATTTATTCATTATCAGCTTATTTTATAGGCCTCTCCAGTTGTTCGCCACTAAGGGGCAAACATCTGCAACCTCGTATCAGTCTCCACTCCGGGCAGCCAAATATACGATCGTATAGCTTCTCGCTCCTGTGACGCTGTTACCCGTCATCGTTCTGTGCTATTGTGCTTTAAACGCCAATTGATATTATGTAGGCATTTATATTTCATCATCATCATCAACCCACATCAGTTCACTGCTGGACATAGGCCTCTCCAAAAGTTCGCCACTGTGCTCGATTTTGCTTCTCGCATCCAGCGCTTGCCAGCCGTCCTGCGCAAATCGTCCCTCCACCTGGCCTGAGGGCGTCCTACATTACTACACTATTCGGTAACAATAAAAGTAAGACATCATTATTAGTTATTTATTTAAATTACATAACAGTTTAGGTTGCTATGGTAACGTTTCCAAGATACGTCAGTTCGTAATAAATCTTTATGGTAATTTTTTCACACCTTGGGTTTCCGACAGACAAAGAATTGTTCAAATCGGTCCAGTAGTGTCTGAGCCAAAATAAATAAAATAAAATAGTTTATTTCTGCAAATAGATTCACTAGTAATACTTTTGCACGTCAAACTTTTTTCCTACCAGCACTTCGACGTGTACAACCGTGTACAGCCGCAACAAACTCAACAATTAGCCTTTTTTAAAATATATAATATAATACAATAATATCGTTTTAAAAAGCGCAAGCGAGCAGACTATCATGTCCATGTAATATTGTCATCCATATAATCTTGTACTTTATAATAACCTTTTGACATTAAAATGGACTTAATGCGAGATTTAAATCTATGTATAGGTAGATCAACAATATTTTGCGGTATTTTGTTAAACATTATTACACTTTGTCCTATGAATGAGTTACCAGTTTTACGAAGCCTATTCAATTCAAACAAATAAACAATCAAATCTTTCCTCTTTATATTACAACGAGTACGAGTATATTACGAAGAGTATATTATTACGACGAGTACGAGTATTAAGTGTAGATTCCAACACTATCAGATTTGGCCAAAATGCGTCGCACCTCGTTTCGTCCGCGTTACGTCGCCGATTACCCTCAGTGTACGCTAATATTTCATTTGGCCGAGATGAAACTTTGATGGCGGTGATTTACGTTTATTGTCCTCTTTACGACGCCCGTTAAAAACGCTACGTGTTTAATTAAACTCGAGTTAAGATGGACAGCACTGTTCGGTATTGGGGGAGGCTGTTTTGGATAGATAGTAGGAATTTGAAGCAGTGGAGGAGGCTGGCACCAAAGCTGGCAAAAAAGAAATCCAGAAGATGGCACCACATAAAAGGCAGGTCCAGCTGTCATGTTATTGGTCAGTTGCTATGTAAATGTCAGTGTCATGTTAAAATGAACCAATCACGTAGTAGTTGGATCTGTCTTTTATGTGTGGTGCCATCTGGTGTATTTCTTTTTTTAGAAAGCCCCCATTGAGCCCTTTGGTGGGTCATGATATGATATTGTTTTATGTTTTAAAACGTCTAGTTCAAGTGATGTGCAAAAAGGGTTACTCTTTAGTGCATTTACATAAATATGATCTGATAAATTTGTCATAATTTTCATTCAAAAATCGTCATTTTCATTCAAGAATTGTAAAATGGTTTCCATTTTACATAATAACCCTTCTTGTTATTTTGTTTCTTAGAGAATTGTTTATTTTCTATGCCGATGACGGTAGCTTCAGATCCCATTCCAACTTTCAATGACTGGAAACTGTTCTATTCCTTATGTCTTTTCTTTTTTATCTATATGGCAAGGCTTGCAACTATTTCTTCAGGCTTGTTCAATGTTTAAGATTTTGTTTGTTGTTTCCCTTATATCAATGACCTACTTCCCCAGATATCTTATTTAACAATGAAAAGAAACTTACACAATACGCCCATTGAAATGAACGACAAAATTAAAGGTACCTAAGCCCTTCATAATTAATTAAATAAAAAAGGGATCACATAAAAAATACTTTGATACACTTAATTTCAACCCGAAAAGTCCCAACGTCGTTCCTGACAACAAAAAAAGTTCCACATTCCTGTAAAATCCATTTTAACCCTTGCTTACAAATGTGATCACGTGAATAACCCTAAAAGTAATAAATATGACCCTTCCGTGCCCCAAACCTGAGTATACTCCCATAGGAACTCTGCACAGGCACACTCGTAAAGCACGAATTCTAAATAGCGCCGCAAAAAGGTTCCGATGGCTCTAAATAATACACGCTTAATAAAGGTCTGAATACATATTTATTATGTGTAAATATCGTGGCGGGTTGTAACAAAAATGGAGTCGGGATGTATGAGGAAAACTGAATGTAGGGTGGGATTAACATACATTTATGATATGATTGTTAGAACTACGCGTGTTCGCTGAGAGGTCACCTTTTCAATGTTGTTAGTCGTTCAGCATTTATATTTACATTTAGACTGGCTCGATGTGGTGGTAGTGACCTCTGCCTTCTGGGCCAAGGGTCCTGGGTTGGATCCCCGCACATTACAAACATTTGTGTGCATGAGCATGTCTGTTTGTATTGGTCTGGGTGTTTTCTACGTATAATATGTATTTATTTACAAAAAAAAATATCTAAGTAAGTTTATCAGTTGTCTAGTACCCATAGTACAAGCTTCGGCTTAGTTTGGGGCTAGATGGCTCTGTGTGGTCCAGTGTGGCATATCTCGGGTTATTATTATTTATATTTTTATGATAGAGGGGCAAACGGGTCTGAAGGTCACCTCATCCGGTGGTCACTTCAGCCCATAGACACCATGACATCAGAGCAGTCACAGGTGCGTTAAGGACCCTCTGTAGGGAAATTTGTAGGGTCAAAAAAGTGCACGAGGCAGGAAATTGCACGCAAAGCAAACCGTAGAAGACTTCCAACTATTGAGAAGATAAGGATGAAATCTTGCATAGGTACGAGATGTACGATGATGAAAAACAGCAGCTGGTGTTAGATTAAGTAATTCTTCCAAACATTCGCCATGATATAAACGGTCAAATTTCATTAATAAGCTCATCTTCTTTGTCAAGTGCCTATACCAGCGCTGAAGCTAGGCAGTCATCTTCGCATAGCCTTGTCCTGCATGACTCAGAACAATTGAGTAACCGTTGCAATTCCTGTGTAGTTACTCACTAATGTTTTTTTTTTTTTTTATAGTGGCTCGATATAATGGCTTCCCTACGCCTGATGGAAAGCGAAAGAGAAACCCAAGTCGCTGTGACAACGGGCAAGTAACTGGTCAGTTACCTGTCAGTTGCCACCGCCATGTCGGCCCAACCCTAACCCCCCACGAGCTCCGGAAACCCTACTCACCGGCAGAAACACGACCCAGAGGTCATTTGACTGCGGTATTCTATAGGGTGGAGGTCCTTCCCCGGACGGGCGGCTCAATTCGAGCGAAAATTCGCTATGCCCTACCTCTCTTACGTGTCTTATGTTCTCTTATGTTACGCAACCATGACTTCTTCCGTCGCCCTGCATGTCTTTTCTCTTGCTCATCATGATGATTTAAAGCAGATCGTATAAAATAAAACATGACATAGGGGTAAGCCAATTTGGTCCTTTCGATGGTGCGCTAAAGTAAACGGCTTAAGACTATTGCCAAGCTAGAAGTGCCAACGAGGCTATTAAAGTCATTTATTCTGAAAATGGAGTCGAGATATTATCTAGTCTTGTCGACTGGTATTTTGAGATGCAATATGTAGTTTTCAATTGTTATCAGTAAAAGTATTTTATATAGGTGCACCGTTTGTATGGTTGTTGGACCCAGAAGCCATGTAACAGCTTCGATGTAAGTTAGCAGTAGGGTATAAAGTGGTAACTTGAGCTTTTCATAAACCTCCGATGGAAAGCATGTAGGAAAATAAAGCGTTTATTATTGTTTTAAAAAAGATTTTACATTTATGTATAAGCTTGTGACAAGCATTGTAATAAATTGTTAATAGAATCTATGCTTAGCTGGCTAAACTATGGGACGTTTTGCCATTAGCCAGTTGGATAATTATAACCTTTAGATATTCGAGGCAGGAGTGAATCGGTTTTTTTTTGGGTGAGCGCGCTCCATCCTTGTTTATAAAGCCACGTAACATCAGGCAATTTGGATTCAAGAGCTACCCATCCCTTATATAAAAAGAAATATGCCACTCTCGTGTACCAAAGTCATTGCGTTTAAAAAGCCTAAGTAAGACCTAACTAAGAATAAAGAATATCTGAATTCCCTCCGCATTTTTTCTTTTCAAAATTTCAAAGCGCATTTTTTCACAAATTTTAACTAGCCCATAACTTTGTTTCCCCATTTCCGCACAACTACTCTGCGGGCACATGTAGAGTCGCCCTTATTATTCACGAGATGGCAATTTTTGCACATAAGCGAGGAAAGTTCCCGGCGTTACGGCGCCATAAGTCACCGTGGCCATTTTAATTTGCTCATAAAGTGGGCATACATCATGTCCGGAGACGGAATCGAATTCTTGCGCAGTTCTAGTGCTCAATTTTTTTTCCGGAACGCCCCTCTTTATATGAAAATGCATTTTGGCACGGGCGCTTAAGCACAGTGCGAGTGGGAGCAGTGAAATAGGTTGGTAAGAGACTTATTTTTCATGTCCGAAGATGTTAAGTTTGACATCGACTCTTAATTAGATATTTATAAGCTTACTAATTATAAAATTTGTCTTTGATACTATATGGTTATTAAAACATAATAATGGTTTGCCCTCACCTGACAGAGAAGCCTAGTCACTGCGACATTGGATAATGTATGTAACCACCATATGAGTCACTTTTCAGTTGCTACCACCATGACCAGCGCTGTGGTTGGCTATGGCTATACAACTATTGCACTTAATTGCCAGCTAGGCAGGTTAATCCTACATCGGGCTGTGAAGCAGGAATTTTAATAAATCCCTAAGTCGACTCTTACGATATCCATGGGAAGAAATAGGATCATAACTCTTAATGTACGAAACACAAACATTATAGGAGACAGTAATAACTGATTAGGAGGTTCTTATGGGTAGGGAAAGGGTATTCCACAGACGAATAGATCATGATCATGATCATCAGCCTATTACAGTCCACTGCTAGACATAGGCCTCTCCAGTTGTTCGCCACTTAGAGCAAACATCTGGAGGATATACCCATAATCGCCACGCTGGGCAGGCGGCTTGGCGATCGAATAGATAGGACAGTGAAAACTCAGAGTAAGATTTAGGGAAATGGGAAGGAAGACACAGGTAGAGGTCTCGGCATGAATGCATACCGTGTTTCGTGGTGGGTTGCAGAAATTCGAATAAAATTGTGAATATTGGCAATTTAGCTTCGCTAGTAATTTTCACTGTAATTAATTTCACTGTGATATCACCAACTTATGACTCCTCCGTTAATTTCGTGCTTTAAACTGCTCCAAGTACTTAACAAGTACAACACTTTCACAGATAAGCTTCTTTGGAAGTAATTATTTTTCACTTATTATTCCGCGGAGTTCAGCAAAGTTCTGTGGATAAAGATGAATGATAAGATAATAATATATTCTTAGCTGTACAGACAAATATACCACTACAGTGGTTAAATTAACATTATCTGGTAGGGTTAATAGAAGTAGTTGGTTTTTCTTATCGTTATTAAAAATTTCAATTCTATTTTTCATGGCTTGGAGCAAAAAGGTGATAGGTCGCTCCATTACATCCCTCTCTTGCCAAGCGTGGCGACTAATGAAAATCCCCCCAAATGTCCTATGTCCAGTAGTGGAAGGCCGATTATGGTAACTTAATAAATAAATAAATAACCCAAGACATGCCACGCTGTAAGGGAGCGACCTATCACCTTTTTGCTTCAAGCCATCCTCACCTGCCCGTAGTGCATCCTGCCGAACAACAAACGAGGCTCTGGCAAACCGACTGGTGGCGGTAAAACCATCACGATAGATGGCGTACCTAAATACCACAGGCCGATGAAGGGCAGCAGCGTCACCGGAGCAAGAAGCTACGCCCTGCGATCGCCAACCCGCCTGCCCAGCGTGGCGATTATGGGTATATCCTCCAGAAGTTTGCCCTAAGTGGCGAACAACTGGAGAGGCCTATGTCCAGCAGTGGACTGTGATAGGCTGATGATGATGATGATGCTATTCAAGTTACCTATCTCCAACGCTCTAATCGTCATTATCACACTTTCCTCACGTTGCTCACTACACCTAGTTGTATAAATAGCGCGACTGGTAAAAGTTAGGTAGATAGTAGAGACGCGACATCTCCATACGTGACTGTACTCGCTTATGTGGCAGGGGAGTTACTCCTGTTAACAGCTGCGGTTTTGGTCTTGAACTATCAGACAACATCACATGCTGTTACGGACTGGCCGCATAGGCCAACCTCTTTTCTTTTTTACTTTTTTGTTTCTCTTTTGTTCATTGAAAATTCTTCTGTGTGCTTTTCCAATCGTTGTGCGTGGTGCGTGTTATTTTTATTTTCTGTTATTTTTTACTTTTATATTATACTTAATTTCCTTTGAGCCTCCCTTTTCCTTTTCCCTCCGATTCTTAATACATGCATTGCTCCGATCCCAAAGTAAGTAGCTAAGCACTTGTGTTATGGGTATAAGAACAACGAAGGTACCACAAATAAATACTTAAATACAAATACAACAATAACAAACACAAAGTGTTCATCACACGAATGTTTGTCCCGGGTGGGAATCCAACCCACGACCCTTGCTTCTGAAGGCAGGGGTCACTACCATTGGACCACCGAGCCAGTCAATAAAAACTATATTTTGCAATCATCAATATCCCCACAGTTTTAGAGCCACATACTCAATCTCCACATACCACATCCACATACCAAAGGCAGTTTTTATTCACATACGTTACTATGCGTTGCGCGAACGCACAGGTACCCAAAAACCTATTCATAGACAACGCTATTATATCTTAACTATCTTAACTAATATTATAAAGCTGAAGAGTTTGTTTGTTTGTTTTTTTGAACGCGCTAATCTCAGGAACTACTGGTCCGAATTGAAAAATTCTTTTTGTGTTGAATAGACCATTTATCGAGGAAGGCTTTAGGCTATATAACATCACGTTGCAACTATTAGGAGCGAAGAAATAATGGAAAATGTAAAAAAAACCGGGGAAAAAATAACTATTCCACGCGGACGAAGTCGCGAGCACAGCTAGTATAAATATATACTTACATTACAAATAATAGGATTACTTCGCATAGTGTTGTTAGTCTTCATAGACAAGGTATAGTTTGTGAATACGGGTGTTAATGATAAGAATTTCGCACTAAGAAACTTATTTTCTACTAAGTAAAAGTAATATAGCTTGTTTGGATGAATGTATGGATGAATGATTGTTTCGCTTTTCCATAAAACTACCAAACGGATAAAATGGAACTTTACAGTAATGTAGTTCATACAGATTAATACACGGGCTATACTTTATAGACATTATATCACATATTTAGGCAGGCAAACACTTGTGAAGCCAAAGTTATGGCATGGCGTTGGATACTGACAAATAATAAATTTGGTTACTTGTTCATTAACGCAGCGATTTCAGCTTCTCTTTCACTCTCCATCGGGCGAGAGAAAGCCACTATGTTATGTCATTATAAAAAAAATAACAATTAACGTCAAAGCGTCATTTGAATCTTACTCAAGGAGTTCTTATCTCAATTGGTTGTAAGTAGAAACGGGCATATCTCTTTACATTACCGCGAGTGCAACTAGTTACAAGCTAGAAGCGTGAAATGGGCGAACAAACTAGCAAATACAATTTGGATGTGCTAACTGCCTATCAGACGAATTCCGAGTAGGTACCTCAGAAGCATTGACAATACCAGCCGAGGGTGGATGAGGAAAACACGCCCTTATAGCCTCTGTTTCAGGTAACAAATCGATCTACCTTTGTAATGTAAGACGCTCGTTTGGAAATGAGTGAGGTGGATAAAAGGAAGGGGATAAGCCGGGGAGAGGTCGATCACAGATCTTGTTAATGTCGACTTTAAGAGAAAGATAATACATTGTTGAGATATAAATAATAAAATAAATAATAAATAACCCAAGACATGCCACGCTGGGCCACACAGCGCCATCTAGCTCCAAACTAAGCCGAAGCTTGTACTATGGGTACTAGACAACTGATAAACTTACTTAGATACATTTTTTTTTGTAAATAAATACATATTATACATAGAAAACACCCAGACCAATACAAACAGATATGTTCATGCACACAAATGTTTGTAATGTGTGGGGATCGAACCCACGACCCTTGGCTCAGAAGGCAGAGGTCACTACCAATTGAGCCACCGAGCCAGTCAAATATATCTTAAAGGAGGGACCCATCATCTTTTCGCTCAAAGCCACACCTGCCCGTGGGATGCCCCTGCTGAACAACAGACGAGGCTCTGGCAAAACACTGGTGGCGATATAAATATCACCATTGAAGGCGTAGGTAAATACCATGGGTAGCAGCGCTTCCGAAGCGAGGAGCTACGCCCTGCTCAGCGTGGCGATTATGGGTAAATCCTTCAGGTGTTGGTATAAGATGGGAAACAACTGGAGAGGTCTATATCCAGTAGTGATGTGCTGATAATGAATATATTGTTACATGCTTTTATATTTATCAAATTTATGACGAGCAGCTTGGTTCAGGTTGAGCGTTTTCTCTGACAGGTAGCCGCAGGTTTGATCCCCATCATCATCAGCCTGCAAACGTCCATAGTTGGGCATAAGGCTCCCCAATTTATGGAATTATTTGGATTGATTTTTCAAAGTCACGAACAGCTACGACTTGGGAACCTTCAAGAAACAAGCGTACTCCTACTTAAAAGGCCGGCAGCGACCCCAGAACTCGATCTGAGTTGCTATGGGCGGTGTCGACTGCTTACCATCAGGCATCACATTTGCTCGTCTACCGCCTCCTGCATAAAAAAAAAACAAAGTATTTTCCCGTCCTCTAGTGGGTAGAAAAACCATACATAATTTAAGCTTATATATCTTGTTAGTATACGATCACGTTTTGGTACTATTGATGGCGAGGCGGGGACACTTTGGCTCAAGTAACGCGCAGCTATCTCGCGTGTGATCGTAATGTTCATAATATACTGCGCATACACACGGGTGTGCGTTGTGTAAACAACCGTTTTATACATACTTAACTTATTGTCTGAAGATGGAAAATTTTAATAAAAGTTTTAAAATTTAGAGACCAGAAACATTTAACCAATAATGAGATTGCCAATGATGTGGACGGAGCAGATCAAGGCAGCAGTACAAGAACAGCAAGGGCCACTTTAATGCACAGATAAGAATGTGGCGCTTTGTGAAGCTCGCTATCAACTCCTGAAATGATGACTACGACCAGTTAGTCAGAAATGACATAGACCAAGAAGAAGATAATTAATTTAAATAAAACAGGCAAAAGTCAGTAAACAATTGACGACCAATTTAAATCAGTGTGTCGCGGTGGTGGTAGTGAACGCTATCTCTGATACAGTGGTCGCGAGTTCAATCTGACAAACATGTATGTGCATGAACATGTCTGCTTGTATCATTTATATGACATCTATTTATTTACAAAAATAAGTAGTCTACTAAGAATATCATCTAGTACCTTTTGAGGCTTAGTTTGGGACGGCGCTGTGTGGCACATAGCGGAATATTTGGGTTATTTATTTAAGAATTCTAGGAACAAAATACTCTCACCGTGACCGCTCCCAATCCCCCGCCGTGTATTCCGCAGACGGCGCAGTATCGACGCACGAGATAAGCCGACGAGAAGCTCGATAGACTCAAACACGTATTCTTTGAATTAACAACGAGAGCAAACTTTAGCCATTTTGCCGGGGAACATTATTTCTCACTCCGTTATTAGTATCCCAACCATAGAAAAGTATCAAGGATGTAACGACCTTGTGCGCTAAACTCATGGCTTAGCCTTACACGAGTATGAAACGTTACTTCAATCGGTGTGCACGTCAATTAAACTTTTTCTTATCCAATACGTGTTGTAAATGTATTTTCTAACGCTTGTTTCAAGGAGAACGGGAAATGTATTTAACGTAGAGCAATATGTGGTCATTTTCCCTGCCTTTTCGCATCTAGCACTTGCCAGCACAGCCATCCTGCGCAAATCGTCATTCTACCAGGCTTTCATCATTACCATAAGTCTGTAAATGTCCACTGCTGGAGATAGGACGACCACGCTTGTTTGCCTTACTTTAGCTAAGTGGTATAAAAAAAAGATCCTCAATTTCAAATTCCCGCACATTACAAACATTTGTGTTCATGAACATGAACTGAACATGTCTGTTTGGTCTGGGTGTTTAATAGTAAAGTGTATGTGTAAAATGCATTTATTTAAAAAAAAAAGTATCTAAGTAAGTTTATCAGTTGTCTAGTACCCATAGTATACGCTTCGGCTTAGTTTGGGGCTAGATGGCGATGCGTGGCCCATTTTGACATGTCTTGGGTTATTTATTTATTTGTCGATCCGCATCATAACGCCTTCCCGCCTTTAGTATCACAAACGATTAGCACCTTAACAAAACATTAAATCTTGCCTCACACAACCACAATTATTTACCTCACAACAAAGACGCAGGCATGCTTGTTGCGGCGTCCGCGGTGTCTCGCGTGCGGTGGCCGGAGCGCGCTCGTTACTGGCGTGTTAAATGTTCAAGGCGAGAACTGTTGCTTAATTAGATAGCGACCTTAATCGTGTCCGTGTGATTCCGAACTGAAAGTACACCGTTAAATAAATAAATAAAATAACTCAAAGACATGCCACGCTGGGCCATACATCGCCATCTAGCCCCAAACTAAGCCGAAGCTTGTACTATGGGTGCTAGACAACTGATATAAACTACTTAAATACTTTTTTTTAAAATAAATACATATTATACATAGAAAACACCCAGACCAATACAAACAGACATGTTTATGAACACAAATGTTTGCACTGTGCAGGAATCGAACCCACGACCCTTGGCTCAGTAGGCAGGAGTCACTACCAATTGAGCCACCGAGTCGTTGAAGGGTTCCCGGGCCAGGAAAGCTATGAATGATCCTCTCAATAGAGGAAATATGCAAAATAGCAACACTATCTGCTGACTGGCTCGGTGGCTTAAATTGGTAGTGACTCCTGCCTTCTGAACCAAGGGTGGGTGGTAGGTTCGATCGATTCGAAGATTCTATCGGTACAGCTGTTACTTTTCGTTGATTAGATTTTAAATCTATCAATGCAGTAAATACCTATGAAATAATACTAGATACATTGGATACACCCAATAGCTAAGGAACCAACATGCTTAAAGACATAACTTTATCAAACGTCAAACGCTTTCTTAAAAAACTAATAAAACAAATTAGCTTTGTCATCATTACATATTATATTGTATTGAGTGAATAGTTGCGCCTGCAAATGGCTTAGGCAATGTTGGATGACAAACAATTAGCCACTTTAGACACTAAACATAATTTTCTAAAAAGTTACATAGCTACGTTTAATAAAAACGTTTAAGACATGTACGATTACTTGAAATTTAGAAGAACACATCATCAAATTTAGATAGATAGATAGATATTCTTTATTGCACACAAAACAGTTTACTTAAAACTAGATACAAATACAAATCGAGGTACAATATAGGTGGCCTTATCGCTTTCAGCGATCTCTTCCAGACAATCTTTGGGTAAAGGACAATTTAAAAGAAGGGGTAAGGCGTCAGTTAATAAAATTAAAACTAATAAAGCTATAGATACTCGTAAATAATTATTACTAGGGCTATGGGATTTATTAAGTAAATATAAATTTGGTAACTGGAAAAGTAAAACAACATCAGGTAAAAAACAATTACATAATATAATTTATAAATTAGCTCATTGCATACCCATACAAGATATTTAATGTACCTTATTTGTACATACATACTGTTTAGATGCAACTACCCAGAAAAATTGTTTGTTTGATCAAAGTATTTTATCACTTTTTTTATGGAACAATTTTTTAACACGCTACTTATGACACAAATAAAAGTTAAGAACAAGCTGAAAAGGTTAATTTGTTTTCACTTTAACAACTTTCTCCGAAACTTCCCAAAGCTTACGAATTACTTCCTCGTTTTTAGCTTTCTTGGTCAAAACTTTTTCCCGGCAATCCTGAAAATATTTACCAGTAACATTTTTGACATCAGGCGAAACTGCCAAATATATGGTAGTCTGAGCACCTTCCCACTTTGATTTGGCTACCAACCGGGCTATTGGTATAATGTATCTGAGAATAGGAATATTTGGAAGAATGTCTGTGTCAACTGCCCCTGGATGTAGCGTATTGACAGTCACACCAGTCCCTTCCAACCGTCTCGCCTGTTCTATAGTAGTCAGAACATTGCAAAGCTTCGTAGCGCTATAAATTTTACTAGAATGATATTCTTTTTCAGCATTCAAATTATCGAAATCAATGTCTGCGAATCTGTAGGCTATTGATGATACATTGATAATGCGGCTAGGAGCCGTAGTTTTGAGTAAAGGTAGTAAGAGAGAGGTCAAAAGAAACGGTCCGTAGTGGTTTGATTGCATATCTAGTAACAGACCATCTTCTGTTAGTATCTTTTCTGATCCGTGCATTCCAGCATTGTTGATTAAAATGTCTAAACGTTTCTCACTTTTGAGTATATCATCAGCAAATTCTTTTACAGATTTGAATGATGCTAAATCCAACTTTTTGAAATGGACGTCGTTGTTTTCACTAGCTGCAACTATTTCATTTCTAGCAGCTTTGCCTTTTTCTTCACTTCTGCAAGCTAAGATTACTTTAGCTCCTCTTTCAGCCATGTCCTTTGCTGTATAGTAACCGATTCCATTATTTGCTCCGGTCACAATAACTACTTTTCCAACCAAATGTCTACTGGACTTGTTAATACCAACGGTTAGCTTGCAGTACAATACAAGTAGTAAATACAACACCACGTGAATTATAAATAGAGTTAATAGAAACATTTCGCTATTGTCTTGTGATTGCTGACCTGGTTAGCTTATGAAATCACTATTCAATACGAACTGTGTCACTGTATTAATCAAATGTTCAGACTATTAAATTCTAATATTAACTCCTATCTTTCACGTTCCTTCAACACGATTACGCTCTGTGCCAATATTAAATGACTGTACTATCACTGAGTTATCGAAACCGATAAGATAAGATACACCATGACTAGTTAATATGACGAAGTTTAATAAGACGTGTTCGTTATACTCATTAAGACCACTCATATAACCGGTAAACATTGTTATTAATTCAAGGTTAGTTGTCTTAGGTTATAGTAAATGAAATGCTATTTTTTTCATGGCCAGTGAAATCTTGACATTCTAAAATTATTGTAAACTGATATACTTATTTTCGTATATATTCGAAAGCAATTTAGCTTATGAATATTTATACTTAGGGTCAACATAATAATGACGTGTTATTTTTGTCCATTGTGACTGGATATTATTTATTATTTTGAGTATTAACAAATATTAAAGTCCAATTATGTCTATGGTTCACTTATAAGTATTTTTTTTTTATAATAGCAACAAGATTTCATCCTATTATCTTTTTAGGATGTAAGGGAGTACACAAATGACGTTATACTTTCAACGCATAAGAATTTTTTCTACCAACTATTACATTCTCGGCCCAGATCATGCCGCATCACGCCACTAAGTAATATTCTCGAATTTAAATTATGTACAGAGCAGCCAAACGGGCGTATCGGCCCATTTCCATCCGTTCTGGCACGAGATGGTGCCGCCGGGGCCAGCGCGGGTCGCCGGAGAAAAAGAACGGTGGCCTGTGGTGAGAGGGCGTGTACACCAAGTCTAAGTGTCTAGCTGAAAGCGGTACGGGGAACCTAGAAGTTCCTTCTTTTACTTCACGGGTCTTTCGCCGAGCGTAAAATGGGTTCATTGTACGCTCGGCTAAAGTCCCGTAAAGTAAATAACCCGTGAAGTAATGAACCAGCTGGTTAGCTGGGAGAAGCTGAAGAATCAAGAAGTCCCTTTTACTTTGTTTTACTTTGAATGCCTTACGCATAGGTAGGTACACCAGGATCACATACCTGACACCTGAATTGTCATCATTAACCCATTGTTTGCCACTTTGGCCTCCAGATGTTTGACGAATGGGACGAACAACTTGACAGGCCTATGTTCAGCAATGGACTGGAGAGTGGAATCGTGTTTCAGATGGAAGGGTTGTCTAGCAATAAGCAGGGCACAGTCAAGCGCCCTTACTCTGGTGCCAGGGTTCGGTTTCTGGCTTTACCGTATCCCATGTCAGCATCACCCAAGGCGCATTGGAGGTGACGACCGGGGTTTTTAGTGGGTATTCTCCGTTGGAGAAGAAACGGAGAAAGCCTGCTGCTTCCCCGAGTAGTAGGTATGCGTAATCTGCATTTTCCCCCTCTGTGAAATAATAAAAAAGTGCCAAGGTTCGGTGGCCCTACATGGCGTGGGTCCCATCTGCATGGGACCACAAGCATTTTTTTTTGTTTTTTTTATAGTAGCTCGACAAAATGGCTTCCCTACGCCAGATGGAAAGCGAAAGAAAAGCTTAAGTCGCTGTGACAACTGGCAAGTAACTGGTTAGTTACCTGTCAGCTGCCACTGCCATGCCGGCCCAACCCTAACCCCCCACGAGCTCCGGAGACCCCACTCACCAGCAGAAACACGACCTGGAGGTCATTTGGCTGCGGTATTCTATAGGCTGGTCCTTCCCCGGACGGGCAGCTCAATTCGAGCGAAGATTCGCTATGCCCTACCTCTCTTATAATGATAGAGACCAAGTTAACGAATCCCGCTAACGCTTGCAATTTGAACCATACCAAGACCCAATTGGAATCCCAACTGCAGTGCTTGGCACGGCGCAACAGCACGCTCGGGCGGGTATAAAATAACGCACAACATGTATTTATGGCCGCGCACAACTCAAGGTCCCATTTGTTGAAATGACAAACAAGTTTATCGCTGGAGATGCTCGGGCGAATGTTAAGGTTGTATTTCTTCCTTATTAATAGTTACTAGTGGTGGTTTTATGGCGCGATTTTCGGTGTTAACGCCTAATTTCACGTTCAATTGCTCGCCTTCAGATGTAGATATCTTAAAACCTTAGGTTGGGTCCTCCTACGCCCTACGATCGCCAACTCGTCTGCCCAGAAACTTGGAGTCAAAGTAATCATCATCAATGTGACGTCATGTTGCTAATCAGATTTCTGCCAAATTAATTTTTCATGTAATAAAATATTTTTTTATTACATGAAAAATTAATCTTGTCTTGAATGATATAAAATATATTTTAAAAATTCTTCGCTGTATTAATGTGTAAAAATAATTTAATAAATGTATAAAAAAGCCGGTCCTTTTAATAATATTCTCTTTACGGATTCTAAATCTCAGAGCATATCTCTCTCCATAGGTTGTTGAACGACCTTCATTTTATGCATCAAACCAGCAGTGAAAGACTAGCGAAAAAAGTACCCATGAAAATACTCGAAGTATTTTCCAAAATTGTGTTCAAAACACTAAAACGCTTTAAACATTAAATCCAATTTACTGTCCCCGAAAAATGTGCAAACACGCCTCCTATCTCTCGAACGAAACATCACCAACATATGGGACTCGAATTTAACGCAAGGTTTTGTTGAAACTCCAAATTTCTAGCTAAATGAACACTTACGGCGGCTCGTACCGACATGTATACCTCGCATAACAATTACGCCACAGTCTAAACTAGTTCATCAATAAAGTCTTTCCTACTGACTTTTGAGATTATTGATTCCAAAAGGCCGATTTACTCTGTGACAGACGATGAGATAGTATGTAAAGGTACATAATCGTTTCATATCGTGTCTTCCTCTCGATTAAGCCGGCAAATGACGCGATGGGTGAGTATTGTGTGCGAGCGAGAGGGAGATAGTGGTGAAGAATGGCCGATATAAATCGGCTGCGCAATTTTAAAACACAGTAAGGGACATTTTTTGAAAAAATCGGGTTTTTGCTGAGTGCTGTTTATAATGTGATTGCGCACGAATTTGCATATTCAGATTCTGAATTTTAGGTTTAGAAACGAAAATACCTACCTAGCATGTCCACTGATCTGGTTTTCAGTGACCAAAACCGGCTGTAAAAACCATTTCAAAACCTAGCAAGGCACAACGACAACTTTAAAACCTAGTAAGGGACTGTCCCTTACTAGGTTTTGAAATTGTCATTGTGCCTTACTATGTTTTGAAATTGTCAATTCAAACTGAATTAGGCGCCTACGTTTTAGTAACTCATAGATAGCGAGCGTGTGCGCTGCATTGTGTGGTTCAACTTAAATTACTGCTGATTATAATGTCTCGAAGACAATTTTATAGATCGAGATTAATTTTTAGTGCCCTAAAGAACAATAATATGCTTCGATAAGTACAAAAATGCTTTGATCTAACATTGTGTTGATGAAATCAAATTTTTCCTTACCAGAAAACATGAAACGTTTGACTTACCTAATACTTTTACTATGTAACTAGCTGTGCCGGCGGCGTCGCACGAGTGGATATCGGGTTTCAAATGGCACCTAAATTTTAAATTAGACCTCTAGCAATACATTGGTGAAAACCGCATTTAGTTCCATGCATTCGTTTTCGCGTGATGCGCGATCCAACATGCAGATAAAAAATTCTCCCGTTTCCCACACACTTCTTGTCACTGCTCGGCTCCTATTTATTGTAGCGTAATAAAAAGTACTATAACCTGCCCAGGAGTATGAAGAATATTCGTACCAAGTTTCGTTAAAATCCGTCCAGTAGCTTTTTACATACGACACATAAACGAATATACAGAACATACAGACAGACAAAAATTTTACTGATTGCATTTTTGGCATCAGTATCGATCACTGATCACCCCCTGATAGTTATTTTGAAAAAATATTTCATGTACAGGATTGCCCTCTCTACAGATCTTTTTTTTTAGGTACCTATAGATTTAAATGTTTCATGTTTGTTGAGATTTCCTATATACGAGTATCTCATTTAAATTATGTTTTTCCGTTAATTAACTTGTATTTTAAATTTGTTTTGCTGACTTACTAGGTTTATAACTTGTCATATTGAAAATTTGTAGCTCATCAAAACCAGAACAAAACCTAGCAAGTGCCTTTACTAGGTTTTAAAATGGTTTTTTGGTCATCTTTTACTCGTAAAAAACAATTTAATCATTAGTAAGTGCTTTCTAACGTGTACTATTAAGTATTAATGCTGGATATTATATTTATTTGAAAGCCAAGGATATGCCACACATTTCAAGCTAACTATCGTTAACGTAAGTTGCATAGTTTAGTTACGGCACGCTCTCAAAGTAGCGGAGACGTTTTTTCGCTCTCCTGAACATTTTGTGTCATGTCCCTTACTAGGTTTTGAAATTGCGCAGCCGAAATGGCAATAGAAACGGACGATTTGTTTCTGTTAAGGGCGTGACTGGTGTAAAGATTAGGTAGTTTTAAAGTTAGGTGAGTTTCGGCGAAAAGGGCTTTGTTAGTTAGAGCTTATAGTAACGAAGTGGATGTAGCGAATATTATGTTACATTTCTTAATTAATGTCTATGTTTTGTTGCACATAAAATATTGACCTAGAAGTAGGCCAAGTATCTTTTTTTTATAGTAGCGCGACATAATGGCTTTCCTACGCCTGATGAAAAGCCAAAGAAAAGCCCAAATCGCTGTGACAACTGGCAAGTAACTGGTTAGTTACCTGTCAGTTGCCACTGCCATGCCGGCCCAACCCTAATCCCCCACGAGCTCCGGAGATCCTACTCACCAGCAGAAACACGACCCGGAGGTCATTTGGCTGCGGTATTCTATAGGGTGGAGGTCCCCAGACGGGCAGCTCAATACGAGCGAAGATTCGCTATGCCCTACCTCTCTTAAATCTATCAGCCTGCAAACAGGTGCCATATGAATTGACTAAGGGACTTTTTGAAATTTTCGTTTGTTCCGGGGTAGGATTTATCGACCAAGCTGTCGACCACAGTACTTTTGACAAAACACTCGTTTTGGAATCGTGAGATCATCTACAAGACTGGAAAGGTGTGATATTCACCTCTCATTGATTCTCCAAATATCTCGATGATTCCATCGCGAACATTCGATAAACGACTTTTGCCCAGCAGTGGGACATTATTCCAAAAAAAAACACTCTACATTTAACATCAGTCGCAGTCGCAGCCTTAACTTCCCGATTTCCTCAAGTCAGACATCGGAAGCGATATCTTCACCCCGTCACTCCTTACATTACATTAATAATAACGGAATAATGTTGCAGTAATAGCGTTTGTTTATGACCTCCCCGCTCCGCTTTGACGTCTGACTGCCGATACCATTAACGGTGATTTGTAGAAAAAGCAGGGGAATTCTTTTCGGATGCTTTCCGTTGTTTAAGAAAAGGGAAATTTGAAAAACCGTTTCTTTGTTCTCGAATAGTGCATTAAAAGTTTTTTATTTGTTTTACTTTATACTTGGATACATGTAACGCGGAAAGCGACATCAACCACAATGTTTGTTGAAGTCTCCAAAGCAATCACTTGTCCGTTGCCACGACCATGCTGAACTGTAAGATAACTCAGGCTTTTAAATACTGGGATGTAAGGCAGCGGCCTATCATCTTTACACTCCAAACCAACCTCACCTGCCCGTGGTGCATCTTGCCGAGTAATATACGAATCGCTGGCAACCGACTGATGGCGGTATAACTATCACAATAGAAGGTGTGCCTTAATACCACAGACCGACGACGGGCAGCAGCGTCATCGGAGCGAGAAGCTACTTCCTGCGAACGCCAACCTGCCTGCCCAGCGTGGCAATTATGGGTATATCCTCTAAATGTTTGCCCTATGTCCAGCAGTGGACTGCAATTAAATAGGCTGATGATGATGATGAGTTGCTACTAAGTTACTTCTTTACATGTAGAGTTAACAATATCTAAGTACAAAGAGAAACACAAAATATCTACCAAGTAAAATGTTACTCTGCACCAGTTTAATAAGAATATAAGAACTGTGTGCCTAGCACGAACATTTTCGAAAAAGTATGCGTAACGTTACCGTAAACATTTGTATCAAACTTGGTACAGCGCCCCTATAGTGCGTAAGAGGTACTACGTTTACGTACGTTAACGTAGTGAAAATTATCGCCCGTTTACGGTTACGTTACGCATACTTTTTCGAAAGTGTTCGTGCTAGGCACACCGGTCTCCATACCTATACGATCTCTGTGCACCTATATGCTATCTATAGCAAGAAAGTGTCACATCGTACCCGTCTGACAATCTGACCTACTAGCGCACCTGCCCGTGATCAATTGATGTTCCAATAGGTCCCTATCACGGGTCCATTTCCCATTTAGTATTAATATTTTCAAAATTATATACTATCGAGTCATTTGTCGACAATTTTGTAAAGTTCGTTTCATAAATTGTCGCGAAATCGTACCTGGAAAATTTCGATTGCTGCGGTTTAGGCGAGAACGCTTACCCATAGCTTTCGCTTAGTTAGGGACATGGGCGTCATGAGGTCCGGTGTGGCAAATTTACTATCAGATAACGATTCCGTTAAGTCTATGCTATCTGTACTCCGTAAGCTAAAGAACAAATGAATAAAACAAAAGCTAGATCAGTCCCAAGAACTTATTACCATACGGCGCGACCGAGGAACAAATCTCGCTAAGACCGTTCGCGACAAATGGTAGCGCATGCAGATTGCGCGCTGCTCGTCGCGTGCAGTATTTATCGTCGCGTCCGGCTGCGACGCTGCAACGCTGCGACTGCTGGCCTTGTTTATGGCTTACCTCCTGAGTTAGAAAGGGAAATATTTACGGTGCATTGTGTTCGAAGGAACTAGATCATCATTTTGACGACCTGTTTGGTTCAGTGATAGTGAACGCTGCCTCTGACATAGTGGTCGCTAGTTCGGTCCCCGCACAATACAAATATTTGCGTGCATGAACGTGTCTGTTTGTATTGAACTTTGTGTTTGCTATGTACTAAAATGTATTTTTCCAAAAAAATATCTGAGAAATTTAATCAGTCGTCTAGTGCCCATAAAAACAAGATTGGGCTTAGTTTGGGACTAGATGGCGTAGCAAGGCATGTCTCAGATCATATTATTATCGTCTAAAATTTATTAGTAGTTAGGAATGGCGTTAAGGCTCCGTACGCTCAGGAACAAATGAATAAAACAAAAGCTAGATCAGTCCCAAGAACTTGTTACCATACGGCGCGACCGAGCAACAAATCTTGCTAAGACCGTTCGCGACAAATGGTAGCGCATGCAGATTGCGCGCTGCTCGTCGCGTGCAGTATTTATCGTCGCGTCCGGCTGCGACGCTGCAACGCTGCGACTGCTGGCCTTGTTTATGGCTCGCCTCCTGAGTTAGAGGCCTTATTGACGAGGTTTTGTTTTCTTTTTGTGTTCACCCATTGTGTTCATTGGTCTGGGTGTTAAATTGTTTAACATGTTTCTAGAACATATAATATTTTATTCATAAATTTAAGTTAAGTTATAAAATCATTTCCCGTGAGAAAGGTAAATAGACTTTTTCAACGACAACATCTTCTGTACTGCTTCGTAGTAAACTATTTGTGTGTCTTAATAAATTAAATGTATTGATGCGACGACCTCGGTCGCACAATGATTCGTGAAATTGTGGTCTCAGGTGTTTTGGGATACGCCTTTAATCATCTGATACTGATAGTAACCGTAAAAAACTTAGCCTTTCTACTTTACCGACCTACTTAGTCTAATTCTTTCTTGAACAAACTCTTGATGCTAAGATTGTATGACAACATGAACAATAAACACTTAATTAAATTTAACATTAAATAAATTTCTTTTATACATCTCTGTAGCGAAATACAAAGCTGAAGTTGAGACTAAAAGAAATTTCTTGACTTAGATTAAGTAAGAATTCTTATCCTATATTAGCCTTACGACAAGAAATCTAGAAATACAACAAAAACAAAATTAAACGCCGGAGAATCTAGGACGAGCATCTTACTTCATCTGTTCAGAGTCTCGAGGGCCTGTCATACTTGGAGATTCAAGAGAGGTAGGGTATAGCGAATCTTCGCTCGTATTGAGCTGTCCGGGAAAGGACCTCCACCCTATAGAATACCTCAGCCAAATGACCTCCGGGTCGTGTTTCTGCTGGTGAGTCCGGAGCTCGTGGGGGGTTAGGGTTGGGCCGGCATGGCAGTGGCAACTGACAGGTAACTAACCAGTCAATTACTTGCCAGTTGTCACAGCGACTGGGGCTTCTCTTTGAATTTCCATCAGGCGTAGGGAAGCCATTATGTCTAGGTACTATAAAAAAATATATATTTTGTAAAATCTTATCGAAATCTAGCCAGTAAGATCTATCGTTTATCCAAATACGCTCTGAAAAAAAAAACATTATCGTCATATGAAACTGTAACATAACTAAAACAACTGATAGTTTTTTTTTATGCGAGAGGCCTGATGGTAAGCAGTCGACACCGCCCATGGACACCCGCAGCTCTAACCGAGTTTAGGGTCGCTGCCGGCCTTTTAAATATGAATACACACGTTTCTTGAAGGTTCCCAAGTCGTAGCTATTTGGAAAGACTGTCGCAGGAAGTTGGTTTCACAAAACCGAAACGCGAGCCAAGAAGTTCCTATAAAAGTTAGTTAATATAAAAGATTCCCTTAATTATTTGAAATCTTAACTAATATTATAAAGCTGAAGAGTTTGTTTGTTTGTTTGTTTGAACGCGCTAATCTCAGGAACTACTGGTCCGAATTGAAAAATTCTTTTTGTGTTGAATAGACCATTTATCGAGGAAGGCGTTAGGCTATATAACATCACACTGCAACTGTTAGGAGCGAAGAAATAATGGAAAATGTAAAAAAAAAACGGGAAAAAATAACTATTCCACGCTGACGAAGTCGCGAGCACAGCTAGTAATATTATAAAGCTGAAGAGTTTGTTTGTTTGTTTGTTTGAACGCGCTAATCTCAGGAACTACTAGTCCGAATTGAAAAATTATTTTTGTGTTGAATAGACCATTTATCGAGGAAGGCTTTAGGCTATATAACATCACACTGCAACTGTTAGGAGCGAAGAAATAATGGAAAATGTAAAAAAAACGGGAAAAAATAACTATTCCACCGGACGAAATCGTGAGCACAGCTAGTAAGTTGATAAGTAGACATTACCTAAGCAAGTAGTTTTATTTTTATTATTAAGGAATGGTGGTGGTTGCTTGTCGATCAAACAACTCGCTGAGCCATTACCTTCTTGCATTGCTGCTGCACACATGCCCATATCCTTGCAAGTAGTACTTAATAACTTATTTTTTCCTGTATATATTTTATTTCCTGTATTTTTGTTTGCTGTACTCGTTTATTGTGTGTGCTAGCGTATGTGAATACATATTTATTTGTATCTATCTATTTATTTTAAGTGTTCGTGTAAGGCAGCACCGAATAAGGATTTCTGTAGTAAATGTGCCAAAGCGACATTTTATCAATGTCGCTAGTAGCACAAACAGCTTAATAAAGAGTGATATCATAGAGCTTCATTTTATACTTCTACGAGTATTTCGTTTTATACTTCTCAGCATCAATTATTATTTACTTCTAATAAGACAATGCACACTTGAACATACAGCTTGGTCTTAAAACTAAAATTTTATCGGGAACCCAAAAAAAATAAACTTCCAGTCTCGCTCTCTCCCTTTTTTTTCTTTTCATTTAGAGTTATCTGTCAAAATTCTAAATGAAAAAAAGGGGACTTAAATATAATAGTTAACTCATTTTCTATCTATTGTATATTATGTAGGTAACGAGAAATGAATTTTAGCTGACCTCCATTTCTAGGGCATCTGCTTATTTGTTTGGGTGCGACTCACGTACATAGTCTTAGGAAAATAGATAGAAGAGAGATAGGGATAGGCTATATCTGATTCTTCAGTAAAAAAAGATTCTTTTAAAGTAAAATGACTGTGTTTTCTCCACAAATTATAGCCTGTTGGTTCCTTGCAAACCCAAACATCTTCGCCATATAACTGAGTGAGCCTATTCACAAATTGGATTGGAACCTTCGGCCGACACAACAAATGGTCAAATGAACATTCGGAAGGTTTATTTAAAATTGAAATAAGCCACGGATCGGCACTGATCCTTTTGTCGGTTTCAACGAATGCTGCGAATACTGTAGAGGTCGGTGTTGCCAAGTTATAAATGAAAAAGTGTTTAATTTTTCCTTTTTTATAGTGGCACATCATTGTGGCTTACCTTAGTCTGATGAAAAAATGTTGTCTGTATCTACACTAATATTATAAAGAGGAAAACTTTGTTTGTTTGGTTGTAATGAATAGGCTCAAAAACTACTGGACCGTTTTTAAAAATTCTTTCACCATTCGAAAGCTACATTATCCACGAGTAACATAGGCACAATTTTATTTTGGAAAAAAAAACTTTACGCGGACGAAGTCGCGGGCGGAAAGCTAGTGTTCGATAAAGAAATAAAAACTACTCAACGGATTTTAACACAATTATTCTTCATACTCCTAGGCAGGTTTTAGTATACTTATCATCACGATACAATCAATAGGAGCAGAACAGTGAAGGTAAATGTTGGGAAAATGGAAGAAGTTACTCCTTTTTAGGGTTCCGTAGCCAAAATGGCAAAAACGGGACCCTTATAGATTCGTCATGTCTGTCTGTCTGTCTGTCTGTCTGTCTGTCTGTCTGTCTGTCCGTCCGTATGTCACAGCCAGTTTATTCCGAAACTATAAGAGCTACATTATTGAAATTTGGTACGTAGATGTATTCTGTAAACCGCATTAAGATTTTAAAGTAAAATCAGAAAAAAATCCAAAATTTTTGGGGTTCCCCATACATAGAACTGAAACTGAAAAATTTTTTTTTCATCGAACCTATACGTGTGGGGTATCTATGGATAGGTATTTGAAAATGATGTTGAGGTTACTAACATCATTTTTTTAGGGTTCCGTAGCCAAAATGGCAAAAACGGGACCCTTATAGATTCGTCATGTCTGTCTGTCTGTCTGTCTGTCTGTCTGTCTGTCTGTCTGTCTGTCTGTCTGTCTGTCTGTCCGTCCGTATGTCACAGCCAGTTTATTCCGAAACTATAAGAGCTGCATTATTGAAATTTGGTACGTAAATGTATTCTGTGAACCGCATTAAGATTTTAAAATAAAATCAGAAAAAAATCCAAAATTTTTGGGGTTCCCCATACATAGAACTGAAACTGAAAAAATTTTTTTTCATCGAACCTATACGTGTGGGGTATCTATGAATAGGTATTTGAAAATGATGTTGAGGTTACTAACAAACCCCCCCCCAAAAAATCCAAAATTTTTGGGGAACCCCAAAAATTTTGGATTTTTTTCTGATTTTATTTTAAAATCTTAATGCGGTTCACAGAATACATCTACGTACCAAATTTCAATAATGCAGCTCTTATAGTTTCGGAATAAACTGGCTGTGACATACGGACGGACAGACAGACAGACAGACAGACAGACAGACAGACAGACAGACAGACATGACGAATCTATAAGGGTCCCGTTTTTGCCATTTTGGCTACGGAACCCTAAAAACTAATTCTGCGATCGCCAACCCGCCTAAACAGCGTGGTGATTATGGGTATATCCTCCAGACGTTTGTCCTAGGTGGCGAACAACTGGAGAGGCCTATGTCCAGCAGTGGACTGCAATAGGCTGAAGATGAGTAAACTAAACTATTTTACAAATTTAGTGCTAAATCGGTTACCAGGCAACCTCCTAAGAGTCAATGTTGATGGCTTCCCAACCGATAACGCGAATGTGACCTTCCGCGTTGCTCCCACGGGATGAATTTTGCGCAATTTCGCCTCATGTTCCAGACGAGATGAGGTTCTATTGTGCTTGAAATGGATTTTCTAAAGATCGACTTCGGGATTCCTTTACAACAATGCGGGTTGTTTAATTAGGTGTCTCATGAATCAATTAGCGTAGGTTTTTTTATAGTAGCTCGACATTATGGCTTCCCAACGCCTGATGGAAAGCGAAAGAGAAGCCCAAGTCGCTGTGACAACTGGCAAGTAACTGGTTAGTTACCTGTCAGTTGCCACTGCCATGCCGGCCCAACCCTAACCCCCCACGAGCTCCGGAGACCCTACTCACCACTACTTAGGAGGTACATGTTGTGCCCAAGAGAAAAAAAAATAAAAAAAATATCAGTCAATTGACTAATTATGTATTTACAGAAAATATTGCTTTTATATCGCGGATGATATAAATTCATCACTTGTTTGCCTTTGCTCTCCACTACCTTATTTATTCTCACTCTGTTTTTATAAAGTGTAAACATTTTAGTCCTTTATTTAATTCGACCAAGCATTTACCACTCTCCTACCTGACACCAGGTACCAGGATTCATAACCTGCGTCGAGGTATCCCTGCATCACGCACGACATAATTATGCTAAGTGACAGCCTTTTGGAATGAATATTACTATGTAATTGTGACAATAAGTGATCTTATACATTTATATATCTGTTGTTTTTGGAAAACATACAAACACACATACAAATCAATCATTCTCATCAGCCTATGTCAGTCCACTGCTGGAAATAGACCTCTCCCAATGTTCGCCACTTTGATCGATCCTGGCCAAATCAATCCCCAAGTAAAATGCATGACCAAATTCTTTCTCATAAGGTCCTATTTCTTGCTTACTATTCCCGAATTATTTTTTTAAATGACTACGATGATGGCTAGGGCTACCTTGTCATCATCACCGGACTGTTGGGAGAATGGAAGACTCTCACCCCTACTATTCCCGAAAATTTTCATCACGAAATTCACATCACACGAAAATCAGACACCAAACAGGCATGACCATAAATTTCAATGTCCACAATCCTTTAAACGTTTTTATAGTCTACAACCCTGAGTGATCAAAGGGTAGGGAAATAAAAAAGGGACACAATGGGAAGTGAATAAAATTGGCAAGTAATTTATGAGCGGGGCGTGGGGGACGTTTCGGTGATTTTTCTCACCAAGATTGGATCAGCTGTTAGCAGGACAATTGTCTGTGGGGCATAACATCGTTTATGTGCATGTAGATGCGTCATTTTTGTGGTACATGGGTGCGTTTCCACCAGATATGTGCTATGCTACGATCCTATGGATGCGGTTGATATCCACCAATCATATTCATTGGTGCACATAGCTTAGCACTGGTAGAACCGGATTTAATTTTTATAGTAGATCGACTTAATGGCTTCTCTACGCATGATGGAAAGCGAAAGAGAAGCTTAAGTCGCTGTAACAGCGGGCAAGTAACTGGTCAGTTAATTGTCAGTTGCCACCGCCATGCCGGCCCAACCCTAACCCCCCACGAGCTCCGGAAACCGTACTCACTGGCAGAAACACGACCCGGAGGTCATTAGTTTTGGCTGCGGTACTTACTCTATGGGGTGGAGTTCCTTCCCCGGACGGGCGGCTCAATCCGAGCGAAGATTCGCTATGCTCTACCTGTCTTAAAAGGGAGTTAGAGCTCTCAAAAGCCCATGCTACAAGACCTCTAGAACTTCCTCTCAATTCAATCGTAAATGTAATCCGAACGGGATGCTAAACACAATTTTTCCTCAAGCAAAACCGAAGACTTGATTATTCGAAAGCGCCACATTCAACGCTTTCAAGTTTCGCTTAATAAAGTTCCGTCGGTCTTGTTAAGGTTTTAACCCTACAAGGCACCCAGTACCATATGTGGAACACCGATTTCTATCGTTCCTACAGCTACAAGATTTTGATACCGCCATCTTTTGTGATGTTAATAGAAGCTTCAGATATCTAGCAACATAGGAAAATAACCCATTACGTATAGATGTCGTGACTGTTCTTGTTATTGTAAACTTTGTGTGAAATTTGAATCAAAGTGCTACTTTAGTCGTTCGTGTGAATTAAAAAAAATATAAAAAATACTTACTGAATAGTTTTGAGGTTGAAAAAAATAATTTGTGTTGCAACGTAGTGTATACTTTGCAGAGGTAAGTTGAGTTTTTATATTATTGCCGTAAAACATAAAAATAAATCATAATTTTATCGTGTTCCACTTACGGTACGTTGAGCTTTGACGCTCTTTTTACAAGTACGTACTTACAGCAACTTGTCCTATGAATACTTTGGTATTATTACAGATAATGTCGCCAAAAGTATGGGTGACGAATAAATTGAAGGCTTTTTAATTATCTTCACGAAGTTGAAGACTTTTCAGATACTAAAAGTGATGAAACATTTAGTCAACCTAATATTTTTCGTCTGAATCACTTAGCGATGTGGAAACTTTATTATCGCCGCTGTGAAATCACTATTCGTCTCCCGCCAATGAGATTGTTATGGATATTGATAATCTTCAGCCGGAAACACCAGATCCTCAGCCTATTACATCAGGAGGGAATGCAGGGACAACTACAGGTACTATAAGACAATCTCTGGCACCTAGACAATTATCGACTATGACATGGTACCTGAAACTATGTTACCATCTTTTTGATGTTACTCTTATCAATAGCTAAAAATTGCACAGAAGAGTTGGTGAGCAGCAGCATACCCTAACGCCAATAAAACAGAACGACTTCAAATTTGAAGTAGGAAAAATGTTATGCATGTTTGGGCCATCTATGAACAAAAAGAGAGGTAGACCAAGTTTATCTGATGAAATTTAAAAAAGAAGAAAGGAACCTAATACAGCAGTTCTGCCTCGTCGTGCCAAATGTGATGGATAAAAACATTTTCCTGTTTGGGGCGCAAAAAGACTTCGATGCAAATATCCCGGTTGTAAAGGAAAAAAACCTTCATATCTTGGGAAAAATGCCGAGTGTAACTTTGCGTGATTAAAAATAATAATTGTTTTAGGACTTTTCATCAATAGGTATTTTTAATGATCGCCAACCCACCTACCTAGCATGGCGATTGCAGGTAAATCCTCCAGGTGTTTGCGCAAAGTGGCAAACAACTGTAGAGGCCTATGTCCAGCAGTGAAATGCAATAGGCTGTTGATGATGATGGGGTATTTTAAGAGAAAAATACATTTCTTTATTTTGTTTCAAATAAAAGCCTGAAATTAAATTATTCAAACAAGAAAAGATTCCAAAACAATTGTTCTACTTTATTACCAAAAAGCATAGTTAAGGCTCAGTGTACCACATATGGAACCAAAATAAAAACTTGATTTATCTGTAAATTATTGGATATTTATTATTTTTATTATTATTTCCCAACTACTAATCACCAACTTTATCATATATATTTTTGTCACACCTGAAAAAAAAATTGAGCCTTGTAGGGTTAAAGTTGGTCTGCGGAGAGACGCTGCTCCGACCGCGCTTCTAGGACTCGCGGTCTCACTTACCGTGTATTAACTTAAATCACACATCCAGCTTGGAAAGGGATTCCGTAGAACTATATTTGGAAGAAAAAAAAAAAAGAAAAGAAAAATATGTCGCTATACTTTTTTTTAACATAAGAAAGAAAATTGGGTATTTTATTATGCTCATTAAACTGGTCCAAATCAGGTCATAGTCACAAAGCTATACGCACCCCCCCCCCCCTTCTCCCTCTCAAAAAGAACCCTCGTTAATAAATAGAAATTTAATGTAAAACTTAAAAATAAGATAAGATAAGATAACGAGACCCAAACAACAAATTTTGTGGTTTGGTTCATAGGATCATCATTATCATCATTTTACCAAACACCTGATTTCGTAAAGTCGATTCGGAGCAAATTAGCCGTGACATGCGGGACAGACACTAACTGGTAGAGAATGCTCCTAGCATTATGCTCGCTTTTAACATAAATGCTAGTGTACTCGTAAACAAAAATATTACTACTTGAAATCTCTAATTTTCAAAGGTAAGCAAGGAAAATTAACGAATCATATCTCCTTTAAGTTAAATTAAATAGTCGACAAGTTAAATTAAGTAGCAAGTACCAAACATAAAGTGCATGTCCGCTCGTAGCCTGTACGGCCCCCTCCGAACTACTTTCAAACATTAACCAGCCCGAGGGGACTTTATTAAATGAAACTTAAATGAACTCGGTGGCTGTGGACCGCGGAATAACGGAGTTTTGTGGATAAAATTAAAAAAAGAAACTTTTGTAAAAAGGTTGGCAAACAATCTCCAGAATCACGCTAATTGGCTTACCTTTAACTTTTAAATAAAGAAACCAAGACATGCCACGGTGGGCCACGCAGCGCCATCTAGTCCCAAACTAAGCCGAAGCTTGTACTATGGCTACTAGACAACTGATAAACTTACTTAGATACATTCTTTTTTCAAAAGAGTTGTCTGCCGATTGTTCCCTGATATTATAATGAGATCTAGTCAGTGATAGGTAAGTAGGTTACGATCTTATCTTCAGTTCTTAATTATATCTACTGTTGTTATAGTAACTTGGAATAAAGCTTTCCATTAAAAAACCTCGTTGAGAATAAACAGCGTCGGAGCCATTCTTTCAAAGCACTCGGTTGAAAGCTAGTTTATTACAAACAAGTACAGCTGGTTACTCCTTTACACTCACGAATAAGCCGGTACATGCCCCGCTTGTGAAAAAGATGTTTTTTTTTTTCAACTATTCAGTAAGGATGTAAATTTTAAATTCGCGAGTGCAGTGCGGGAATAACGTGCACGTTTTTCCCCACTTCTGAAACACAAACGGGACTGATAAAGTAAATTTGTGTTTGTAGGGGTCCTTGGGCAAAAAGAAATAAATAATTATTAAATCATTGTTATCAGGGTATGGCTGTCCTCTGCTGGACATAGGCCTCCTTAGTTGTTCGCTACTTTGATCAACCCATAATCGCTACGTAGGCGGGTTGGCGAACGCAAGGCGTAGCTTTTCGCTCTGGTGACGCTGCTTCCCGTCATTTTGTCGTCACCTGTGGTATTTAGCTACGCCTTCAACCGTGATGGTTATACCATTACCAGATGATTTCCAGAGCCTCGTTTGTTGTTAAGCAGTTATATCTTGGAGATGGACAATTAATAGACTCAGACACGGGAGATTTATTTATTTATTTAAACTCTATTGCGCAAAATAATACAAAAGCGAACGTATTGCTAGTAGCATTCTCTGCCATTCAATCTCTAGGCTACGCAGACATTGTACACTTAGTAAGCAAGCAAATAAATTGAAATTGAGATTACGCAAGTTTGCCGGGTCAACTAGTACGAATATATTTTGAAACAATATATTACACTGAATGTTCAACCTTGAATTTTAATTTTGTATATTCGTTAAATAAATCCAAAGATAAAATATGTCAAAGAGCATGAAATTTTCAAGAATTAATACTTGTGCAGGTTGTTTTTCCCACGAATTGTGTTTCAGTTTAAACCACTGCTTCACATCCGACCATTAGATTCAGTATAAATAGGAACACTTAGTAAATGATTTCTCATTCTTAAGTAGAGAGTAACAATGTCTTTTTCAACTACGTTAATAAATATCTTTGGTTTATATTTACTAAGCATATTATATTGTAAACTTACCGTCGGTATAGCTAAAAGCAGTAAACATTTATTTGGAAAAGTTGTTCTAATAACTGGTGGTAATAGTGGTATTGGATACGAAACGGCAAGAGATATGGCTGAAAGGGGAGCTAAAGTCATAATAGGTTGCAGAAGTGAAGAAAAAGGAATTACTGCCAGAAATAAATTAATCGCTTGTACAGGAAACAATGACGTGCATCACAAAACGCTGGACCTGGCATGTTTCAAGTCAGTAAGAAAATTTGCTGAGGACATACTGCAGAGCGAGACACGTCTTGATATACTTATCAATAACGCTGGTATACAAGGAACAGAAAAGGTAGAAACGGATGACGGATTGTTGCTTGAAATGCAGACCAATCACTTCGGACCTTTTTTACTTACTTTACTTTTGCTACCGCTATTGAAATCTAGTGCTCCTAGCCGCATTATAAATGTGTCATCAGTTGCTCATATATTTGCAAAACTCGATTTCGACAATTTGAATGGTGAGAAGAGATATAATACGACAGAAGTCTATTGTGTTTCGAAGCTCTGCAGTGTTTTGTCGACTAAGGAGCTGGCAAAACGGTTAAAAGGAACGGGAGTGACAGTTAACGCGTTACATCCAGGGATTGTAGACACGCCTCTACTTTGGAACTTTTCTCTCTTCAGATACATTTTGCCAATAGTCCGACTGGGGGCTAAGACGCCGACAGAGGGAGCGCAGACGACAATTCATTTGGCAGTTTCACCTGAGGTGCAAAATGTTAGCGGTAAATACTTCCAGGATTGCCGCGAGACAAGAACATCTAAAATTGCTCAGGATAAAGAAATTGTTCGGAAAGTTTGGGAAATTTCAGAGAAAATAGTGCTTAATGAACATTAATTTTTTTTTGCTTTAGAATAACTAATATTCTTAACACTTTTAACTGCTATGAAGATCACCTATGACCGTACTGAATGTTTTACAGTGTCTGCTTTTACGACGAACAAATGATAAGTATGTAAATGTAAAAAGAACATATAATAATTTAAAGAAGCGGTAAGTAAGAATTTTTGTGTTTTAATAATCCCAATTAGTTTTC
Source organism: Conogethes punctiferalis (assembly GCA_031163375.1). Taxonomy (NCBI): domain Eukaryota; kingdom Metazoa; phylum Arthropoda; class Insecta; order Lepidoptera; family Crambidae; genus Conogethes; species Conogethes punctiferalis. The sequence continues at coordinate 1,993,103 of CM062083.1, read as the reverse complement.
TTTATAGTAAAATAAATACATTACATTACTTCGTTATAATTTTTAATATATTATGATAGCGTGATTTGATTGACCCATTAAAGGTAGGTAGAATTTCTTCATGTCGAAAAGAAATTATATAAAAATATATGTAAGTATATTTACTATGTAGTTGATTAACTATTGTTTTTACAATACATTTTTTCAAACAAATAAAATAAACCATAAAGACGACAAATAAATTAAATGCCACAAAAGTAAAACTTATGTAGGTTTTGTCTTTACTTTTTTTTGCATTTGTGAAACTGTTCAAATACTTTCAAACCAACAACGGAACCACTCGCATTCAATTTAGATTTTTATTTTCCAAATGGAAGTAGCAGGCAAAAAGTGTGGCCAGTAGTGAGCAAAGAAAAATACTTACTCCCGGGCTCGCTCCTCAGTACATTTCAATATGGAAAGGCGGTTTGAACAACAAAATTATCAAGACTGTCCGGCACCGTATTGCGCCCGGAATAAACGAACTTGTGAATTTCCCGCGATTTCTTGTAAAATATATTTCGCTTTTAGGGTTTCGTAAGTTTCGTCCATAACCCTCACAGTTTCATCAATATGTTTTCGTCTGTCCAAGACCGAACCGGTCTTGGATTTGTCTTGCCTTTGAAATGGTTAGTGCTAAAATGCTGGTCATTAGGCGATATAATATAAAAGCTTTTTGTACTCATTTTTTTTTGTAGTAGCTCGACATAATGGTTTCCCTACACTTGATAGAAAGCGAAAGAGAAGCCCAAGTCGTTGTGACAACGGGAAAGTAGCTGGTCAGTTGCCACCGCCATGCCGGCCCAACCCTAACCCCCACGAGCTTCGGAAACCCTACTCACCGGCAGAAACACGACCTAGAGGTCATTTCGCTGCGATATTCTATAGGTTGGAGGTCCTTCCCCGGACGGGCGGCTCAATTCGAGCGAAGAATCGCTTTGCCCTACCTCTCTTAAGTGTAATAAAGATTCAATTAATAAAAAAAAAACAAGAAATAAATAAATAACAAAATTCAGGAGTTATAGAGGCCTAACTTATGGAATGCGCTTGGTTCGTAAAAAAATAATTAGGCAGCCTCATAAATTGACTCCAAAGCGTATTATTTCGATCAAACCCAAAATGTAAGGTCACGACCGTTTGAAATATTAGACGTGACCAAATATCAAACATAAATGTTCACAGGAATGTTTATTTTGAAAGAAATCAAGAAGTTACAAGATATTGAATTTTTGCTCGACTTGGCAGGGGCACTGCCGTGCCCCTAGATTTCTTAACTGCTTAAGAAACTCCCAAGCCAAGCCAAACACAAAATCGTACTAATTATCGCGGACAAGGTTTGAAATAAAACAATGAAGAGATCGAGTAACAAGTAAAAGATACAATACCGTCTTCCCTCTGGCTGCAATACAAACTGCATTACGCTCTAGACTATGGCACTCAAACTTTAAGAGACCAGGAGTTTATTCAAGGCATCTTTTTGTATAGGATTAAAAAAAGTCTATACCTACTTGTGTTCATGTAAAAGTAGATAAATATTATTGAAGTTGTGTTTACTTTCTGTTGAAAAAAAAATGGATTTTTATTTTCAAATAAAAACAGAACTATTCAAACCGAACGCCGCAGCGTGGTAAGCCGTACAAATCTAGAGACTCCGGGGAAGGACCTTCACTATTAGATGTGCTAAGGAGTAATCTATAGAGAATACCACAGCTAAATTAATGACCTCCGGGTCTTGTTTCTGCCGGTGAGTAGGATTTCCGCACCTCGTAGGGTGAGCGCTGTATCGGCAGCAAGGGATTAGGGTTGGATCGGCATGGCGGTGGCAACTGACAGGTGACTGACCGGTTATTTGCCCGTTGTCGCTACGACTTAGGCTTCCTCTTCCTATCTTTTCTTACTAGAGCAGAGGCTATTAAAACTTTTATTATCACGTGCATTTATTAAAAAGTTTTGATTTTAATTAAACGCGAAACTTACAATTTTATATTATAGTACATACTATTATAACATACCGTTCACAGGTTGATTAGTTAAACTTAGATACCTATATTATATCAGTTATTGTTACCACCATAATTATAACTTTAATCAGACATGTATGTAACCTAATTAAAGTGAAAAATTCTACAGAGAGCTACCAAACTTTGAGAAACACCAGCATTCCTCTAGACAAAACAAACTAAGTGCGCATAAAAAATTTTAAAAGCATAGCAATTTAAACGAGAGCCTAGGCGGTGTTCAAAGCCTGTGGAAATCTGAAAATGGCGGAAAATTTTCGAAATAAACCTGGCATATAATCCGGTGCGACTCAAAGGTCGGCAGTCACAATGCATTATGCAGCGGGCTTTTCGACGCCCGCTCTGCCGGTCGGCGCCTCTTTGTGGGGTCTGAACAAGTCACAAGATCTGTAAAGTTAAATAAGAAAATCAAGTAGTGTAAAACCATCTCTTTTTTTAGACTAAAAACGGAAGCCTATTACAAGACATCGTTGTCTTTCAGTTTGTCTATCACCAGGCTATGCACATCCTTAGTGCAAGCCTTAAAACAAATAAAAAAATTAAAAAAAAAACACCAAGCTGTATCTTACGTAGTTAGAAATTGTATGTAATTCGATTGCCTTAATTATATCTAAATAAATAAATAAATTTATTTAAATAAAGAAATAACCCAAGACATGCCACGCTGAACCACACGTCGCCATCTAGCCCCAGACTAGACCGAAGCCTTTCTTATGGGAACTAGAAAACTTACTTAGATACTTTTTTTTGTAAATAAATGTATAGTATACATAGTAAACACCCACCCATACCAATACAAAAAGATATATTCATGAACACAATTTTTTTTACTGTGCGGGAATCGAACCCACGACCCTTGGCTCAGAAAACAGAGATCGCTACCAAATGAGCCATAGAACCAGTCAATACAATTGTAAAGAACCAAAACCGCTAATCGTTCCCAACTTAATCCAGTCATTTACGGTTTAATGCTATAGCTTGTACCTACAATAGTAAGTACCCTTAAGTTTCTCGGGCAGAATTGAACACCAAAATGCGCGATATTATGTTAGAGCCAAGAACGATTCACTAAATCGTTTTTATTCCGTTGTTCTGCGGATCTGGAAACGATATGTTGAGATTCCTTTGGTTCAGCTTACATTGCTAAGTACTCCCTTGCTAAAAGGTTTGGATAGCAAGAAAACCGTCTTTTTTAAATTGTTTACATTTGGAAATGAAATCAAATACTATAAGGTTACTCAAGATTATCCATGGTCAAAAATGGTGATCATGACCAGACGGTCATGATGATGACACCATCATCATCATTATCAGTCTATTGCAGTCCACTGCTGGACAAAGGCCTCTACAGTGTTCGGACGAAAGTAGTAGTTCATCAATCAAATACCTTTATCTGACGTTTAGTTCTTTAACTTAAATGTCATTGTCATTAAAGAATTTATAAGCGGAAAAAACCACCTACTCATTAGAATTTTGAATGTAATTTACCGATAATGTTTACATTTGAGATACAAGTTAACATTGTTTGCGTTAGAAAACGCGTTTAATAATAAATACGACAGTTAAAGTCCATTCATTATTCATTTTCGTAAATTCAAATTACCTAATTGAAATGAAACGTCCGAAAGTACAGTCATATACAAAATTATACGTTACATAAGCGGTATTTTACCTATTTTTTATGCATGTCGTGGCAACTTGTAATTGAAACAGCACTGTTACATGTACCGTCTATGCTTTAGTATTATGTCATTCGCTGGTGTATGTATGTTTTGTAAGTTGTCCTATTAATAAAAATAAAATAAATAAAATATTTTACTGACTACTACCTGTTTGGCCAAGTTGCAGGCGCAGCTACGGTATGGGGCTCAGAAAATTACCGAGGCAAACCTGCCTGTCGTAAGAGGTGACTAAAGGGGCTTTATGGTCTTGGTGGGGTTGGGGTCCCTCTGGGTCTTCCAACCTCCTTCAAATAGAGCGCTTGTAGTGGATTACTGACGGGCTTAGTGAGTATTCTCCGCTAGATAGAATTGTTGTGTCCCACATAACACAGGTATCTTGTACCCAGGGCCTTGGTGTAAAGCCATTCCCGGCAAAAAAAATGTAAACAATCGTAGGTACCAGCCACTTTATAACCCTTCTCTTACTGGTCGGGAGATTAGATTGGATTAGATGTTTTGTTACAATTTATTGGAGAAACCTTACAAAGCAGATCGCTTCCTGGCTGTCTTTTTAAATTTCAGACTGCTTTTATACTGAGGTTAGAGTTTGCTGAATCATGTTTGCGGAAATTATGAAAGTTGTAACACTTTTGAGTGCAGCTGTACAGCAAAAAATGTTTCTTTACCTGAAATAAATGAGTGAAATAGATACTAATGAATTGGTTTAAAAATTAAGAGGCCATTAACTAAGTGGACTTCCTCATTTAGAATTTACCAGTCGCCCTAAATGGGGTTGTACGTCTAATAAAGATCAGTGAAGTGGAGTTTTGGCCTTCTAAGAAAAGGGGTCCGTTACACGCGAGTAAACAAACAATATGGTGTTTGTTACTTAATGATTTTTGTTTTAAACTTTGTGAGAATAATGATTTTGCAGGAATTGTTCTAGGGAGATATTTTAATGAGGCAATGAATTGTTTTGTTTTTGTTATTGGTAAACAAACCCGTGGAACATCCGTGAAGTGCTTTCGCTCGCTTGGAATTAGTAAGCAGAGCTATGTATAGGCCAGCATGGCAGTGGCAACACACGACTGATTGATAAGGTTACTTGTTGCCGCATAACTTGGGCTTCTTTCCCGCGTTCCACCAGGTGACGGAAATCCACTTTGCTGTTCCACTATAAAAAAAGGACAAGCGAAAACCCTGAAGTTGACGGAACAAGTCACTTGACACTCATTACGTTCAGGTCGATCCTCAAAGGAAATTATTTCTACCCATAAGGAAATAAAATGGGTATAGCTTACCCTAAGTGTTGCGGAGGTCTGATGGCAGTCGCTCTGTGTAAAAGCTTAGCCCTCGCCAAATCTCTCAGTTTGGGAAGCCGACCCTGAGACAATCGGGAAAAAGTCTAGGATGATGATGAAGTAACGAAATACCCTACCTACAAATTCCTCAAGAACCGGCAAGGCATTTCTGACTCCCCTGCTGTTGCGATATATACGGGCTGAAGTTCTCACTTACAATCTGATGATCTTTAATCCAATTACCGCTTCTGACTTAGAAAAAAGGAAAAGTTGTAGTATGAAACAATTAATTCCATTTTGTTTACGAGGTTGACATAGAACCAAAAGTTTTTACATAAGTAGTCTCTTCTCATCCTATTCCTTTCATTGTATACTTACCCCAAAGACTCCTAACAAATGAGGCTATTGTACATATTCCGCCTTCCCAATAATATAACATGTGCTTAACATTGTGACATTTAGGAATTATGCAGGGGCCGTTGGCACTGTGCCATAGCTTCGGACGGCTCAAGAGAACCGACCTAGACTGAAGGCACCTAAATAATGACTATAGCTATTATTTTACATAATATTGCATGCCAAAATGCTAGATAAAGTTGTCTGCTACTGCAGTGGACAGAACAAAATCTGGTTTTCTATTTCAAGGTTTATGTAGAAAAATTACCCTTAAAGCCTACTATGAAGTGTAGTAGATATGAACATAGGGACAGTCAGAAAATAAAAGCGACTTTATATTATACTATGTAGTGACACAAAACCTACCACATATGAAAGCCCTTTTTTGGTTAGTCCGTTTGGAGACTGGCCGCTTGTCGCAAAAATTCAGTCGGGACATGAATCATCAATATTTTTTTTCATGCAAGAGGCAGCAGACGAGCAAATGTGATGCTTGATGGTAAGCAGTCGACACCGCCCATGGACACCCGAAACTCTAATCGAATTCTGGGATCCCTGCCGGCCTTTTAAATAGAAGTACGCTAGTTTCTTATAGGCTTCCAGTCGTAGCTGTTCGGAAAGACTGTCGCAGAGAGTTTGTTTCACAAAACCGATGCGCGAGGCTAAAAGTTCCTTATTAGGCATATAGTAGAACATCGCCAACTTTCGAGATGATGAGGATGGAATCGCAATCGGTTACGCGTGGTGCGGTGAAGAAACTCAGCTGCAGGCAGTAAGCCAAACAATTCTTCAGAATATTCCCCGTGATAGATGTGTTAGAGAACGCACAAGGTACAACGCGTAGGCTTTTCTCTATGAAGGGAATAGCCCCTATTATGAGCCAATATATAAAAAACCATATTACTCAAGATTCTACGCGCCTCCTTAAACGAGCCCTAATTATCCCATAAACTGTATGATATCATCATCATCCCAACTAAGTTATTTAAGATGGACGCGTAATTAGCGTCTGCGTGCGTGGCATAAATCAAACTAGCCGAGCCAACGATGGTCCAAGGTAATTTTTTCCGTCTCGCTCAGTGATAAATGGTTCCTGTGAAAAGGCGGAATTTCCTTCGGCGGGGTATTATTCTTGAGCATGCTCGATATTGAATCGTAAGTAACGATGCTATAAATCTTTTGGGTGTGGAATTTGAAATTAGGCTATAGTCACAGTCACTTTAGTTGACACTATGTAAGGGAAACCGTGGCAGTAGATTGAAAATTACTTTAAACGGATGTTTTATCACCTTGGGAAGGGTCAATGACCTGATCAGCGCGTTTGGAGTAGGCCACGAATAAGGCATTGTAGAAATACGTAATGGGGATCGGTATATACGATAACGGCCTAACGGGCATCACGTATTACGGCGTGTTCACAAACGTTACTATGCGACGCGCGGACGCACAGTGACCAAAATAGTGTTGGTGTTTGTGAACCTGTGCGTTCGCGTGACGCATAGTAACGTTTGTGAATACGACCGTGAAGCAACCACAGTACTTAGACTGTCTAAAACCAAGTGAAGCAAAACCTGCTCATCATATTTTGATTCATGGGCCTTCTCCTGCGTAGATAGTTGTCATCTAGTATTAATTGTATAACGATTCTGTTCCATCTGTTCTCCTGAAGAAAGTACAGGTGTGCAGGATGGCCCCTGCACAATAACCTGCCCAATCGCATTTTAGCTAAGCTGTTTATACGTTACATCAGCGATTTTCGTTTGAGAGCGAATAGAAATATTTCTTCGTATTTATGCTATCGATGAGTCGCCACATACTACTTACGATACTTTGGCAGTCGCGTCTGCCTCTGTGACGCCATCTATAGGTCGCCTGCCATTGGGTGATGACTTTATTCATCCATCTTTCAGAATCCATCCTGCAGACGTGTCCCGCCCATTCCCACATTAACTTCGCTGTATTCGCCGCCGCCTACTTCTACGACATCTGTCTAGGAACGAGTATTCTATTATATAAAAAAGAAAAATATTACAAATCCATCTACGCCTCCGTAATAACCCCATATCAGTAACAAACCAAAGTTCAAAGAGCGAGACCCGGCATACATCTACATCCAAATACCACCTCGCGATTTAAAAGCAAATCTCAGGAAGTAAAGGTTATAAACTTTTGTATTTGCGCGAGCGAACATCAAAGAAAACATCACACAAAAAGGGGTTTATGATGTAGATTTGTGAGTAAAACACACTTATAAGGGATTCAACATACAAGTAAAGGATAGAATAGAATAAATATCTTTATTCATTATAGACTTAAAACAAGTGTTTATGAATGGTGCGCCCTGGGCTTAGAACCATCTTCGTCAGCTTTTCGTATTCTATATTATATTCCAGTTATTTACAAAAAAAATGTATCTAAGTAAGTTTATCAGTTGTCTAGTACCCATAGTACAAGCTTCGGCTTAGTTTGGGGCTAGATGGCGCTGAGTGGCCCAGCGTGGCATGTCTTGGGTTATTTATTTATTTATTTATTTATTTTATTTACCACTTTAAAAAAACGTCTGGAGGCTTTTTTTTATAATAGCTCGACATAATGGCTTCCCTACGCCTGATGGAAAGCGAAAGAGAAGCCCAAGTCACTGTGACAACTGGCAAGTAACTGGTTAGTTACCTGTCAGTTGCCACTGCCATGCCGGCCCAACCCTTACCCCCCACGAGCTCCGGAGACCCTACTCATCAGCAGAAACAAGACCCGGAGGTCATTTGGCTGCGGTATTCTATAGGGTGGAGGTCCTTTCCAGGACGGGCAGCTAAATTCGAGCGAAGATTCGCTATGCCCTACCTCTCTTAAAAGAGTTTTTCTCCAAATCGCCACTCTGGGTAGGCGGGTCAGTGATCGCAGAGCGTAGCTTCTCGCTCCGGTGACGCTGCTGCCCGTCATCGGCCTGTGGTATTTAGCTATGCCTTCAATCGGTATGTTCTACCACCACCAATGAGTTGCCAGAGCCTCGTTTGCTATAGAGCTGGATTCACCATGGGCTGGTCAAGATTGGAGCGAAAAGATGATAGGTCGGATTGCAGTCATTAATTTTGTTAACAATTATTAATTAAACAAAATTATCGGATTTCAAGGGAAACAGACAAATTTGCCCGTTGTCAAATTCGTGCGTTCCAGGAATGGAATAGACGCCGACATCCTTCGAAAGGAAAAACCTTAGCGCCCTTGAAAAGGAGCCGATCTTATTATGTTGAAGGCATTGTTTCAATCTGAGCTCTGCCAACGCGCTCCGGTTTTTTGTATCAGGAAAAATATTTGCATCGCCATACAATTTTTTATACTTTAACAGCCTATTATTCCATGATTTATGATGGATTTTTATTTTTCTTTTTTTTCTTCCTTGTTCATATGATTTTGTAAATGATGGGAAGATATTATAAATTCTTATCTTTGCTTTTGTGCAATGCATAAAGTTCGAAAGATACGTTATGTTCTTGTCTTATTTTTTTAAATACATAATTTTAGTAATAATAGGAAGTCAACAAGAAACTCTATTGTGTTGAAAGTTCTCAATATTTAAATTTAATCTCGAAAAGCTATATACGCAATTCTGTAAAAATGGAAAAGATTTTGATTTAAAACCAGAAGTGCAATTTATGAAATGTGAAAAAATATAATTTTGAAAATTAAATAAATTAAAAATACAACACCGTAATAAAGTAGGTACTTCTTTATTGTTCATCTTTGCATCACATTGTGTAGCTTAAAAACTATAAATCACATATCACAGTATATTATTTACTATCTGATTTCTGAACAATGTATCTTAAGGGTAGAATAACACGAGTATTATAATGATTTTAAATAAAACTATAACAAAACTCGGTTTTTAATACTATTTATATTTTAATTAAATCACTTACTGCACTGCAAATGTAAGGTTTCGAATAATTAAAAACAATTTTCATTACCGATTCTCCTTTGCATTTTGAAAGCAATCAAAAATACCATAACCTTTAAAATCTAGGGCTTTCTTTTTCACTTAGACTTAAGTGAAGTAGAACTATAACGCAGGCTAACTCAAAATGGAAAAACGTGTTTATATCGCGAACACTTAGAGCTATGGAAGGGGCTATGTTTAGCGTCTCTCTGCGGGATCGGATCCAAAATGATCTTCTTTTTTTTCTAAATGACTACGATGATGGCCAGGCTGGTCTTTTCATCATCAACGGACTTGTGGGGGGGGCGGAAGGCTCTCACCCCTAGGTCCAAAATGAGGTTATCCGACAGAGAACCAAGGTCGTCGACATAGCTCACCGGATTAGTAAGCTAAAGTGGCAGTGGGCTGGCCATATCAGCCGCAGAACAGATAGCGTGTGTTTTTTTTTGGATAAACGGGCCTGTAGTGTTCGTGTTTTTCCACAATATAAACACATTTTTTCAGAAATGTTGAGTTATGTCAGTGTTTTAATAAAGAGTATTATATTTATTTAAACTTTATTGCACCAAATGGTACAAAAGGCGAACTTAATGCTAGGAGCATTCTTCACCAGTTAAGCTTTACTTCATGCAGAGAGCAGTTGTTTGTGCGGTGAGTGTTGAAGAGAAACACAGAGAGTATATTAATAGTTACTTGTATGGATAAATACTCTACAATGAAAAAAAGTAAGTAGTCTTAATAGTGAACAACTTGTTTACCAGTATAATTACAATTAAAAAGCTGATCTAAGATGTCTTTGCATTCAAGGCTTCCTTAGATTGTGTCAGTCCATATTTCTCTTTTAGCTCAGGGTCGCTTTCGATGAGCGCTCTGCCTTCAGGGCTGTCTATGGCAGGCCCTTGGCCGTGGTGCATATCTTCGGTGTACACTAACTTTGGGTTCCTTCCAGTGCCGTAAATCTGTAAAAGAAAATGCGAGAATCTGTAAATTAAATTCAAGATAATGTGATAAATCAATAACTGACCAAGATACAATCAATAAACATGTAAAATAACAGTAATAAAGATAACAATAAATAAATATTACACAACATCACATACATTGTTCCGATCCCAAAGTAAGTAGCTTATGTACTTGTGTTATGGGTATCAGAACAACGAAGGTACCACAAATATATTACTTAAATACAAATATAAACACCCAGACACGGAACAAACACAAATGTTCATCTCACGAATATTTGTCCCGAGTGGGAATCGAACCCACGACTCTTGGTTCAGAAGGCAGGGGTTACTACCAATTGAACCACCGAGCCAGTAGAAATATATTTTCAAAATAACTATCAAGGGGTGATTAGTCGATCACTAATAAACACATATGCCAAAAATGCAATCAGTAAAATTTTTGTCTGTCTGTCTGTATGTTCGTTATAGAAACAAAAACTCCTGGGCAGGTTATAACATACTTTTCATCACGCTACAATAAATAGGAGCAGAGCAGTGAAGGGAAGTGTTAAGAAAACGGGAGAAATGTTTATTTCTATGAAAACTACTGCATGGAATTAAATGCGGTTTTCGCCAATGTATTGCTAAAGGTCTATCTTAAAATTTAGGTACCATTTTATGGAATTCAGATATTTTTAAAACCCGATTCACGCGTGGACGCCGCACCGCTAGTAGTAAGGGTTTTCTGGTGTGATGTCGTGAGCTACGCGAAGCGAAGCGAGGCCGTGTCGCTAGTAAGTAGTATAATAAAGAAGAACGAACCTTGTCCCAAATGGACATGTTGAAGCCGAAGTTACAGTGGTGATGCTCGTGGTGGAGATCGTGGAACTTCGCGTCGGGCTGCCACGGCTGCCACCACTGCGCCTTGAAGTCGATGCCCGAGTGGTCGATGATGCCGTGGTAGTAGTTGTACATCGCCACCGAGTAAAATGGCACTGGAAATAATGTTTATTATTAACTAGCTGTGCTCGCGACTTCGTCCGCGTGGAATAGTTATTTTTTACCCGTTTTTTTTACATTTTCCATTATTTCTTCGCTCTTAATAGTTGCAGCGTCATGTTATATAGCCTAAAGCCTTCCTCGATAAATGGTCTATTCAACACAAAAAGAATTTTTCAATTCGGACCAGTAGTTCCTGAGATTAGCGCGTTCAAACAAACAAACAAACAAACAAACAAACAAACTCTTCAGCTTTATAATATTAGTTAAGATATCAGACAACATCACATACATTGCTCCGATCCCAAAGTAAGTAGCTTAAGCACTTGTGTTATGGGTATCGAAGGTACCACAAATAAATACTTAAATACAATATAAACACCCAGACACGGAACAAACACAAGTGTTCATCACACGAATGTTTGTCCCGGGTGGGAATCGAACCCACAACCCTTGGTTCAGAAGGCAGGGGTCACTACCAATTGAGCCACCGAGCCCGTCGTATTATTGTTACTGTTGATGCTAAAATAATAATCTTCTATACTTATAATAAATCTGTAGAGAGGTCAATTCTATACATGGAAAACCTATATTTTCAAAATAACGATCGATACTGATGCTAAAAATGCAATCAGTAAAATTTTTGTCTGTTTGTCTATCTGTATGTTCGTTATAGAAACAAAATCTACTTGACGGATTTTAACGCAACTTGGTACAGTTATTCTTCATACTCCTAGGCAGGTTATTGTATACTTTTTATCGCGCTACGATCAACAGGAGCAGAGCAGTGATGATAAGTGTTGGGAAAACGGGAGAAATTTTTATATGTATGTTTAAACGCACATCACGCAAAAACTACTACATGGAATTCAATGCGGTTTTCCCCAATGTATTGCTAGAGGTCTAACTTAGTCTGCAGGCAGATGATGTTTATTGTATCAGATTATTCGAATAAAAGAGATTGGTTCTCTTAAATTTATAGCTTTTGGATGCAAACTAGCCTATGCCAATGGCAGACGTCTGGGTAGGAACTTACTAACTCTGAGTAGGTCTTATCTATACTTATAATAAATCTGTAGAGAGGTCAATTCTGTACATAAAATATTTTTTCAAAATAACTATCAGGGGGTGATAAGTGATCGATACTGATACCAAAAATGCAATCAGTAAAATTTTTGTCTGTCTGTCTGTCTGTCTGTCTGTCTGTATGTTCGTTATAGAAAAAAAAACTACTGAACAGATTTTGACGAAACTTGGTACAATTATTCTTCATACTCCTGGGCAGGTTATAGGATACTTTTCATCACGCTACAATCAATAGGAGCGGAGCAGTGACGGGAAGTGTTGGAAAAACGCGAGAAATTTAAACCTGTATGTTTGAACGCGCATTACGCGAAAACTACTGCATAGAATTGAATGCGGTTTTCACCAATGTATTGCTAGAGGTCTAACTTAAAACTTAGGCACAAGGTATAGATGGGTATTATATGGAAGTCCGTTATTTTTGAAACCCGATATCCACGCGAGCGACACCGCTGGCACAGCTAGTGTGTAAATAAGACTAGTATGAGCAACAATATTATTTTCGTTCTTGTAATAATACTCTCTTATGAATGTTGGAAACAGGTGCAAGTAGTTTCATTGTAATGAATACTTGATGATATACGCCAGACAATGCACAACATTCCAAGGTAAATGCGTAATATTCTTTAAAATTTTATCTTCAATATCTATATCTATCTATACTTATAATAAATCTGTACAGAGGTCAATTCTGTACATCTATACTTTACCCCCCACGAGCTCCGGAAACCCTTCTCACCGACAGAAGCACGACCCGGAGGTCGTTTGACTGCGATATTCTATAGGGTGGAGGTCCTTCCCCGGACGGGCCGCTCAATTCGAGCGAAGATTTGCTATACCCTACCTCTCTTACATTGTGACATCTGCAACATCAGGAGCTACCTACAGCTGCGCTGCCAGTCTTTAAGGAAGAGGTAAGCTCTTTTCTTGAAAATTTAGAGGTCTTATCGGTCAAGAAATACCGCTGGCGACAAAGCATTCCATAGTTTAGTTTTGTCGTCGCTCCCGCTCCCGGGGCCGTCCAGTTTGCGGTCTTACAAAGCAGGCTCAAGCTAATTTCTTTTGGATAGGAGGTATGTATGTCGCAGTCATCTGGTTGAATCTCCTATTCAATTGAATCGCTAGCGCGTTCATTGAATGACGACATTCAATTGAATGACTAGACCGAACGTTGACTAAACACGCGTCACTTAACGTCCAACTAGGTAGCGGATTGAAACATAGCCCTTTGAAAAGAGCGGACGTAAAAGCAGTCAAGTGATTGTAATTTAGTTCATTTTTTTCCCGCGCGGCGTTAGTAGTCACTAAAACAAATATGGCGTCGAACATGATCACCTGAGTGTTGATATTTTTTTGATTAGATTTACTTTAAACTTACTTATACGTAATAAAATAGTGTGACAGCATGGATTTACCTATTAATACGCCGCCTCCGGATACTTTTAAAGAAAAATTATAAACTAAACATAACACAGTCGGCTTTTACCCATTCAACGACTATGCTAAAATGACGTTCAGTCAAGACGTTGAACGTTTCATTCAATAACTTGACGAGTTGTCCTTTAGGCATTCAATTAAATGTCGTCATTCAATGAACGCGTTAGTCATTCAATTGAATAGCAGATTCAACCAGATGACTGCGACATGCATATGACGTCTTTTTTAAAGCTTACTTACACCAATGCACTGGACAGATGAAGAGCGGCAGACACATAGTGAGCTGTATGTGCATGATCTCGATCGGGTGTATGGCGGTCACGGAGAAGGCGGTGGGCTGCTTATACTTGTGGTGCAGCTTGTGGAAGTGCTTGTACAGGAACGGCGTGTGGTACATGCGGTGCAGGATGTACGTGGTATAGTCCTGCAATGGCAGAAGGGGATATTGTAGTATGGACTTGGATTTGTGAGTTCTGAGAAAGAAATCGTGAAGGGGACTTTATAGATCATCATCATCGTCAGCCTATAGGGGATGTAAGGGAGCGACTCTATCGCTCTAAGCCATCCTTACCTGCCCGTGGTGCATCCTGCCGAAGGCTCTGGCAAACCGACTGGTGGCATAACCACGATAGAAGGCGTAGCTCTCAGTATCACAGGCCGATGACGGTCAGCAGCGTCACCGGAATAAGAAGCTACGCCCAGCGATCCCCAACCCGCCTGCCCAGCGTGGCGATTATGGGTATATCCTCTATAATGTTTGCCCTAAGTGGCGAACAACTGGAGAGGCCTATGTCCAGCTATGAACTGCAATAGGATGATGATGATGTCATTCTATTGCAGTTCACTGGTAATTATTGGCCTCTTCAATGATCTACCACTTCGGGCAAACATCTGGATGGTTTAAACCATATTCCCCACGTAGGGTAGGCGGGTTGGCGATCGCATGGCGGAGCTCTTTGCTCTGGTGACGCTGCGGGCCGCACCGGCCTGTGGTATTTAGCTAAGCCATCAATCGTGATGGTTATACCGTCACCAGTCGATTGCCAGAGCTTTGTCTGTTATTAAGCAGGATGAACCACGGGCGAAGGTGGATTGGAGCGAAAAAATAATAGGCCGATCCCTTACATCCCAACCACATAAGGGCACGTTATTTTTGATACATATTTTGTAAAAGCTCTTACTAAAATTAAAGTTTACTCTCATTTTATATAAAAAAATATATACTTACAGAATAAATAAAGACAACAGGAAACTGAAGAAGGAACCATATGTAGCCATATTCGTCGAACTGGTAGTAGACCATTGAAGGGTTTCCGTTGTATATGTAAGTAGCTAAGAAAGCTGAATATGTACCTGTCATACAAAGAAAATGGTTATCAAAAGTAACAATAAAATAACAATCAGACAGCGATACCCATTTGCTTATAAAAAAAACAATAATAATAATCAAGGCTTTAGGCGATTAACACACTGCAATGCATGACGCAGCGCTTGATGAGTGTTCTAGCATTGCTTGTAAGTATCTCTGTTTGTATAGAAAGAACTCACAGTGTACCAAAGAGAAAATATTCGCGCGTGCGTCAAAACACAACATGCAGCGTGGTGTATGACAGTGTGTTAATTACCACAATTGACTGGCTCGGTGGCTCAATTGGTAGTGACCCCTGCCTTCTGAACCAAGGGTCGTGGGTTCGATTCCCGGGACAAAAATTCGTGTGATGAACACTTGTGTTTGTTCCGTGTCTGGGTGTTTGTAATTTGTATTTAAGTATTTATTTGTAGTACCTTCGTTGTTCTGATACCAATAACACAAGTGCTTAAGCTACTTACTTTGGGATTAGAGCAATGTATGTGATGTTGTTTGATATATATTATTATTCATTATAATGTTCAGATTTTCAAGGCCAGAGTGAATCGGTTTTTGCTGGATGAGCGAGACCATCGTAGGCTTTAACGTCGCTTAACATTAAGCGATTTGGTATCAAGTGCCACCCATCACTAGATAGTATAAAACAAGGTCGCTTTTGTTTTCTATCTGTCCCTACATGTATTTTACGTTATGCAACGGATTTTGATGTGTTTTAAGGGGTTCCGTAGCCAAAATGGCAAAAACGGGACCCTTATAGATTCGTCATGTCTGTCTGTCTGTCTGTCCGTCCGTATGTCACAGCCAGTTTATTCCGAAACTATAAGAGCTACATTATTAAAATTTGGTACGTAGATGTGTTCTGTTAACCGCATTAAGATTTTAAAGTAAAATCAGAAAAAAATCCAAAATTTTTGGGGTTCCCCATACATGGAACTGAAACTCAAAATTTTTTTTTTCATCAAACCCATACGTGTGGGGTATCTGTGGATAGGTATTTGAAAATGATGTTGAGGTTTCTAACATCATTTTTTTCTCAGATGAATAGTTTGCGCGAGAGACTCTTCCAAAGTGGTAAAATGTGTGTCCCCCACCCCGTAACTTCTAAAATATGGGCACTATAAAACTGAAAAAAATATATGATGTGTATTACTATGTAAACTACTAACGAAATTAGTTTTAATTAAATCAAGACAGTAGTTTTTTTTTAAACATCATAAATCAAATTACCTAATTTTTTTCATTCAATCAGTGGTACGGAACCCTACGTGCGCGAGTCCGACTCGCACTTGGCCGGTTTTTTTTTAGTAGATAAAGGGATTTAAGATATGTGTGTATAATATATGGACATACTGGTAGTATTACGCCCGTGCGAAGCCAGGGCTGGTCTCTAGTTTCTTAAATAAAAAATACTAAGGATCATGTGAGTATTTACCAGTTACCAGGAGTGACAGGCTGCCCACCATGATCTCGTGCCGCTCCAACTCAGGAGTGATCCATTTGGTCGGCTGCAGTTTCCACTCGTGCGCCAAATGTCTTCTGTTCATGTAAAAGTACCACTGGAAATAAAAAGATCGATTTGAAGAATTTCTGATAATGCGATGGATTCATTTCCTAAACCAGTATCATCCTTATCCATGACAAGAATGCATGGACCTCGCAAGAAATATATTCACTTGTTTGACTTTGTGCAGCTTATTGTTATTCACTAATTGGTAATGTTTCCAGGATTTAAAAAATACCTAGGTGCACCTACAAATCTGAGTGAAAAAAGTGTCCGATTAACCATTTATCTTATATCTAAAATAAATAAACTGACTGAATGACTGAGTGATTGGGTGGTTGTGTGTTACGAAACCTCGAAATTTTTTAGCTAGATTCTTTACTTCATATGTGAGCATTAAAGGTTGTATGAAAGTATGAGGATGTGCGTCATGCTGTAGATAAAAATATGTTCGTTGAGCAAATCAAAACCTCCATTCTTGGCTATAAAGGCTTTTTAAATTTCTTATTGAACTACTATTTATTTGCAGTTTCTAACATAGCACATAACATAGAGAGTTCATGAAATGAAAAGTTGAAATATACTTACATGTAAAAATCCACCGATAAGGAAGTACATACTAAAACTGACGACGTGAGCGCCGATGAAAATGTAACTGAAGTGCTCCATCTTTAGATTCTGAAGCGTTACTAGCTGATAGATCTCCTCCGCGGTGACGTTCGTGTCCGCCTTTGTGTGGCCTGTGGCCTGCTTCAAGGCTGACACTAGAATCACCACCCATTCTCCTGGAAAGTAAATCTATACTTATAATAAGTCTGTAGAGAGGTCAATTCTGCACATGAAATATTTTCTCAAAATAACTATCAGGGGGTGATTAGTGATCAATACTGATGCCAAAAATGCAATCAGTAAAATTTTTGTCAGTCTGTCTGTCTGTATGTTCGCTATAGAAAAAAAAAACTACTAGACGAATTTTAACGAAACTTGGTACGATTATTCTTCATACTCCTGGGCAGGTTATAGTATACTTTTCATTACGCTACTACCAATTGGAACAGAGCAGTGAAGGGAAGTGTTGGGAAAACGGGTGAAATTTTTACCTATATTATGTTTCAAAGCGCATCACGCGAAAACAACTGCATGGAATTGAATGCGGTTTTCACCAATGTATTGCTAGAGGTCTAACTTAAAATTTAAGAAGAACTATTTTATGGAAATCCGTTGTTTTCGAAACCCGATATTCACACGAGCGACGCCGCCGGCACAGCTAGTAAATAATTCAAGACATGCCACGCTGGGCCACACATCGCCATCTAGCCTTAAACTGTAGAACTAAAATTGACTCTTACGAGGCACGTGAAGAGAATGCACCCTACCATTTCTACATCATCAGCTTATCACAGTCCACTGTTGGACATAGGCCTTTTCAGTTGCTCGCCACGCTGAGCAGACGGGTTGGCGATCGCAATGCGTAGCTTCTAGCCCTGGTAGCGCTGCTGCCCGTCTTCGGTTTGTGGTATTTAGCTACGTCTTCAATTGTGTTGGTTATACCGCCACCAGTCGGTCGCCAGAGCCTCGTTTGTTATTCAGCAGAATGCACCACGAGCAGGTGAGGATGGCTTGGAGTGAAAAGATGATGGATCGGTCCTTTACATCCCTAAATCATGAAAAACCATAAACCAAGGGATCCAGAGATACAGCACTGGACTGTGATAAGCTGATGATGATAATGATAAAAACAAGGGAAAAGTTTAGTTTGAAATCTTGTGGGGGATATACAAGTATCAGGTATTTAAAACCATGTATTCAAGAGTGAGAAAACTTAAATACCATCATTATTTTTAGTCATGTTAGGCATAAATATGTGAGACAAAGATTTGCAAAGTAATAATAAAGAACATGTGCCAAAGATAAGTATAGTATCAAGGATTATCACACGGATTAACCCACGATATGAGGCTCCGAAGGTAGCCTTCGGACCACTTAAAGCCTACAATTTAGTAAATTTTAAAATTTCGTACAGTGACGGAAAAGAATACACAGTCATCATCGCTCATTTCTTGTCATAGATGTCTTAAAAATCGACTGGGACTGGTTGAGATTTTAGCTTCACAGCTGTACACTCGGTGAAACTCTCTTGAAGTAAACTACTTTACGACTGTAGCGTTTATGGTAGGGTTCCATCGTGGGTTCCATCTCCACTAGTGGGGTCTCAAAAACGCGCCGGATTGTGATTGTGGGGCTCCTAACCAGAGCAGCACACATATCGTAGAGGATTGTCCTCTCCGGCGTTTGCTGGCGGAATGTGTGAGCTCCATGAACTCATTCCGGCTGCGACAGATTGGCTTCGCCAATTAGATATTGAGTTGTGAGGACTTTAGCACAGAAAAGCCATACGACATGATGATGATGATGGTGGGGTTTTGGGATCTGTCGACGGAAACACAGGTGCAAGGTGCACCCTCTGTTCCGATGGCCGATATTGACATGACCGGAGAAAGATCAGGTTTTTTTTATAGTAGCTCGACATAATGGCTTCTCTACGCTTGATGGAAAGCGAAAGAGAAGCCCAAATCGATGTAGCAACGGGCAAGTAACTGGTCAGTTGGCACCGCCATGCCGGTCCTAATCCCCCACGAGCTCCGGAATCTCTACATACCGGCAGAAACACGATCCGGAAGTCATTTGGCTGCGGTATTCTATAGAATGGAGGTCCTTACCCGGACGGGCGGCTAAATTCGAACGAAGATTCGCTATGCCCTGCCTCTCTTAAACTATGCCTTTCCATGCACTTTCCGTGCATCACCGACAAATTCCTGACTCTGTAGCTGCTATGGAGATTGTTACAGAAAAATCCAGTAACATTATTGGCCCGTCTATTAATGGGTAGAATTTTCGATGAACAAGACAGTCAAGTTTATCTTTTTAACATTATTATGAACATACAGAGAATTATAACATCTTTTACCTCAAAAAAAAAAGATATTGCACATGTACTTGTAATAAAAATAATTACTTCACAACGACTACAATTAGCTGAATACATCATGATAAGATTTGGGATTAATTGGTCACGTAATCACGCTTAATATAACATTGTTTCAGTGGTAGACTGTTTATCAATATTAATATTTTTGATAATACAATGTTGCCAACGTGGTTATCTCAAAATCTGATTGAATTCAAACTTTTCGGTATGCCAGCACTTGTACGGCGTTTGACAGGTTGAAATCAGGAACTCTGACTCCACACTTAACTAGACTATCTCTAACATTTGATCAGTCATTCTCTATGTTGTAGTAATAGCATTTAACCATACTCTACATTAATTTTTAGGGTTCCGTAGCCAAAATGGCAAAAACGGGACCCTTATAGATTCGACATGTCTGTCTGTCTTTGGTACGTAGATGTATTCTGTAAACCGCATTAAGATTTTAAAATAAAATTAGAAAAAAGTCCAAAGTTTTTGGTGTTCCCCATACATAGAACTGCAACTCAAAAATTTTTTTTTCATCAAACCTATACGTGTGGGGTATCTATGGATAGGTACTTGAAAATAATGTTGAGGTTTCTAATATAATTTTTTTCTAAACTAAATAGTTTGCGCGAGAGACTCTTCCAAAGTGGTAAAATGTGCCCCCCCCCCCCCCCGTAACTTCTAAAATATGGGCATGATAAAACTGGAAAAAATATATGATGTGTATTACTATGAAACCTACTAACGAAAATTGGTTTGAATGAAATCTAGACAGTAGTTGTTTTTTAAACGTCATAAATCACATCATTACCTAATTTTTTCATTCAATCAGTGGTACGGAACCCTACGTGCGCGAGTCCGACTCGCACTTGGCCGGTTTTTATTAGATGTGTAAAGTGCTCAAATTTTAATATGCTTTTTCAAACGTAGCCTAAAATGAGTTCTTTCTTCTTCGCAGGCAGCAACTTACTTAGCTGTGCCCCCCTAAAGAGTCCTCTATAGACAGCAACAAAAATAAATTAAAAGGAATATTTTTACTATGGGGTCTTTTCCATTTTTTTATAGTTTAGCTGGTCTATAACATTTCTGCATCCTGTGTTAGTTCCGAAATTTCTACATAAGTACAGCCACAAAATACTTATGAGCATTTCAAGATTCAGTCTCCAGATTGCGTTATGCTTCATTAAACTATTTTAATAATTCAAAGTCATTGCACTAACATTATTGGCATTGTTATAGCTATCTCTACGTCAATTCGTCTGATTGTTTATCAGAGATTTAATACCTGCTCGTCAACATTTGCAGAATTAAAATTATCTATGAGGGGTAGGTAATTACGTTTTGAACAAATCATCAATACAAAGAAAAAAAATTGCCTCGTTTGCACTAAGGCATGGCATATTCTTTTATAGATTTCCTGATGGAAAGGGAAAGTATGACCCAAAACTTAAACGCCAATGGATGAGAATGGAGTAGCTAAATTAATCACTTGTCACGGCCATGCTGGTTTTATTCTACGAAACATATAGGGACATTATAAATATACTAATACGTATAGTATATGTATAGCCAATCACAGACTGATTCCTATAATTATGTTTTGTCGAATGTACTGTGGTTATCAGTTATACGAGTAAACCGTAGGGTTTACCTAATAACTAATCTAGCTAAACTAGTCTAGCTAAAACAGCTAGGCTGAGAAGCTGAAATCTCAAGAAGTCCCTTAGTCAACTTTAGTCAACGCGCGAAGAAATGGGGGGATCGCACCAAAACATTATTTGTCTATGTATCTAACGATGTATTTAAACTTGCCTGGGGACCTATTTATTACATCGATCATTCGTACACACTCTGTACATCTAGTACACCCGAGGTTTTGGGTCCTTCGAGCCGGATACGAATGTATATATTTACTATAAACACCTTATTTGCATCCTTTTTTTTCCCCGGGGAAACTGCGATTAAGCATCACCGCCACTTGGGGGAGTGGCAGGGTATGTGGGACTCTCCTGCCTCAAGGTGTTGGTGAGGCAGGATATACACACTAAAAACTCCGGTCCCTCAATCAGGCGCCTTATGGGGTGGTGCCATGGGGCCTTAAAACTATAACTGCCATGACACCACAAACCCTGCTTAAGCAAGCCCAACTCGCCCTCCTGTAGCGAGAGCGATGGGAGTGGCCCGAAGGGTGGGCCCGCTCCCATTAGATGAAGACGGGGGGTTCCCCACGGTTGCACGGTTGTGCACCTTATTTGCACCCTCATCATCATCATCATCATTATCATCAGCCTATTGCAGTCCACTGCTGAAAATAGGCCTCTCCATTTTTTCACCACTTAGGGCAAACATCTGGAGGATATACCCATAATCGCCACGCTGGGCAGGCGGGTTGGCGATCGCAGGGCGTAGCTTCTCGCTCCGGTGACGCTGCTGCTCATCATCGGTCTGTGGTATTTAGCTACGCCTTCAATTGTGATGGTTATATCGCCACCAGTCGGTTGCCAGCGCCTCGTTTGTTATTCGGCAGGATGCACCACGGGCAGGTGAGGTTGGCTTGGAGCGAAAAGATGATGGGTCGCTCCCTTACATCCCTTGCACCCTACCAATGTCTATTTAAGAAGACGTATTCACTCGTTCTCACACCCAGACACCAATACAGACGCACTTTTATCATATTTTTTTATAAATTGAGTACGTTCGTACTTCTAATTTATCTTTAACTACATACGCTTGCACTTAAATTTTAAAACTGGTTTGTATAAAGAGGACTATCTAATGATTGTATCAAATTAGACTGACAGATCTGATAATGTTAATTATTTTGTAGATTTTTCAATAAGCCTTTGTTAAAAACTTATAAATTGCTTCGATTTGTTTAAATGTTTTATGAATACTCATTTAGTTATATGTATTGATCTGTTATATATAAGTTATATATCTGTTATATATAGGATTATAAATCCTTAAGGAGATTGTGTGACTACGGCTTTCATAGTGTCGTTTTACGACCCTTCTAAAAGATCCTTGATTACAAGAAAGGGACGCGTGTACTGGAAAAGACCACAGCGAAGTAGCACAGCGAAGGTTCGGCGAATTTATGAACTACCGCTTCTTTATAGACCTAGTTCTCATTGTCTGCATTTTTAATAACAATAACTAAATAACCCAATACATGCCACGCTGGGCCACACATCGCCATCTAGCCCCAAACTAAGCCGAAGCGTGTATTATGGGTACTAGACAACTGATAAACTTACTTAGATACTTGTTTTTTTGATGATGATGATGATTATCTTACCTCTTAATGTCGCTCCGAAAGTGAACACTGCTAACGTAGCAATTATAGTCCCCAGAAACGACGGTATTTTGTTGAAAAACTTTTCTAAAGGCTGAGCGTAACACTCGATCCATTTAACGCCTTCCTGGAGCGGGTCCCAATATCTAGGCTTCTCTTCTGTGGCATCTGTGACACCGGGTCCTTTAGCTTTATTTTTGTCCCCATTTCGGGTCCTTTGTCTTGCCTCTACAGTCATTCTAAAAAAAATTATCACTGAATAAAAAAAATGTTTATTTAAAACCTTTGAGCTGAAGGAAAGACTATTCCGATAGGACTACCGATAACCATTCTAGTACATTTTACAGAATAATAAATCGTTATCGCTCGGAGCATAAATCATACGCTTTTTAACACTTTGCTGGTACTTAGAATAAAAGATTGATATTTATTTCTAATAAGATTATGCTGTAAAAAATATTAGTCATTTAAATTCCCACCAATAAATATGAAATTTTATACCTGTGTTTGTATCATAGGTTATCAACCTAATTGCGCAAAGTATTAAGTGCACATTTTATGCAAATAAAAGATATAAGTAAATAAACATAAATTATATTGTGTGCCAACCCGCCTGACTAGCGTGGCGATTATAGGTTTTTCCTCCAGATGTTTGCCCTAAGTGGCGAACAACTGGAGAGGCCTATGTCCAGCAGTGATGATGAAGGAATATGTTTAGTTAACTTTAATAATTAAGTTATTGTTCAGTATTCAATAATCTTAAACTATTTTATTTAATGTTAACAAAGTTTACATTAAAATTAATATAGACCCCGGTTTAAACATTTTATAGTGGAATGAAATTACAACTAAACATTAACAACTGTTGTCCCCAACTACGAGTATTATGGACTTACACGTAACAAGAGTTGTTTTTAGAAACTATTTAAATAGTATACGTATATAAATATAAACATATTATTTACAAAACAAAAACATACCCACTTTACTGTAGAAGTATTAATTTAAAAATTAAAAAACGTCCGAGGACCACAGACTACCACATGTTAATAAATAATTGATTTCGCTAAGGACAGGTATGCTAAAATTGGCGATAACAATCCTGATTTACGTAATAAAAAATCGAGATAGTATTGTATGTATCTTTAATTCGATTAATCATAAACAAAGATAATTAAAAAACTGAAAATAAAATACCCCGAAACGATAATATTAAATTTAACAAAATAAACGTTTTGGAAAAAAGTAATTAAGTATTCTTAATAAATTGTAAAGTGCTTTTACGCTGTCTATAATACTCGTGTTTCTGCCGAGTAGGGTTTCCGGAGCTCGTGGGGGGTTAGGGTTGGGCCGGCATGGCGGTGGCAACTGACAGGTAACTGACCAGTTACTTGCCTGCTGTCACAGCGACTTGGGCTTCTCTTTCGCTTTCCATCAGGCGTAGGGAAGCCATTATGAATAAATAAATAAATATAAATATTAGACAACATCACATACATTGCTCTATTAGTCCCAAAGTAAGTAGCTTAAGCACTATCGATGCTCATCTACACTAATATTATAAAGAGGACAGATTTGTATTTTTGCATGTAGCGAATAAACTCAAAAAGTACTGGACCGATTTTAATAATTCTTTTTATATTAGAAAGCTACTAAGGCTAAGGCTATATTTAGTTTAAAAATGTTTATCTGAAACATCCGAAGCGAAGCGAGGGCGCATCACTAGTATTTATAGAAATTGCTTTAGGTACCTATTATTCTACGTTCTTCATTACTACTATTCATCATCCTCTTAGCGTTGTCCCGGTTTGTGCCTCTAGGCCCTGGGTCCGCTTTGACCATGATCCCAGATTGAGCGAGTCTGGTTATTACATTGAAGCGACTGCCATCTGACCTTCGTAACCCTCAGAAAGGGGAACCAGACAAATTTGGATCATGGTTACACATTCAGAGTTAAACTGGATGTGCAGGTTTCCTCACGATGTTTTCCTTCACCGCTAAGCTAGTGGTATATAATTCCGCACATAGATTTTTGCAAATCCAGTGGTGCGTGCACTGCGCGGATTGGAACCGACGACCTCACGTGTGTGAAGCGACGATCTTACCACTAGGCTACCACGGCTCCCTACATTACTACTATTATCTACGTTAATAGGTACTTATGTCCATGCGTGATTTACTGTCTTTATTAATTAAATTCAAACAGTTATTGCAAACATATGCATACAAGATACCGTTAACTATTCGTAGTGCACATGCACCCAGCAAGGGCGAGACAATTGACACACAATGTATTATGTCAATTATTGCTTAAGAGTAATCTTGTTCTATCTATTACTTATAATAAATCTGTAGAGAGGTCAATTTTGTACATTAAATATAATTTCAAAATAACTATCAGAAGGTGATTAGTGATCGATACTGATGCCAAAAATGCAATCAGTAAAATTTTTGTCTCTCTGTTTTTAACGAAACTTTATGCAATTATTCTTCAAACTCCTGAGCAGCTTATAGTATAGTTTTCATCACGCTACAATCAATAGGAGCAGATCAGTGAAGGGAAGTGTTGGGAAAACGGAAGAAATTTTATCTGTGTGTTTGAACGCGCATCACGCAAAAACTACTGCATGGAATTGAATGCGGTTTTCACCAATGTATTGAAAAAGGTCGAACTTAAAATTAAAACACCATTTTACGGAAGTCCATTATTTTTGAAACCCGATATTCACGCGTGCGACGCCGCTGGCACAGCTGGTTAGACATAAATCTTTTGTACTAAATATGCCAATTATGAGGTTGGCGTCACCTGCTGAAATGAAATGAAAATAATGATCATCCTACCAAACAACAAACGAGACGCTGGCAACCGACTGGTGGCGGTATAACCATCACAATTGAAGGCAAGGCTATATCTTAGCATCATTGGCATCGACGTTCGTGGCAACCTAAATCAGCGGGATTATATCGAGGGTATCATAAAAACAGCTTCCCGCAAACTCGGAATCCTGAACAGAGTGAGACGGCTTTTTGTTATTAGGCAGGATGCACCACGGGCAGATGAGGTTGGCTTGGAGCGAAAAGATGATAGGCCGCTCCCTTACATCCCTCTGCGTCCTATATAAGACACAATTTCGTCCATGTGTAGAGTGTTTTCTCTCATCTCTGGGACGTTTCTGCTACCTATTGGAGGCTCTCGACAGGTTGCAGCGACGGGCTATCCGTATTGTTGGGGATCAAGTGGTGACTAAGAGCCTAGAACCTCTTCAACTATGTAGAGACATTGCCAGTTTTAGTGTTCTCTACCGTCTCTACAATGTGGAATGCTCCGAAGAGTTATTCCTACATACTACATACTATACTATATATATATACTAATTCCATCCTCTCCCGAACAACACGTGCTGGACAGCGTTGTCATTCAGGGTAAGCTATAGAATACCGCAGCCAAATGACCTCCGGGTCGTGTTCCTGCTGGTGAGTAGGAACTCCGGAGCTCGTAGGGGGTTAGGGTTGGGCCGGCATGGCAGTGGCGACTGACAGGTAACTAACCAGTTACTTGCCAGTGGTCACAGCGACTTGGGCTTCTCTTTCGCTTTCCATCAGACGTAGGGAAGCCATTATGTCGAGCTACTATAAAAAAAAGGGCGACAGGCGCGGTGGTTTGCCCTAATGTGCCTGTCGACCTAACATTTGGACCTCACAACCGCTTACAATCAGACGGATTGAAGACCTCCTGAACGCTCTTATTATAAAAAAAAATAACTTTCTCTCCATCTACCTATCTAGTTATATTTAATAACTAATAATTAGCCGTGGACGGAACTGACAAGAAGACTCTAAATCTTTTATCTTATCATTTGTCTTGACCAGCTGCAAGATTACATTTTATTTGTTTAAGCCATTAATTAGTACGTAGGCAATAATTAAACTTGTAGAAAAATACGTGACTAATATCACGTCATATTAATAGTATCTAATTAATTTTAATATTTGAATATTTTCGCCCAATTAATAATTTATCGTAAAATAGACAAAATTTTATTGCGAGCAGTGGAAAGGCAATTGGCAGTAGATACAGTCGTTTAATGCAAATGTCTTAATGCCTCTCACAAAACCAGATTTGTAAAGAATCATAAAAATGTGTAAAACGATATCGTTTTACACTAATCACCTTCTAATATATCAATTAAATTGTTGAAAATCGACGTTGACGAATTTTAGTTCGTATTTTCGAACACGAGAGGGACAAATGAGAGGGATTTATGGGGCAAATATACGCGATCCGTTCAACGAACGATCGTTTTCGTTTTCTGTAGTAGGGCCCCAGGACTGCTGCCCGTCATCGGCTTGTAGTATTAAGCTACACCTTCAATCGCGCTGGTTATATCGCCACCAGTTGGTTGCCAGAGCCTCGTTTGTTATTCGACATAATGCACCACAGGCACGTAAGGGTGTGATGGAGCAAGAAAATGATGGGTACATCCGTTTGGTTTGTATATTTCTAAAATTATTAGCATTATCCATTCCAAAGTTCGATAAAGGGAGAATCTATAGGTAATTGAAGTAAAATAATTATCGAGCGTACGAGTGTATTGAGTGTCGAGTGATTTATCACTTGCTTTGTAACCGATAATTGTAATGTCAGGCAAGATCACACACATTGACCCAATCTCAAAATAAGTAGATTTATGCATTTTTATTGTGGAATTCTACGAAGGTATCATAAATTTAGTGTTAAAGTAAAATGACCGAAAGTGGTCCAAATATCCACCACCGAAAAGACCCATATCAATTAAATAAATAAATAAATAACCTAAGACATGCCACGCTGGGCCTCACAGCGCCATCTAGCCCCAAACTAAGCCGAAGCTTGTACTATGGGTACTAGACAACTGATAAACTTACTTACATACATTTTTTTTGTAAATAAATACATATTATACAAAGAAATCATAGAAAACACCCAGACCAAACCAGTCCACTTTAAATAGTAACTTTCTGTATGGAACAAAAAGAAATACGTTGTGAGTAAAAAGTTATGACATATATTTCTGGTCAATCTCCTTTAAGACACAGAAGTAACAGCGACATCTACACCTTAATAAAAGCTATTAATCTCGTGGCCGAATTCGGCCATAGAGGCCTATCACTAATCAGACGAATTTGTGTCCTCGGCACACGTCGTAGTTGTTAGAAGTGTCGCCCGATCTCTTCCCGTGGGAGTCATCATTATATTCATCATTATCATCATTCATCAGCCTTTCGCAGTCCACTGCTGGTTTAGGCCTCTCCAGATGTTCACCACTTTTGGCAAACACCTTTAAATAAATAAATAAATAACCCAAGACATGCCACGCTGGGCCACACAGCGCCATCTAGCCCCAAACTAAGCCGAAGCTTACTTAAATACTTTTTTTTTTGTAAATAAATACATATTATACATAGAAAACATAGAAAACACCCAGACCAATACAAACAGGCATACTTTAGGCAAACTTTAGGTTATACTCATAGTCGCCACACCTGTGCAAGCGGCTTCTCGCTCCAGTGACGCTGCTGCATGTGATCGGCCTGGGATATTAAGCTATACGTGATGATGATGATCGTGATAGTTATACCGCCACCAGTCGATGCCTAGAGCTTGTTCGTTATTCAGCAGGATGCCCCACGGGCAGGTGAGGATGGCTTAGAGTGAAAAGATCATAGATCGCTCCCTTACATCCATATACTTAAAAAGAACCTTACATCCCATTGCTACATACACTTAAAAGTTGAGAGGCGAGAGTGAGTGCCAGTAGCGAACAAATAGAGAGACTCGTGTCCAGGTATGGACCACGATAGGCTGATGACGATGATGACTTTAAAACAGCTATACATATCCTGGTGGCTGCGAATCAAGTCATTTTATTGGCAACATTTTAAATAATTGATTTATCGATAACCGATAATAATCTACGACTTTTAATTCGCTAATAAGTATTTCTTATCGTACGCATTTGCAAATCTTTGTTGACGACATTCAGCTCTATTTACTAGTGTGTGGTTGATTGTGGCTCCCGGTCGTTTGTGTTCTTAAGTACTTCTACAGTAAAGTGAGTAAACATACAAATATTCTTCTTAGTCATTCTCTTATTACTTGAGGTCATGATCACTCGTTGATTTCGTGTTATCTTCACTTGTCTTTGTCCGAAGTTGCCCTCACCGCCTGATGAAATTTGGCTACTAGTGGCATCCTTCATTTGGTTGGATCTTGTGGTGAACGACCCCTATTTCCCTCTACGTCAAACATACAATACATTCCCAAAAAAAAAATCGACGATATTTGACGTCATTAGAGACCGAATGCTGCTATGCTGAGGCGGAGTTTTACTCGCAGCTGCGTTACTCAAATCTTTTTTTATAATTTAATGGTTGATTCCAACTAGCCTGGTGTTAAGCGACGTTAAAGCAAAAGATAGAACAAAACCCGCTTCACTCTAGTCGTGAAAATTTGAAGATTATATCCATTGGGGAGCACATTCTTTGGCAATAAGTTTTGCTGTTAGCACTATGAATGTAGAAATAAAGCGCTTTGTGCAAGTTTTATGAATTGCCTGTTGTCATTGTTCTTATCAGTTCTTCTGGCTAATTATGAAGGTCAACAACATCTTTGTTGATTCTTTCAATGTCATATAAACAATGATATAAATATTATTAATTTCTCTTGTGATTTAATGAAAACGTCAGATCCACTGTGATCATCACAGTGGATTTCACGCCATATCTGAACTCATGACGTCAGTTGCTTGTGTAAACAAACAAAGTAACGTGACTACAAAATAATAAACTGCAAAGTAAAATTAAATAACACTGATTGGTTTACTCAACCGCATGGCGAAACATAAAAATTTAAAGAGAGGTCCCTACCTTTCTAGCCTCATAACAAATCTTCGCTCGAATCGAGCCGCCCGTCTGGGAAAGTTCGGTTTACGGAGTTTGTGGGTCGTACGGGTTGGACCGGTATGGCTTTGGCACTTGACAGGTAACTGACCAGTTACTTGCCCGTTGTCACCGGCGCACCATAATATCGAGCTACTATAAAAATAAAACCGACAGGCTCGGTGGCTCATTTGGTAGTGACCTCTGCCCTCTGAGCCA
This sequence comes from Conogethes punctiferalis, assembly GCA_031163375.1. NCBI lineage: Eukaryota > Metazoa > Arthropoda > Insecta > Lepidoptera > Crambidae > Conogethes > Conogethes punctiferalis. The sequence goes on along the minus strand of CM062083.1, from coordinate 1,963,030 downwards.
AGGGTCGTGGGTTCGATTCCCGCACAGTACAAATATTTCTGTTCATGAACATGTCTGTTTGTATTGGTCTGGGTGTTTTCTATGTATAATATGTATTTATTTACAAAAAAAAATGTATATAAGTAAGTTCATCAGTTGTCTAGTACCCATAGTACAAGCTTCGGCTTAGTTTAGGGCTAGGTTGGCGCTGTGTGGCCCAGCTTGGCATGTCTTGGTTATTTATAAAAAGAAAAATTTAAAAAGTTTGAAGATTTATCAAGCACTAAATAAGAAAACAACTTTCAGAATGACTGTAGAAGCAAGAAAACGAACGCAAAATGGCGGTAAAAATAAGAACCAAACAAAGACCGGCGTCACAGAAGCAGCAGAGAAGCCCAAGTACTGGGACCCGCTGCAAGAAGGCGTGAAGTGGATCGAGCGGTACTCTGAACCTTTGGAGAAAATATTTGAGAAGATCCCGGATTTTATTAGCACTATCATTGGTACTTTAGCTGTGTTTACTTTTGGAGCCACTTTGAGAGGTAAGAATATAGGTGTTTATCAATATAATTAGTAGATATCAGAAATATAGCATCATAAACATAAGTTTGCAAGAATTAAAAAGTGTAACTCTCCGCCAGCACAATAGGCTCATTGCCTTAAAAAATGTAATTAGTCCGTCTTTTAGTTTAGTCAAAAATAAAAGACGCGTATTTTTTAATTTGTAAATTAGACTAAAAATTACAAAGTTATAACCCGTTGAAATTACGCATGACGTCACGCGGTGTGGTATTTTTACGAGACGGAGTGACGTCAAAGACTTCCACTCCTAACTTTAGATGCCTTGTATCTTTGCAATTTTTATTTGAATGAAAAAAGAAAAAATAAGTGTCCAATACATTTTTATGATCTAAAATACGGACTAAATATAATTTAATTATTTTGACCCCCAAAACATCCCTATTGTGTTTCCGTTTTCTTACAGTTTGGGATCCTTTAAAAGATGCGTGAATAAAAATTGGCAATAAAAAAACCTTTTGAGTGGAAACTACTCGAATTTAATGAAACTTTACAATTTAGTAACTCATACACTAAACTATTACAAATACTTTAATTTACGTACATATATAAGGTATACCTATAACCTGAATTAAAGCGTTGTCTGGTTTCGCAAGCCAAGACTTTATGTGGTTCACTGACCCAGAAAAGTTATTTTGTATAGAAAACATTCTAAGTATACTCTAACTATACTAACCTAGTACTCGTACTTGCTAAAACCCATTTTTTTTGTTTATCACTCCGCATTTACGTTATTAGGACCTATTGCTGGCCGCCAGTTATGAGGCTATCCGCGTCTCAGAGTTTTGGTCTCACAACATATAATCGTTTTGTCATCGACTCGAGAAGAAGAAGAAGAACCTAAAACTCTGAACTACAACAAGTTGCTCAAATTTCAACTTCGACAACATAACCTGTAAATTATGTTACAAAGTCAGAAGAGCGGACAGTCTCCAAGAATAAACTTTGCAAATTTTAATCCACTCAAGCTGAAATTAGTAAACTAAAAAACTTCACCGCGAAAGTGAAGTAAGTTTAATATTGAAAATGTAAATCGACTTTAGTGGTTTGCATTTTATTGAAAAATTACCTTAGCGTTTCTAGGAAAAGAAAATTTCGCTTATTACTTTGGCTGTTACAAATTTGTTCTGATAGTCCTAAGAATAGAGGCAGTATTTTTGTGATTACGGTCTAATTTAACATTCTTAGGTGTGATTTTTTAGATAAAGCGTAATTTTAAGAGAGGTAGGGCATAGCGAATCTTCGCTTGAATTGAGCCGCCCGTCCGGGGAAGGACCTCCACCCTATAGAATACCGCAGTGTTTCTGCCGGTGAGTAGGGTTTCCGGAGCTCGTGGGGGGTTGGGGTTGAGCCGGCATGGCGGTGGCAACTGACAGGTAACTGACCAGTTACTTGCCCGTTGTCACAGCGACTTGGGCTTCTCATTCGCTTTCCATCAGGCATCAGGTAGGGAAGCCATTATGTCGAGCCACTATATAAAAAAAATTAACATTCTTGGGTATTATTTTCGGATTAACCATATCCGTATTTCTAGTGGCAACTAGACTAGGGGGCGCCCTAGGCTATGAATTTCCGGCTCCAATCCTGGCATGTCTTACCTTTTCATAAACTTGATGCCAGCTTATCACCTGTCAACTATGACAACTGACATTGCTTGACCTTGCCCGTTGACCGCTCATAATGTTCCACCATCTCGTCAGTGGCTGTTCTAGTTCCTTCATGCAACTTATAATGCCCACTGCAGATTAAATCTGTGTGCCTAGCACGAACATTTTCGAAAAAGTATGCGTAACGTTTCCGTAAACATTTGTATGAAACTTGGTACAGCGCCCCTATCGTGCGCAAGAGGTACTACGTACGTTAACGTAGTGAAGATTATCGCCCTGTTTATGGTTACATTTTACATTTTCCATTATTTCTACGCTCCTAATATTTGCAGCGTGATGTTATATAGCCTAAAGCCTTCCTCGATAAATGGTCTATTCAACACAAAAAGAATTTTTCAATGCGGACCAGTAGTTCCTGAGATTAGCGCGTTCAAACAAACAAACTCTTCAGCTTTATAATATTAGTTAAGATTACGCATACTTTTTCGAAAGTGTTCGTGCTAGGCACACTGTTGGCGAGATATCGGCGATCAGCATCATCAGCCTGTCACATTCCACTGCTGGACATAGGTCGGTCGCAACTTTCATCGAACATCTGAAGGCTTTACCCATAATCTCCGTGCTCTGGGCGGGCGAGTTCGCGATCGTAGGGCGTAGCTTCCCACTCTGGTGATGCTGCGGCCCATCATCGGTCAGTGGTATTTAGCAACAAAGTTCAATTATGATAGTTAGGTCACCACACCGGTCAGAAGCCACATGGGCAACTTTATTTTATTTCATACGTCGTGACTTTTGCAATCAATATAACTTATCAGTAAATCTTATTCGACAATCGAAAAATCAGACCTTAGCCATAAATTTTTAACGTAACTATAAATAGATAAAATACTGCTGGATATTTTTAGATTTATTATTTTCTGTCTGAGCGCCTTGGAATAAAACAAGCGAACAAATTTACAAGAAATATTCTGATGTACTTCATTTAGGACCTTTTGTAATTATATTTGTCATCATCATCGTGATGAAAACATTCCACCAAATGACAAATTAGATATTGTTATTTGCAACAGTGTCTATTAATTTTACTAAGATTTACAAAGGAGAAATTGAAAATAAAGGTCTTTTCAATAGTATATTTTTTGATTTTCGTCACGTTATGCTATGTTAAATATTATATCGGAGCCTCAAAAGCCAGGATCACAACAAACCCTAAATATAATATAGACGCATAATATTGAAATCCATAAATAGATAGGTGTTAACCGTGAATGCTGAAAAAAGTACAAAGTTTTTTTGCGGACTAAATATTAAAATAAGGTACTAAGCTTTCACACGAATCAGGAATTAGGATACCAGAACCAGGATTATAGTAACAAGCAGGGAATATCTAAACACGCAGGCTTAGGTTACCTGCTACATTTGAATACTTTCCCCACACGCGATAGTACTCGTATATCGGCTTGACAACGAAATTAATATCAAAAGCGTGTAATGAAGGTCGTATGACGTAATTTTAAATTAGCGGCTTATCAAATTAATTTTAGTCAAATCACTAAGACAGTTGAAATTATGCCGCACATCATTTTTTTTTTCACAAAAAAACTTTAAAAACAGTTTTGGTTTAAATGACTCATTTAGTAACATTAGTAACTAAATTTATTTATAAAAAAAAAGTATCTAAGTAAGTTTATCAGTTGTCTAGTACCCATAGTACAAGCTCCGGCTTAGTTTGGGGCTAGATGGCGCTGTGTGGCCCAGCGTGGCATGTCTTGGGTTATTTATTTATTTATTTAGTATTATTTGAGCGATGTTTTTATGCTTTCAGGAGAATGGGTGGTAATTCTAGTGACGGCCTTAAAGCAGATCTCTGGTCACACTCAATCAGAAAGAAACGTGACCACGGAAGAGTTCTACAAGCTCGTTTCTCTCGAGAATCTGAAAATGGAGAACTTTGGTTTCATATTCATCACCGCTCACATAGTCAGTTTGAGCATATACTTTATAATGGGTGGGTTTTTACATGTAAGTAGATATTTATATTTTTATATATGAATTACTCTTTGATGATTGATTGAGCCGTGGTAGCCTAGTGGTAAGATCGTCGCTTCACACACGTGAGGTCGTCGGTTCGAATCCGCGCAGGGCACGCACCTCTGGATTTGCAAAAATCTATGTGCGGAATTATACCACTAGCTTAGCGGTGAAGGAAAACATCGTGAGGAAACCTGCACATCCAATTTAATTTTGAATGTGTAACCATGATCCAAATTTGTCTGGTTCCCCTTTCTGAGGGTCACGAAGGTCAGATAGCAGTCGCTTCAATGTAATAACCAGACTCGCTAAATCTAGGATCATGGTCAAAGCGGACCCTGGGCCTAGAGGCACAAACCGGGACAACGCTAAGGGGATGATGATGATATATGAATTAGTCTTTGACCACCAGTTGATTCTGTGATAATAAAAGCAAAAGGCAGCGTTTATCGAACGATGAGCGTTTAGGGAACGATCGTTTTCGATCGTTCGTTAAACGGATCGCGTCCTTTTGTACTATAAATCCCTCCAACGAACGATCGTTTTCGATTTTGGTGATAGGGGCCCATATTTGATCCACAAACAGTACGAACAATTGTGTGCTTGAACGAACATGTCTGTTTGTATTGGTCGTGGTGTGGTCACACAACGCCATAATAGTCCCTATCTAAGCCGAACTTGTAATGGTACTAGGGAAGCTATGAACTTGCTTATTTACTTCAATTTGTAAATTAATACCTACGTAATAAGTACATAGCAAACACCCAGACCAATACAAACGGACAAGTATTAACTGTGCTGTAATTAGTAATTAGTATTTGTGGTACCTAATAAACATTTTTTCTTTCTTTCTTTCTTAAAAGTACTGTTCATGCACACAATAGGCTTGTTGCCGTAAAAAAATGTAATTTGTAATTAGCCTGTCTTTTAGATTGTTCAAAAATAAAAGACACGTATTTTTTCATTTGTAAATTAGACCAAAAATGACAAAGATATAGCCCGTTCAAATTACGCGTGACGTCAAAGAGTGAAAGTTTTTTCGCCACTCAGTGACGAAAAAACCGGGTGTTCCCCCTCCGTGAAGTGAAGTGATTATTATAGTAAAGTAAAAAAATACAGTGTGTGTGTCGTTTAAATACCTTCGGTTGACGTTCGTCTTTGTTCTTCTTTGTTATTTTTTGTTTAAATGAAATAAACGTATTATTTTTATTCTTTATTTTTATAATCTAAAATACGGACTAAATAAAATGTAATTATTTTGACCCTGGAAACATCCCTATTGTTTGCACTATGCGGGAATCGAACGTGCGACCACTATATCAGAAGGCAGCGTTTATTACCAGAAAACAAAACTGGCCGCCAAAAATTAAAATTATTAGAAAAAATATCCTCACTTCTAAGAATATTGTAGAAACTTCCAAATTACACAAATTAATTTAATCCATCGCCTGCTGTCGATGCAATACTTTTTAAAATTATAAAGTTAGTGACAGAATTGAATTAATCACGATGCCTGAATCCGATATTGAAATGTCCTTTAATTTTAGTTTGAAATACTTGATAACAGTGTGCATTACAAGTAATTACATAAACCAATTGAAATTTATCAACTAGTTCAAAATTGACTCCATTCCAGTGTTATCGAATTAAAAGTTAGATTAAAATATACATAAGCAATTAAACATTACGTTTGTACTATTGGAGTACAAAAACAAAGTTCAAAATATGTATATTACGAAGTCGGTTAAAAATAATAGCATGGTTATGGGAGAAATAAATATCAAATAAATATCAGACAACATCACATACATTGCTCCGATCCCAAAGTAAGTAGCTTAAACACTTGTGTTACGGGTATCAGAACAACGAAGGTACCACAAATAAATACTTAAATACAAATATAAACACCCAGACACGGAACAAACACAAGTGTTCATCACACGAATGTTTGTCCCGGGTGGGAATCGAACCCACGACCCTTGGTTCCGAAGGCAGGGGTCACTACCAATTGAGCCACCGAGCCAGTCTCTTTTAAGGTGATCCCTTTTTTTATTCGTCGTATACACTAGTGTCCTAGGTACGGGACGCCTTTTTTTGTTTCACCTAGGGAAAATCCAGTTTACGCATACCTGCTACTCGGGGACGCAGCAGGTTATATGGGACTCACTCCGCCTCTAGATGGGAGCGAGACGGAGGATACACACTAAAAAATTCCCGGTCGTCACCGCCAATGCGCCTTGGGTGATAGTGACACGGGAACGGCAAAGCCATACTCGTGCCAACCCCATCAGTTCCGTCTGCTAAGCAGATCTGATTGGCTCCCCCTCTTGGGGCGGCCAAGGGAAAGGCCCGAAGGCCACGACATCCTCCAAGGACGGCATCCGTTCAAGGCAAGGGAGATGTCCCAACGGGCTTATGTGGGGCTAAATCCTATTTTACGGGGAATCCCCACTAAACACGACGTTAGCACTGCTAGCGCCTTGGTAGGTATAATGCCTATTCTGTTTCCTTGCCCTTAGAAAACTTTGGTAGGGAACTTATTCCATAAACATAGCATTCGAGGGAGGACATAGTAGTAGGAAGATACAAGTGTATGATTTAGTTACTTATCCGTTGCTACAGTGACTAAGGCGATTCTTTCGCTTTTTATCAGACGACAGGTGGCTTTAGGATAAAAACGATTGTTACACGAATTTACTTAAAAATTTTGATAAACTTTCTTTTAGTGGTACTTCTACGTCAGAAGAAGGCATTTGGCGCATGAATGGAAGCTACAGCCAACAAAATGGCTGAGTCCTGAGCTAGAAAAACATGAAATCATGGTGGGGACTATGTCACTACTCATTACAGGTAAGGAGTATAGAAGATACTACTGTTAGCCTTAATCATCGTTTTAATATTTTATGATAAAATCTTCAATATCATAAAGATATGATCTAACTAGGGATGTAAGGGAGCGGCCTATCTTCTTTTCGCTCCAAGCCAACCTCACCTGCCCGTGGTGCATCCTGCCGAATAATAAACGAGGCGCTGGCAACCGACTGGTGGCGGTATAACCATCACAATTGAAGGCGTAGCTAAATACTAAAGACCGTTGACGGGCAGCAGCGTCACCGGAGCAAGAAGCTACGCCCTGCGATTGCCAACTCGCCTGCCCAGCGTGGCGATTATGGGTACATCCTCGAGATGTTTGCTCTAAGTGGCGAACAACTGGAGAGGCCTATGTCCAGCAGTGGACTGTTATAGACTGATGATGATGACGATCTAACTAACTTTCCCAGTTTTTCAGACATGGCAAATTGCTTGATTTCTTTTCCCTCACAACGAAAGGAATAGACATTTTTATCAAAAAAGTAATTACATTCATTAGATAATACTTATCTCAACGACTTAGAAATACCTAGATACATTATCGCCAATAAACTCCCGAATTGGTTGCTACCCGTTATGAAATTTTTGTTATAGGTAATTGTGTGTGTTTAGTAGTCGAATTAAAAACAGTGTAATAAAAACTATTTTAATTTTCCGAAATTAAAGCTATCTTTCCGATATTACTCTGTAAGCAAAGAATATTTCATTTAGGTAGTTACAAAAAGTCTAATTTTCATCGTAACGTGATCAGTTCACGAAATTCTCATCTCACAAAAGCTGATTACTTGGGCCGTCGACACGTTTTTGAAGTGTTGCTATTGTATCTATACAGATCTGTCAATCTAGATGCAATAACAACTTTTACACAATAAACAATATCTATCTAAATAGATTACTTTATTAGACACCATACAGTTGACTATGTCATTGAAAATGTGAGCTGTCTGAATTATTGATTGAGAGAGAGAAAGAGAGAGAGTGAGTAGAGTAATTAACTTTTACGGGTTAAAGATTAACTCCCCATAAATTACCATTTTCTGTTTTGACAGGATCTTACTCGGCCTTCCTGGCGACGTACATTCTCAACGGGAACCCTTCGACGGTGTACTTTCAGTTCGACGAGTACGGTTGGTTGTGGTTCATCCTCCAGTTTCCTGTTATCTTCATATACATTGTAAGTTTACTTACATTCTATCATATCATAATTGGACCTAGTTCTGCAGAAAGCAGCCAAATGATGGAAGGTACGAACGGAGATATGAGCGTTTTTCTGTCGAATGTTCCCCTTCAGTTATTTATGACTTTTCTGTTTATTTTATATTTGTTATTCGGAAGTAAAGCAGATTTTTATATCATATCTACGACAATATATCGTTTAGCATAACACCAATAATAGTTGTTTTTTGATGTGGCTGTTTTATGCTAAATAGCTTATTTCATCAAATTTTGTACCGAATAAACAGCCAACTTACGATGGCTAGATGTTGGATGCTGGATGATGTAAATTGGCTGTATTCTGCACTAATTTAAAATGGCATAACAATAATATAAAGGACAGACTTTGTCATAATATACACATAGCTTTACGATTTCATGTAAAATAATGTTTGTAATTTGTGAGAAAACTAAAAAATCGTGTTAATTAAAAAAAAATAAGACAATGTTTATTGTCTTCTTAGATTTATGAACACTACTTCTTTATTTAAAAGTGACCTCGGCACCCTCGGATTACGAAGTGGAGGAAATGTTCAACCAAGATCCACTACAATGTCGTCATGAGGACTTCAAAGCTAAAGCGGGAGTACAGAATTGTAGTGAATCGGTAGTATGATCTTATGATTTTTGGGTCAGGAATCAAAGGGGGCAGATGTTGACAACTTTCTGGAACGTGAGGGGCTCTTCTTGATAAACTCTTTTTTCAAGAAGCAGCCTCAAAAAACGTAGACGTGGCAAAGCTCCGACACTTCGACAAAAACGAGATCGACTTTATTATAGCAGACGGCCGGCACATATTCAGAGATGTATCCGCGATCAACGAGACCAACTCCGGCAGCGATGACGGACTTGTCTTGTCCGAGGCACTCTGAATTTCGACTTTAAAGCCGAAGGTGTCCGCTTGATGAAGTTCTCCAACCTGGAGAATCCATTTTCTGCCTTGAAAACTAGCACTGACGTTAACCAGCAACTTAAAAATGTGATTCGTGTCCTCATGGAAAAAGGCTCAAGATTTTGCAACATTCAGAGTAAGGGTAAGGAGTTTAAACTTTTCGAGGGAACTCTTAAGGTTAATGATACAACGATGTGACGACCCACGCGTCACTTCGTCAGGAAAATGGGTTTTCCCGGTTTAGAACCTGGAAATTACGGTACGGCTTCCTGTATTTCAACACTATTTCGATCGAGCAAAATCAGGGGTCTAAGGTGTACAGTCTCTTGGAAGAAGCCACCTAAAACGCTGTCTTATTTGAAGGTAGAACTCTAGGGGCGTAGAATAAGAGTGTTGTTCTGTTCTTTAAAAAAGTAGACCCTATTGCACGTCTATATAGTGTTTAAGAGTGATCACGAATCGTCTTTCGCAAAGATTCGACAAATTCCAACGGCCAGAACAAGCTAGATTTCGAAGAGTATGCTTGTATCTAGCATTCATGGACTAAGAGAATGCCTTTGGCTCGATTGGAATCTGGCCTTTTCTGGAGTCTCTGCAGCGATGCCAAGTAGACTGGCGATACATCCAAATGAAGAAATGTGCATGTATCTGTCTATGAAGCAATCTTGTCCGTCCAAGTATTGCACAGAATCAGCAAACAAGGCCTGTAGGCAAGAGAATGTCATTTCCCATAATTGTTCACTAATGAAATGGAGGATATGGTTCAAGACGCTGAAATGGAAAGGACGTGGCATCAACAAACATGGCGAAGTGGCTGTCTTATACGTAACTCGATCCCTGATAACTCCTAACATTTTGAAATTTGTTCAAAACAGCCATATAGTAGGCTGACTTATGCAGTATTGGTTTTAGCAATTTGTGTCCAAATTGGCTGCATTTTACACCATGATGACTGTTTTCTACAAAATATTCTTGTTGGATGGCTGCATTTGACAGCTCATATCTCCGCCATTAAAAGAGATATCGAGATGGCTGTCTTTGCAAAAAATCCGGCATGTCGCATTTAGTATGGCTGTGTTAATAACTCGATTTTCGAAAAAGTGCCACATGGCTGCTTTCTGCAGAACTAGGTCCAATTTAGGAAAACAATATTTAAAAAAATGCTAGAGTAGGTACTTAATCGGGGATGTAAGGGAGCGACCTATCATCTTATCGCTCCAAGCCACCGTTACTCGCCCGTGCATCCTGCTGAACAACAAACGAGGCTCTGGCAAACCATCACTATTGAAGGCGTAACTAAATGCCACAGACTAATGACGGGCAGGAGTATCATCACAACATACTCCCTGCGATCGCCAACCCGCCTGTCCAGCGTGGCGGTATATCCATCAGATATTTGCCCTAAGGGATGTAAGGGAGCGACCTGTCATCTTTTCGCTCCAAGCCAAGCTCACCTACCCGTGGTGCACCCTGCCGAACAACAAACGAGGCGCTGGCAACCGACTGGTGGCGGTATAACCATCACAATTGAAAGCGTAGATAAAATCTAAATGCCACAGGCCGATGACGGGCAGCAGCGTCACCGGAGCGAGAAGCTACGCGCTGCGATCGCCAACCCATCTGCCCAGCGTGGCGATTATGGGTATATCCTTCAGATGTTTGCCCTAAGTGGTGAACAACTGGAGAGGCTTATGTCCAGCAGTGGACTGCAATAGGCTGATGATAATGATGATGATGATTTGCCCTAAGTGGTGAACAACTGGAGAGGCCTATGTCCAGCAGTGGACTGCAATAGGCTGATGATGATGATGATGATGATGATTTGCCCTAAGTGGTGAACAACTGGAGAGGCCTATGTCCAGAAGTGGACTGCAATAAGCTGATGATGATGATGATGATCACCAGTGAACTGCTATAGGCTGACGATGATGATGACCTATAAAGTCCCCTTCACAATTTCTTTCTCAGAACTCACAAATCCAAGTCCATACTACAATAGTCCCTTGTGCCATTGCAGGACTATACCACGTACATCCTGCACCGCATGTACCACACGCCGTTCCTGTACAAGCACTTCCACAAGCTGCACCACAAGTACAAGCAGCCCACCGCCTTCTCCGTGACCGCCATCCACCCGGTCGAGATCATGCACACACAGTTGACTATGTGTCTGCCTCTCTTCTTTTGCCCAGTGCATTGGTGTGAGTAATCAATCGTTTGCCGAGAAGCGGTATTCAATCTCATCATCATCATAAATATCAGACAACATCACATACATTGCTCCGATCCCAAAGTAAGTAGCTTAAGCACTTGTGTTATGGATATCAGAACAACGAAAGCACCACAAATAAATACTTAAATACAAATATACCACCCAGACACGGAACAAACACAAGTGTTCATCACACGAATGTTTGTCCCGGGTGGGAATCGAACCCACGACCCTTGGTTCAGAAAGCAGGGGTCACTACCAATTGAGCCTTCGAGCCAGCCAAAAACAATTTTTTTTTATGAAATAGGGGGCAGACGAGCAGACGGCTCACCTGATGGTAAGTGATAACCGCCGCCCATGTACATCTGCAATATCAGGAGTTACAGCTGCGCTGCCGGCCTTTAAGAAAGAGTTATGCTCTTTTCTTGAATATTTGAAGGTCGTATCGGTCCGGAAACACCGCTGGCGACAAAGCATTCCACAGTTTAATCACAGTGAACAAAGGGTCCTGCCCTAGTGGTCTAATGCCCTGAGCACTCCTCCCGTACAGTTGCGTAGGGTAAAATAAAACCGTAAGTCGGGTTAATAAAAAATTTATTATTGCAATGCAACACTCTGCATATAGGCACTCGCCGGATCACAACAATTGCGCGATGCAAAAGAGGACAACGCCATCTATCGTTGATGAACGGAACTAACGCACATTTTACAATAAATTACTATTGAGTTAACACACAGTTTAGTTTTAAAATTACCATTTTGTTCCAGTTCCATTCTACCTAATAACCATTTACAACTACGTCCACGCTATCCTGGACCACTCGGGCATCGACTTCAAGGCGCAGTGGTGGCAGCCGTGGCAGCCCGACGCGAAGTTCCACGATCTCCATCATGAGCTGTTCCATTGCAACTTTGGATTCAACATGTTTATTTGGGATAAGGTGAATACATACTTTGTACATGCTCTGTGTGTTAATTCGATCTCGAAGTAAAAAGCTTAGGTACTTCTTCTTCTTTGCGTGTCGATGGCAAATAAAAATCACACCTGTGTGCCTAGCACGAACATTTTCGAAAAAGTATGCGTAACGTTTCCGTAAACATTTGTATGAAACTTGGTACAGCGCCCCTATCGTGCGTAAGAGGTACTACGTCTACGTACGTTAACGTAGTGAAAATTATCGCCCTGTTTACGGTTACGTTACGCATACTTTTTCGAAAGTGTTCGTGCTAGGCACACTGCTGTGCCCAGTGCTTAGGTTACTTGTGTTATGAAAATCAAAATCTAATAAAATATTTAAACACAATGTTGACATTCAGACACAAATCAGATAAGTGGGGCATAGCGTATCTTTGCTCCTTTTTTGCCGCCCTTATTGAGCCGCCCGTCCGGGGAAGGACCTCCAACCTATAGAATACCGCAGCCTCCAGGTCCTCCAGGACCTCCAGGTCGTGTTTCTGTCGGTAAGTAAGGTTTCCAGAGCTCGTGGGGGTAAGGGTAGGGCCGGCATGGCGGTGGCAACTGACTGGGAGTCTGAGGGGGGATAGAACTACAGATTCGTCTGTAGTGAGTGCGTCAGAACGTGTTTGTTATATCGGAGTATTTGTATTAAAGCGACAACTTAATTGCTTAATTTGTGAAAATTACAAATTTTTAGCTAGCGCGGTTCTTGGAATACAGCCTGATGACAGACAAACAGACATACGGACGGATGAACGGATGGATAGGCACGTTTTCACCCTTTGAATACGTTTTTCTTACGTTTCAATTCCTTTTTCAGATACACGGAACAGCAAGGAAGCCAGCTATTGTGTATACTGAGGAGACCTTCCACGGTGAAGCGCCGACTCTTGACAGTGCGCAAGGAAAGGCTCTCCTGGCTAATGATAAGGATCTACAGGAATCATACGGGCTGGTCCCGGGAGAAAATAACAAGAAAATAAAGTCGTCGTAAATTAGTAGACAATAAAAATACTCAATTAATTAAATCATTATTAAAAGCGTTCTGCACACCTGTTTTTTAATTAATTAAACTTTTTTGCAGATATAGTATTGTACAAATGCTTACGTATACCATCTGGGGACCGTGGAAAATTCTTCGAAAAAACGCCATTGCAATGATTTAATTTCTGACCATTATCAAATTTTTTTTCGAATCAAAGACAAATTATTTTTATTATTTTAGACAAAATCATTGTATGTTGACTAAATCATTTAAATGCTGTTTGGGTTGGCTGACCAAATTTTATAATTACGTATCATTTAATTACTTCTAATTTTAAATTTTGTTTTATTACAAGAAACAGTAAAAAATATTCTACAGCATAGAATAACTCAAAGTTCCAGCAATTTTGACTAGTGCACGCCATCTTGTCTCAAATACATTCACTACCTTGTTATAAGCTCCGGACTGACTCTACATTTTAGGTCTATTTATTGCCGCTAGAGGCGCTGTGCGTTAACTAAAGAGATTTAAAATTACCTACATAATTTATTACTAGGCAGTTTTCTAAAATTACACGAGTTACATGCATGCAATAAAACCTATTTATATCACCTTATAAGGCTTTGTAAGACAGGTATATTTAATTAAACGATTTGAACGGTCTCTATCGGTGGTTTCGTGAACAAAGTCGACATTCACAACACTACACAGTGCGCAGTCGCGGTTTGACAAGTTTTCATGCTGCATGGATAGATGGCGCGGTTAGATAAATAGCTACATTAACTTGTTGAAATTATTATTGGAACTAGTTTCTATTAGTATTTAACTTAATTTAGGTTAAAAAAATATTGATATTCATGCATAGGTATTAAATAATTTTCATAGATTAAATCATTAAATTAAAATAAAATATGATAGGTAAATAATAATTGTGTTATGCCAATAGAATACCTAACTTTTTCACCTTATTAGGTACTAGATAATTTTATGTATTTTAACTCTTTAGGCATTTATTATATTCATAATTCGACTGATAGATTGGGGAGCAGCTAGTGCTGCTCCCCAATCTTGCTGTCTTCTAGCAAAAGGTTGTCTAGAAGAGACCGCAAATTACGGCATAACTTAGTGGTTTTGAGTTTTTATGATTTTTGTCTTCTTTGTAGAGAAGCCATTATGTCGAGCCACTATAAAAAAAAAATCTGCCTCGGGTATACAAAGTTTGACAAAATTAAGTTGGTTGCTAAGCTTAGATTAAAAACTTGCATGTCATTTTCAATCAGAACATTCTTTACGTCCATGTAAGGGGTTGCATCCCCTTTGTGGTCTGTAATTAAAATGCCCCCCGCCAGGCACCTCCCGGCGATTGAGCGGAGTTACTTGATACGGTATTAACAGTGTCGGATCATTTGCGGGCAAAGATGAAAGGTCGTAACTGGATAAATTTCAAACTAAATAGATAAATTTCTATTAGATACTCTCCCAAATCAATGTTTATGATAGCGCCCAAAATGTAAATAATAAGAATTAATTCTTTATTTAGACAACGTGATCCAAATTTAGTGCATTTTATTTTAGATTTCTTTCTCTATTTGATTTTCTCACATTATTGAATGACGTGAGCATTATAACATGAAATAATAAAAGGATTAATCTGAAAAAAAAGAGTTTGAATGAATGCTTTTGACTTGCCCAGTCTTTCCTTTATGCCCTAATTCCATTTAGTTATGTCTCTTACTTATTTAAAGTATCACAGCAAAGCAAAAGGGAATCTGCCAAGCTAGTTTGTAAGATAACTCTGTCTATACACAAATGCTTTACTCTACAAATGCTCTACCTGATTACTAAAATGTTCTCAATAAAATCAATGTCCCATCTGCGAGCCAGTCTTTGCCCGTGTAGTGATGTAACCTCAACATCACAAAGGACGCAGAAGGGTCTCCGCGTGTGATTAGTAATCCCGCTCCGCATTGTGATGTGACACCCGCTGGCGTTTCGACGGCTACTATTTAGGGATGTGGTGTAGCTAAGAATTATCGATATCGATGTGCAAAGTTTCCAGACAAAAGGAGACTTGATTGTTAAAGCTCCATACAAAAAAAAAAGAAATGGTCGGATGTCTTATCTCTACACAAAAGAAAAAACAATGTTAAAAGATGTCTATCAAAATATATCATTATTTATTAGTAGCACAAATCGTGCAAAAGAATGTGCGTTCTTTTTTGACATTCTCTCTCTTTTAGCTGTACCCCTGGCATTTCACAGTCTTTGAGCGGTGGTAACCGTTTATCTAACAAGAGATGTGCCGTTTACTCGTCTACCAACCATAGTAATAAAAAAGGTATATTACGTACATGTATTGCCATTCATCATCATCACAATCATTAGCCTTGAGACGTCCACTGCTGGACAAATGCCTCCCCTAATAACGTCGACATTCACTAATTTTGAGCGGTCTGCATACAGCCGATATATAAGGATACAGCATAGGGAGCCGATCCCCTGTTTACGTCTTCTTCCTCGCGGTTGCCCTTCTAAAACCATTCATCGATGTGTAATGGAAAGGGAAAGACAAACTCAAATCGCTGCGATTTATCGATATCTTTTGATCGTAATGACAACTGCCATCACTTGTATCTGCCCGCCCCTCGAATTAACAGATTGCTTTTCTATTAGATCACAAAATTTGAAGCGAAAACCGCCGGAGGCTGCGTTTAGGGTGAAGCCGCACGATTCCATTGCGTCACGTCTTTGTAGGGCTGAGGTTGTGTAATTTCAGACGTAAATGACTTTACGAATACAAGAAAAATGAACTGTTTGCCAGAATAAGTGCATTTCTCTTCTTTCTTATGGTATGGATTCTTTCAATCTAAGCATCTTGTGAGACAGGATGGCTATGGCATCTGACTAGAAACTGAGATTTCATGCATTATTGTAGCAGCAAAAACATTCTTCTTAGCTACACCGTCCAAGCGTCAAATGGTTCGTTTAAAGATCAAAAGATTTTAGACATTTATTAATGAAAAGCCTCAGGGATGCGAGGATAAGCTAGCCGGAACTATTATCAGCCTGTAAACGTTTACTGCAGGACATAAGCCTTTTTTTTAAAGAGGGGAATGCATTAGGCACCTTCATGCCGTCTCCGGGAGGCGGCATGGTGTGTGGGACTTACACCTCCCAAAATAGGAGGGCATACCCACTAAACCCCCCTGTGTCACCAGTGGGCAGTAAGTTGCAGGGAAACGGGTAGCGCCGAAGCATACGGCCTGCCTTGGCCAGCCGCAGATGATAAGCGGCCGGCACTCCTGGTCCGGGGAGGGCAAATACCCCTTGCAGGACATAAGCCTACCCCAACGACAATTGTCATTTGGTAGGATTTGCTTCGGTCACCATCTTCAGCAGGCGGGTTGGCGACTGCAGTAGTTTTTTTTGCACCCAGGTAAACTTTGCTGATTATATCCTAATATTCCCTTAGTCGTTTTCTATGACAAGACATGAGGTGGTCCTATTTTAAATTCTGAAACTACAAGGACAAATCTGAACTGAACCTGATTTTGTTGATCAATCTTATCAGGAACATGCTACGAGTAAGAAGACAATTGTAAGTATTTCAGCTTCCTATTGTATTACCAAACTAATAAATTACGTTTCCTCCCGCTGCTTTTCAGCATTGCACATACAGTTACCCGGCTAAGTACCGTTTCACAAAACAAGTTCCTAGAACTGCTCAGTGCGAAACTCACTTAGCACTCTTTACCGTTGTTACACAAATAACCGACAAAAGCAGCTTTAACACGATCATTATCTACGTCATAACCACGTTGTCTAAACTCATAACTAACAACTCAGTACAGCCATTAGCCCTCGCAAATCAATGGGTTATTGTGTACTGAATTTGTTGCGGTCGTAACTCGGCTACGTGGAGTTGAGGGTGTCATGCATATTGTGGTGGACCCCAAACCACATGATAATAATTTGATGTTGCAAACTGTACACTGAGAGTGGATTGAATAGTTTCACAGATATGATGATCATTCCATTCAGAGTGAATTCTCAATCTAAATATATACAACTCAAAGGTGTCTGACTGACTGACTGATTGACTGACTGACATAGTGATCTATCACACATCTATCGCACAGTCCAAACCATTGAATGGACCGGGCTAAAATTTGGCATGCAGGTAGATTTTATGACGTAGGAATCCGCTAAGAAAGGACTTTGATCAATTCTACCCCCAAGGGGATGAAACTCTATTCCACGCGGACGAAGTCGCAGGCACAGCTAGTTGCCAATTTGTTGAAAGTCACTCCTTCTTTTTCTTCAAGTGCCTCTCCAATCAATGAAGGTTGGCAGTCTTCTCTGCATAGCTAGCCTTGTCCTGCGCGAGTCGGAAAGTCACTCCAACCAAAATTCCAAATTAGGGATCTAACGAAATGATTTTCTTGGTTTAGTAAAAGCTTGGCGTATAAGCTTGTCATAAAAATGTTTTAAACATTAATGCGTTTCTTCTTGCGCCAGATCAGTCCTGTGTATAGCCCGATTTGTACAGGCCAGCATGGCGATGGCAACTAACAAATGGTCGGTTTGGTTACCTCCAATCCTTTTCGTTACCGCAGTCACTTGAGCTCATCTTTCCCTTACCGTCAGGCAACGGAATGTCAATATGTTATGCTACTACAAAACGAAATCAGACCAGCATTGATATAAAGAGCTTGCTGAAAAACGAGATTATTTATCTAACATTCATCATACCTCTATCATTATGCTATAAGCTCTTATGTATAGATAGAATCATTGTAATTATAATGCCTGTATTTTACACATTTCTAGGTTCAGTCCGGCGACTGACCTCTCCTTTCACACAACAGTCATGTCTTCGGATATTGAGAACGAGGTGAAAGAAGTTGCCCCCCTCTCTGCTCAATCACTTCTGTATTTAAAACTTCCTTTAAAAGATTGGCTGTGGTCGCAATTTGGCTTGAAAAGTATTATTAATCAATTTTTTTTCTGTTCCCTGTATCATTTTTTTAATCCCCATTTTGATTGATTGAACCTATCCACATGACGCTACCAGTAATCCTTATTCTATTGCGTTTGTAAAGAGCCCTCCCCGCCGATGCAGGAGCTCATAAAAATAGCTATTCCACTTGAGTGACTGGGCAGCTTACGGCAACAATCGATTCTAACTGATTTTTCTCAATTTCACGACGCGGTCGGATTATTTTGGTCCCCTGGAGCGCGCGTGCGGGGACATAGATGAGGGTACAGAGGGTAGGAGGAGGAGGAGAGGAGAGGAGAGGAGTTAGATAGTGCCTAGTGGCTATCCAATTTTTATCTTTGCATTGTTTAACAATAAAACATTTAAACGCTGAAATATGAACGTTTTAAGGTAGGTATCATATTTTTTTTACATTTTACTTGACGATTCATAAGCACTTTTTTTAAGTGTATATGAATAAAGGTATTTGCATTTAATTTGTTTAAAAAGAGTAACTCTTGAGTTTTTTGCCTCGAATAATTTATATTTACATTTGTATATTTTACTTGACAATTAACATATGCTATTCTATAGGGTGCGTAGTAATACGAAGAGTAATATGAAAGGGAAACTTTTTTTTTATAGTGGCTCGACATAATGGCTTCCCTACACCTGATGGAAAGCGAAAGAGAAGGCCAAGTCGCTGTAACAACGGGCAAGTAACTGGTCAGTTACCTGTCAGTTGCCACCGCCATGCCGGCCCAACCCTAACCCCCCACGAGCTCCGTCCGTTTATTAGTGTTAGAACAATATAGTGATCTCCCAATGCCTGATACAAAGCGAAAGAGAGCTCTCTTTCACTGAAAGAGTAACTTGCCTAAGTCATCATCGTACTGGTGGGATATGTTGCACAGGCTTTGAGAACGTCATAGGTCGAAATCTGTTGAAGAAAAGTAGAAAGCTCCTTCCAGCTCATGAGTTTCCTTCCTCTTACAATCCTGAGTTCTTTTGGCGGGGCGTGAAACGCCAGGTAAGTGGGCCTTCGGGGTGAGGGCGACAGGCGCAATAGGTTTGTTCTATTGTGCCTGTCGACCTAACTTTTGGACCTCACGACCGCTTACCATCAGGTGGAGTGAGGTCATCCCGAAATCTCTTCTTATGAAAAAAAAACGAATCGGCAATATTTTGCTTAGGGAAAATTGTGCAAAAAATTATTTAACAGCATATTATTAATTATAGACTCGGTTACTGTAAGTCATGACTTACCTTTAAATATCTCTAAGTCATGACTTTTCTGAATCCATTGATTCTATGCCCGTAACGGGGACCCCCAACTTGTGTACCCCGCGGTAATCGAACCTATTACTCAGTGTATTATTTTCATCCAAACTCTATTTTGAACGCAATGATAAAGCTCTTCAATGACTGATGATTACTTAACACAATTTTTTCCGTTTTTGTTCATTCACAATACACGATTTTTATGTTTATACCTACTGTTCTCTACTAGATAATCAAAAATAGACTTTACTACTTGGTTTTAAGAACCTAAAGCTTTGTCTTTTTAAATTGTTGCTCAATGACTTTGTATTGAAAAGTGAAAACTAATCTGTCAGTGGTTTTGTGAATCATTCTCTATGAAAGGTATCGTTTTTTTAGATTGCAATTGTTTATGGAAAAAGTATTAAAATCGTGATTCGGCTTTTCCCTACAAAGGATTTGAGAAGGGTATTATGATAATGGTAAAGCTTGAGTTATACTCGTAATTTAATGTCCATGAGTTTTAACCTAAAATTAGTAAACGTATGTAGGCATGTTGTATTCGACAACAATGGCTACCCGTAGCATAAGCTTAGGCTTAGTTTTGCAACCAGATAGCAGATCTTTTCCCTCCTAGCTAACCTCACCTGCCCGTGGTATATCGAAACGAGGCGCTGGAAACCGACTGGCGGTGTAAACATAACTATTGAAAGCTTAGCTAAATACCACAGACCGATGACGGGCAGCAGCGTCACCGGAGCGAGGAGCTACGCCCTGCGATTGCCAACCCGCCTGCCCAGCGTGGCGATTATGGGTAAAGCTTCCAGATGTTAATCAACTGAAAAGGCCACTGTCCTCTGCGATAGGCTGATGTTCACAAAAACGGAGTATGAGACTCAGAGTCACAATTACAATGACGAATAAGAGAGGTAGGGCATAGCGAATCTTCGCTCGAATTGAGCCACACGTCCGGGGAAGGACCACCCTATAGAATACCGCAGCTAAATGACCACCGGGTCGTGTTTCTGCCGGTGAGTTGGGTTTCTGGAGCTCGTGGGGGGTTAGGGTTGGGCCAGCATGGCGGTGGCAAATGGCAGGTAATGGACCAGTTATTCGCCCGTTGTCACAGCGACTTGGCCTTCTCTTTCGCTTTCCATCAGGCGCAAGGAACCCATTAAATCGAGCTACTAAAAAAATAAAAACCGGCCAAGTGCGAGTCGGACTTTCGCACGTAGGGTTCCGTACCACTATACAGCTAAATAAATGTTTTTCTTTACGTTTTATTATTATATTGGAGTTAATTAAATGAAAAAATTAAAAATACGACACTCATTTTACCACTTTGGAAGAGTCTCTCGCGCAAACTATTCAGTTTAGAAAAAAATGATGTTAGTAACCTCAACATCATTTTCAAATATCTATCCATAGATACCCTACACGTATAGGTTCAATGAAAAAAAATTTTTTCAGTTTAAGTTCTATGTATGGGGAACCCCAAAAATTTTGGATTTTTTTCTGATTTTATTATTAGATTATAGATAGATTTTATTCTATAATCTTAATGCGGTTTACGGAATACATCTACGTATCAAATTTCAATTATGTAGCTCTTATGGTTTCGGAATAAACTTGCTGTGACATACGGACGGACAGACAGACAGACAGACAGACATGACGAATCTATAAGGGTCCCGTTTTTGCCAATTTGGCTACGGAACCCTAAAAACAGAGTACGTCATTTTCGCAGTCGCCCGCGACAGACATCAAAGCTATTCTCCTATCAGATTCCCCATTAAGATCGCATCAAAGATATCTGCCTCTTCAATAAGGAGTTATCGGATGTATAAATTGATTATTGATCCGTTAAGATGTTGCGGTTCGATTCCGGGTTCGGTGACGTTATTTATGGGCTATTATGAACAGGTGTTTGCGGAGCCGAGACACGGACAGACTCACAGTTTAAATTACTATTGCTAGCGACGATTTATGGCTTAACAGTAAATTATTGTTTTGTAATCAAGCTTTGTAGCTTGGTGTTAGTTCAGTGCAGTGTCTTTATTGCAGTATGAAAGATTATGGAACTGTATTGATTGTGAATGGAGAGATCTGTTGGAAGGGGAAGACCTAGAAGGACATTCCATGACCAAATAGAAAGTGTCCTAAAAAGGTAAAATACTAAGTACCCTAAACCAACGAGCATGTATGAAGAGATTGATGAATGTGGACGAAGCAAAAGTTGTATGCCAGCAAATGGAAGGACGTGGTCTGTGCTTACCCCCTGAGAGAAAGGCGTGAGGTTATGTATGTTAATGAAGATCATTTGTGTTTGTCCTGTGTATAGATGTTAATGTTGATTAAACTTCAATTCCATTTACCAATTATGGTGATGATTTTTAATACAAACTTTTAATTTTAAATATTTGGCTCCTTTTTTAGTAATATCGCATTATAGTAGTATGTGCTGCCGTCCTATCACTAAAAAGCCGTTAAGCCACAAGAGGTCAATTTTGACTTTTTAAGTCAGCCGTACATAATTTTAAATTCTCTATCTTTCTGTATAAGAAACATATTTCCATCATTTATAGTTTAGGAGATACGAGATGGACGTATGCCGCTAAGTGACACCTTTTTTGTAAATTCCTTAACTTAAAAGCAGCTAGACCACGTTCCTTAACTTAAAAGTAGTTAAGGACGTTAAACTGCCGGAAAACGAAATAAAATACTATGCTTATACTTGACTATAAGGTAGTTATGTTATGCGACTAAGCTATAAAGTCGTTAAAGTATTTTGACTGCCTTTTAACTCTGTATTATGATCAAGAACAATGTATTATAAACTTGACTAAAAGGAAGTTAACATTAAATGTTTATCTAAAAGGCAGTTAAGCGCCCTTAGCCTCTTTTAAGGTAAGTATCGATGTTCAATTATTTTTCATTGGTACAAAATTAAAAAGCGTTTAAACCACATTACTTTGCTAAAAAGCCGTTAACAACGCGAGACGTGGAACCCTGTGTCAACTCGTTGTATGGCCTTTTGGCGCAACTAGTCGCAAGGGGTGAACGTGTGGTGCGTGGCTATAATATTTACCTAATCAAAAACTGTCAAGAGTTATCTAAATCAAGTTTAGAGTATGATCATGCCGAGTTCTAAGCTCTCAGAACAGGCGCTCAATCGTCGAGTTGCGTAAACCAGCCCTTGTATACCAAACCTAACCGCTTAAGGCCTTTTTAAAAATAACATTAATCAACAAATAATAACAATATTTGTTAAAAAATAATAATAACAATATTATGAACGTTATTTTTTTATTTATGTAAGTGTTGGGATGTAATCATTCATCATTTTAGTATTGTCAGTCATATCTAACCATTACTGGTATGACTTTTATTTCAACCGCCACTTTTCACTTTACAATGTTTTCTGACCACCGTCGCTATGTCATCCGACCATTGGGTGGCTGGTCTAGCACTAGATCTCCGCCCAAATTTGCAGTCAAATGCCGAGCATATCGCGCGCCATAGCTCTTTTGCTACCTTGGGTTTTGTGCATCAGTGAGTGCCCTGGTCTCAGTACCATACGTAAGGGTAGGAATGACATATTAGTTAAATGCCCTGGTCTATAGGCATTGTGGAATTTTGGACTAGAACACGACTCTAGCTTGCTGAGTGCGGCCCCTGTACTGCGGCGGCTGAACTCTTCTCGCAATCTTTGCCGCTTGATTCTCTACACCAATGGATAGTCTATGTCTAAAGTAAATGTATTCGTCGACCACCTCTAGAGGGTCGTCGCCGACGATCACATTCGGTACAAGTTCGGTGTAGGAAGACCTGACATTACTTTTGTCTTGGACATATTCATCCTAAGGTCTACTTTAAGGGAAGCGCTGTGTAATTCAGAGAGCACTATCTGAAGTTCAACAAGAGTTTCAGCCAAAACGATGATGTCATTGGCAAAACGCTGGTGGGACAGGTGGTTTCCATATATATTATCACTTATCTCATTCCAATCTAAAGTCTACATTAAATCCTTGAGAACATTTGTGATTTGGTGAGACAGTGTCTCCCTGCCGAACTCCTCGTTTGGTTCATATGGGACTGATAAGCTCATGCATGACCTGCATAGCTGCTGGCCCCCACAACTCTCAGAGACGGTCGACTTTTCTCGTATCGATATTTTAGCGATGAAGCGAGTGCACGGCCAACTGCTCGACACTCCCGAATTGTTTTTTCGTAATAAACGAAAGCGAAACACAGGGGCCGGTTAAACTCGCAACATTTCTCCATTAGTTGCTTTATCATGTAAATGTGATCCCATCGTGGAGAACCCACCCCGAAAGCTAAGTTGGGGTGTAAAGAGCTCAAAAAACAACTAGGCAATCAAGTCAACCTCGTCTGTACATGGTACACCCTGCTGTATAATAAACGAGGATCTGATGAAAACCCGCCAACGCGCACTGGACCAGCGTGACGGAAATCGGTCCATTTCCATTCGTGAGTTCGAGTCACTTCTGTGCCTCCTTTATAGTGTAGATATATGTTACAGCTAGAACCCAAAGTGAGGCGTTTTAGCCGGTTAGAACTAGGTGCCACTTACTCTTGGTTAAAGCCTAGTAATAGCTGATCGTTTTGAGGTAAAACTGGGTCAGACCAGAATTATTCAGGCTAAAACTAAGATCAGTCAATACCTACTCCGTTTCAGCAGCAGTGGTAGGGTAACTTTCGCTAGTGACCAAAAATGTATACGGAATCGATGTCTGTTAAATGTATGGCAATTACTGATGGTTTTTGGATCTTATCGTTTCAGCGCAATTAATCAAAAATATCTAAAAGTGTGATCCTAATTGTTTTTAATACATTATCTATAATGTTTAAATACGCATGGGAATTGAATAGAACACGATATAAATTTCCAACCTCAAAGTGTTCAAATGTTGAAGATATTCATCTAGACAGCATTTGAGAGACAGTTAAGAAAGTTTAGAACTTTTATTACGTTTAAAGTTGTATGCACCTAGTAACAATTGTGTTCTTACGTTGTATTTGATTAATCATTGTTCTACCTGAGACATAATTGATAATTTCTTTAAAAAATTAAACCGACTTCGAAAAAAACACAAACGACCAAAACTAAAAAGCGATAAATAACGCAAGTAATTCCATCCTTAATACATAATTATTTAAATATTACAATTATCACTTATTTTTGAAGTCGGTGCCAGCCTCTCGGTACCTAACGTAGACTGTTGTTGTATGACGCGCGCGGCCGGCAAACACGACAATATATTTATTTGTTTGGCACCGACTTCAAAAATAAGTGATAATTGTAATATTTAAATAATTATGTATTAAGGATGGAATTACTTGCGTTATTTATCGCTTTTTAGTTTTGGTCGTTTGTGTTTTTTTCGAAGTCGGTTTAATTTTTTCTTAAAAAATAATTTTATTTCTCTATTTTTAGTTGCGTTAATGTGCTGTGAACTTGAATAAAGGCTAATTAATGTCCTTAAGAGTTTTACTTAGGAATGAAAAATTTTGCTTTAAGTCAAGTGAAGACTTTGCGATCTAGAATCAAGCAAATCACTTGTCCAAATCACCTGCCCTATTAGCCCTGCATAAGTACATACTACTACCTAGTTTAATATCGACCAATGTCAGTACTGTCCCCTAACTCCTAACCGTTAAGGAGTTCTGTGGCTTCATCATCAGCACCAGATGTTGACGCCCGGAAGCATATACCTGAGTAAAATATAATTACGTAACAAAAACACCATATGAGCATACAATTTTCGGTTGTTGCCCTCAATTTCTCCAGGATCCCATCATCAGATCCTGACTTGGTGAAAATGGGACCGCCTCGGAAGTGTCCTCTATCGAACTGTCGAAAAATTTTTGAAATCCATCCATAATTGACGGAAAAATCGGTGAACAAACATAAAAAAAAAAAAAAATATTATACATACAGACGAATTGAGAACCTCCTCCTTTTTCGAAGTCGGTTAAAAATTTAGATTTTCTTTAAAATTATTGCTTATAAATGTATTTACTTTAAAATATATTTTCCAAAAATACTTATCTAAAAGGCGGCTAATTACAAGGTGATGTGATTGTAACTGCTTTTAAGCTAAGTAATAATCCTTAAATAAGAATGAGCACATGTTATTCCTTACCTAATAGGCCGTTATGGGCTAATAACTACTTTTAAGACATGAAGTGCTTAATTTTAAATGAGTTGGTTACTTATCTAAAAAACCGTTAAATCCCATAACGGCCTTTTTGATAAGTATCTCTAATAACTATTTTCAAAAATTACAGAATGGGTAAATCATAACAAATTCCTAGACTAAAAAGCCGTTAGGGTGTACTTAACGGCCTTTGAGTGCAGTATGATAATGAAAAATAAAAAATAATACTTCACTATAAGGACGTATATAGAATTTCCAAAAAATGTAAAGTACTTATCCAAAAAATAAATATGTAGTAAGATACACGAAAATGTAAAGTAAAGATGTGTATAAAAATATTAATCCTAGCTACGATACTTTCAGAGAGATGACATTTTTCCCGTTTTTTGCTGATTACTCAAAACTTACTTTTGAGGCTTAACGGCTTTTTAGTGATAGGACGGCAGTGTGGTGTTTTCGCCTAAAGAATGGACAATTCGTAGGATCTGGGTTAAATTTTCAGTTAAACCAATTTATAAAATAAAATAATTTGTTTCTGCAAATAAATTCACGACTAATACTTTGGCACGTCAAACATTTTTCCTACTTATTCGACGTAACGCCTGGTGAGAAAAAATGCCGTGACAAACTCATCAGTTCGCTTTCTTTTTTAATTCGTAACATACAAGAGAGGCAGGGCGTAGCGAATCTTCCCCCGAATTATGTCATTATGTCGAGATACATTTTACTGTCTTACAACCTACTATCCTACTAATATTATAAACGCGAAAGTTTGTTTAGATAGATGGATGGATATTTGTTCCACTTTCACGCAAAAACTACTGAACGGATTTTAATGAAACTTTACAGGAATATACTTTGTACATCAGATTAACACATAGGCTATGTTTTATACGAATATTCACGCGGGCAGGGCCGCGGGCAGTAGCTAGTTAATGCAATATTTGTCAAATACCGATATAACTTCGATTGACGAGATGACCTAAAAGACATCTGGGACCACAGTACCAGGGTTAGGTTAGGTTCCACATTTCACAAGTGAAACCTTACTTTGAGACTATATGAATGCTTTACATTATTTACACCACAAGACACTTGCTGAAACAAATCAGTCAAATAAAACCATAAAGCAGTCAAACGGAATATGAAATAATAAAAATACATTCACATAAAACGTGGAAGGCAGTTCCGTAGGACTGTGGCCACATCTCTCTTCTTTACGACTCTCCCTGGCTGGGTATTTTTACTGCGCGAGGTCATCCCTTAAATTCTTTTTATTGCCTCCCCTGTAAATCATTGCGTAATGCCCCAGTGCATTATCCGCGGAGAAACTTCATTATGGTCGGTTTAATGGTTCGAAGGAGCGATAAAATCTAGCTGGTGGCTCGGACGGGCCGGCAGACTTGTGGTAGACATGCTTCACAGAGGTAATGGGACTAGATAGCCTTACCGATACAATTGATGATGATGATGAGAATAGAAACTCTAATTCTTCTTAGTTCTTTATATTCGTAGCCTGCCTCGAAAAGCGAGCCTACAGATTTCTCAAGGGCCGGTAACGCAACTATGACTCCCCTGGTCTTGCGGTGTACAGCCAAGTGAAGTTCTTCATGGTTCCTCTAGTCCCTCATGGATCTTTATCGCCTGCAATTTTTTCGAATGGATACGACTTAGGGACCTTCGAAAAGCGAGCCTACATATTTCTCAAGGGCCGGGAACGCATCTGTCACTCCCCTGGTATTGCGGTGTATAGACACTTGAAGTTCTTCATGGTTCCTCTAGTTCTTCATGGTTCTTTATCGCCTGCAATTTTTCCGAATGGATACGAATTAGAGACCTTCAAAAAGCGTGCCTTCATATTTCTCAAGGGCCGGTAACGCACCTGTGACTCCCCTGGTGTTGCGGTGTCTATGGGCTGAAGTGATCACTTACTATCAGGTGACCTTTAAACCCGTTTTGAATTTGAAAGAATTTGAAAGAGACATTTGCCCCCTCTGTCATAAAAAAAATAAACCTGTGAACCCCTACCAGACCTGATAAAGTTGACTTCTATGACACCCATTTCTGGTCTTATTCTAAATGCAGGAATCGCATAAACCACGGTTACACAAATATAATTATTGCAAGTGACAGGTCAAACATAAAAGCGATTGACAATACAAGTACTGGATGTACCACAGACCGATAACAGGCAGGAGCGTCACCTGAGCGAGGAGCTACGCCCTGCGATCGCCAACCCGCCCGCCCAGCGTGGCGATTATGGGTATAACCTCCAGATGTTCGCCCAAAGTGGCGAATACCTGGAGAGGCCTATGTTCAGCAGTGATGATGATGATGATGAACCTCTAATAGAGTCAGTCAGTAAAAAAATCATAGCAATGTCGATCAAACGCGTATTATAATACGTAATTACAACAGGCTTCACGTTCCTCAAGACAGTCCCTTCTTCCCCAAACGCGTGCACCCTCCAGTAACGGCCAGAAATACATCAGGTGCAATTTGTAGCGATGGCGCAACGATAGGTGGCGGCTTGCATCGTACTTTATTGGCCTATAAAATGTGTGCCGACTGTTCTGGGCCAAAGCTGTACGTAATGCTCAGGGTCTTGCTGTTGTTATTGAACTCGGAAGGGTTTGTTTATGTCAATGTTTTCTTTTTTTATGCAAGAGACGAGCAAATGTGATGCTTGATGGTAAGCATTCAACTTCGGTCAAATCCGCAACTCAAATATTTTTTTAGTGGCGAATTATAGTGACTTTACCTCGCTTGATGGAAAGCGATAGGAACCAGATCCACTCGCCCATTTTACCAAGTTGGAAGAGTTTCTTGGGCAAACTATTCAGTTTAGAAAAAAAAATGATTTTTAGAAACCTCAACATCATTTACAAAAACCTTTCGCATCATGTCCGGTAAATCAGTGAAGAGTAAAACTAAACAAAAATACGTACCTCAATAAGTTCATTAGTCAAACACCCACGGAAAGGGATGTTGCAGTGAATTATATTTATTATCCATCACTGCATAATTAGTTTATGAAAAAAATATGTAATATAATATTTACGGATCCTAGTAGGTACTTACACAAAATTTGATAAATAATAATCATTAGAAATATAATTATTAGATTACAAATGTTAATTTGAATTCGTGACGAAATGCGAATGGGACGGAATGCGTCTAACCCCCTGTAAAAACATCATTGAGATGTGTGTTGGAACTTGGAAAGTTCCATATCTTGAACACGACATTAGGAAAGAATAGGCCCGAGTTATTACACTCAGCACCATATGCAAAAAGTACCAGTTTAAGGGTCCCATATAAAATGGGCGCTGGGCAGGAACGATCGTGTCGCTCCTGCGGTCTTTATGTAGCCGGCGAATCGTAACGCACTCGCGGTGTAAAAGGGGACAGCGCCATCTAGTGGCAGTATGAAAAAAGAAGACTATCTTACAAAACGAAATATGTACTTATACTTATTTACAAATATTGATAGTATTCTTTTAATGTACCGAAAATAAATACATAAATAAATATAATAATTACTATTAGGTCTAGATAGTGAAATTACAGTTTTCGAATGTTTGTATAATTCATAATTAAACTACGTCGAGTACCTCATCATCATCATCATCCTCTAATATTTTGTATAATACCTACTCAGCGTACCTATTAATCCAAAAAAAAAATTTTTAAGAGATCAAAGTTAACACTCCAAACTCGTTTTTAATTAGGTAGGTATAACGAATTAACATTTTAGCATTATTTTCCTTTACTTAATCAGTTTTACCGAGAATCGTACGATTCGTGTAAAACGATTTACAAAGTATTAGTAAGCATCTGTTAAACGACGCCAATAATTCACACGCCGAAAATTCTCAAGCACTTAAGATCTCGCGCAATCAACAACTGACTAGTAATGTGACAAATCGATTCAAGAAAATTAAATTCAAAGGTCTTAAATATGATAAATTAGTTCTGGAGTGGAGACCGCGTCTCGGCAAACGTAGTGTAGGACGCCCTCAGGCCAGGTGGAGTGACGATTTGCGCAGGACGGCTGGCAAGTGCTGGATGCGAGAGGCCCGGGACCGATCGAAGTGGCGAGCATTGGAAAAGGCCTATGTCCAGCAGTGGACTGATGTGGGCTGATGATGATGATGATGAAATAGGATAAGGTACGAGTATTGTTATAATGACTTTGTGTCTATGACTTTATCCGCGTAGACAAAAACCCTATTGTATTAAAAAGTGCCTCTGCCCTTTCTGAAACTTCATCATCATCATCAGCTTCTAACAGCCCACTGCTGGACATAGGCCTCTCTAAACGTTCGCCACTTTAATCGGTTCTCGGCCTCTTGCATCCAGTACTGAATCTGAAGATTATATATCTCTGGGAACACGGCCTCTGGCAAAGAGTTCCATAATTTAATAGGTAAAGGGAACAGTGATTTTTCGATAATGTATTTAGAAACTAGTCGTCTAAAGAAACAAATTAAAAAACGTTAAAACATAACGTCAGCACATCACTACACAAACTCAAAAAATAAACTCAAAACACGAATAAAAACATCCATTTGTCCTTATCCTCGGTGAAATACGAGCTGGAATCGCATTAACTCTTTGATCGCCCAATTTATCACTTAAAAACGCGCTTTATCACCACCGATGGAGTTTTGAATGGTTTATGACGTATTCGCGGTGGGGGAAACATATTTGCGTTATGTTCTTTTTGGCGGAGAAGATTTTGTTTTCTTATTTTTATAATGGGTCGATTTGGTGGTGAAATGTTGTGTCCACGTGTGATGGCGACCGGTGAAAGGAATAAAGCCGAGGCAGAGTCCATCCATTCCATTTGGAAACCTTCTTTCAAGAACTGTTCGTTTCCAATGATCGTTCTTTCCGCGTACGTGTAAGCTCTGGAATGAGCTCCCAGCCATGCGTTTCCCGATCGCTACGACTTGTCCTTCTTCAAACGTAGTCTAAAGAGAACTCTTTCGTCACGGTAGATAGCGGCTTAGCTGTGCCCCTGGCATTTGCAGAGTCTATGAGCGGCGGTAACCGTTTAACATCAGATGGGCCGCTTGCTCTTCTGCCACCCAAAGTAATAAGAATACTTTATTACATAATAAATATATAAATAAAAAAAAAGATTTGTCTTTGCCATTAAAGAAACAACTGTGTTTATTATTTTGCTCCAGCCGGGGCCCCCGTAGAAGCCACGGCGCTGGTCTTCAATGAGTGAAGCACACATACCTACCTATGAATGCAATCTCTCATGTGACATTAGATCAATGCTAGTCAGTTACACGATAATTATGTTGATTAATATTTAGAGAGAACTTTTTTTTATGACACCCAAGCCAACGGGAGTTCTCTTTTGCTTCCATCTGGTGCCGAGGCCCCTTTACTCTGCTGCTAAATACCTTATCAATCGGTATAAACCAATAATTTGGATACTAAATAAATCGCCTTAACCGACTCTTGCCCAAAAGTCCACTCCGCCTCCACATTTAATGAAGTTACCAACTTGAACACTTCGCCTTGTCCGACCGAGGGTCCGCATTTAGCGGCCATTTTTATTACACACAAAATTAAGGGTCGGCAATAACAAATTGAAATCGTCCGATTGCGGCGGGTCGCAATTAAGGCGGTCGCATAAATCGGCGCGTATCTGATGCGGACATGGAAGAGGCGTTGCGGGCGGCGGCCGCGCAGGTCGGAAGCACACTGGGCGCACTGATAGCTGTAAGCTGGGTGCAAATCTTTTTTATATCATAAGAAATCTTGCTTTAGATCGTAATGAATATGAGTGTGACGCCGACCCCAGATAATGGGAACAGGGCAGGCGAATGATGAAGAAATCTTCCTTTATTATATTAGAACACTAGCTTTCCGCCCGCGACTTCGTCCGCGTAAAGTTTTTTTTTCCAAAATAAAATTGTGCCTATGTTACTCGTGGATAATGTAGCTTTCGAATGGTGAAAGAATTTTTAAAAACGGTCCAGTAGTTTTTGAGCCTATTCATTACAACCAAACAAACAAAGTTTTCCTCTTTATAATATTAGTGTAGATCACAACATAAGAATCATAATCATTTGCCTGCCCTGTTCCCACTATCTGGGGTCGGTGCAACATGTTGTTTTCTCTTCCATTCATACCTTTCAGTTTTCATCGTCCCATTTACTCCTTTCTCAGCTATATCTTCATTCACGCAGTCCATCCATTTTTTCTTAGGTCGGCTTCTCAACATAAGAGTGATAAAATAACAATATTCAATAACAACATAACAAACACTAGCTTTCGCCGCACGCTCTTCGCGCGTGCGTGCTCAAGCTAGGTCTGCGAC
The DNA here is from genome assembly GCA_031163375.1 of Conogethes punctiferalis. Lineage (NCBI taxonomy): Eukaryota > Metazoa > Arthropoda > Insecta > Lepidoptera > Crambidae > Conogethes > Conogethes punctiferalis. Next base: position 1,930,938 of record CM062083.1, on the reverse strand, counting down.
GCTGGACGCTCCGGGCTTCGCCCTACGCGGAGCTCGGCCTGCGGCCTCGCGAAATTACTTTTCTGGGTTGTACCGTCCGCGTGGGCGGACGCGGTGGGCTTTTTTGTGGTTCGTTGATTCGGTTTTGTGTGGGGGTTCCTTGGGGCGCCAGCCGCTCCGGGCTTTGCCCTCCGCGGCGTTGCTTTGGCGGCTTGGGTTGGCTCGCTCGGCCTGCGGCCTCGCAAACAATTTTTTTTTTTATTAATGAATGAATAATTCTTGGGGCACTGCTCCGGGCTTCGCCCTACGCAGGGCTCAACCTTCGGTCTCGCCTGTTACAGTAGCGTAACTAAAAGAGCTTGGGCTCGCTCAGCCTGCGGCCTCGCATAGTTTTTTTTTTCATTAATTATTCCTTGGGGCACTGCTACGGGCTTCGCCCTACGCAGGGCTCGACCTTCGGTCTCGCGTATTATGGTAGCGTAACTAAAAGAGGATGGGCTCGCTCGGCCTGCGGCCTCGCATAGTTTTTTTTACATTAGTAGGTAAACACTCCTTGGGGCACTGCTCCGGGCTTCGCCCTACGCAGGGCTCGACCTTCGGTCTCACCTGTTACAGTAGCGTAACTAAAAGAGCTTGGGCTCACTCGGCCTACGGCCTCGCATAGTTTTTTTATCATAAGTAGGTGAATATTCCTTGGGGCACTGCTACGGGCTTCGCCCTACGCAGGGCTCGACCTTCGGTCTCGCGTATTATGGTAGCGTAACTAATAGAGGATGGGCTCGCTCGGCCTACGGCCTCGCATAGTTTTTTTTTTCATAAGTAGGTGATTATTCCTTGGGGCACTGCTACGGGCTTCGCCCTACGCAGGGCTCGACCTTCGGTCTCGCGTATTATGGTAGCGTAACTAAAAGAAGGTGGGCTCGCTCGGCCTGCGGCCTCGCATAGTTTTTTTTCATTAGTGCATGAATATTCCTTAGTACACTGCTCCGGGCTTCGCCCTACGCAGGGCTCGACCTTCGGTCTCGCATGTCATAGCAGATACCATAAAAATGTTAGTCACGTTAAGTAATGTAAGTATGTTCGTCACATCAAGTATCGTAAGTATGTTCGTCACACCAAGTATCGTATGTATGTTCGTCACATCAAGTATCGTAAGTATGTTCGTCACACCAAGTATCGTAAGTATGTTCGCCACATCAAGTATCGTAAGTATGTTCGTCACGTCAAGTAACGTAAGTATGTTCGTCACTTGTATGGGAAATCGTGATTTTTGAGTTTGCTTTTATTTTATTCCAGCTTGATTTATGAGGTCATTTGGGGCCTCAATGGAGTCTGTGGACTATTTTTGACAGGACCTCATACTTGGTTTTCAAGATTTCGCAAATTTACGTTTCGGGGTAAATCTCGGAAATTACCCCAAAAGTGGGGTAAATTATTTCATCAGTTAATAGGCAATCAAAGGACCTTTAAAAGAGCCCCCGGACTTTTTTTTCTCAAACGCACCCTTCTACCCCAAAAGTCACTTTGAATTTTTCGAAAACCTACCTGTTTTACAAAATGGCCGCCAGCGCAGCCGCCATCTTGAAAATCTGACTTTTCGGATTTTTCCCATATACTACACTATATATGTCATCGATTGGCATTTTTACTTTTTTCCTGCCAAGCATCTTGGCGGCCAGCTAGCTCGCCGAAAAAGGCATTGCCAAAAAATTTGTTGCCCCGCCGCGCCGAGTGTTGCCAGGCCACCAAGATAAAAATAGTCAAATGTCATTTTAATGGGTCAAACCTATAAGTACATTTCAATTTTTTATTTAAAATTTTGGTCCTTCTACTTTCGACTTTTTTGGACCATATCTCAAGAACTATCAAAAAAGCCAAAAATATTTTTATACCTGGCAACACATAATAATCTAAAGGATAACCGACCAGTACATTGCAATTCTGTAAAATGTTGCCATCACACTGAAAATCCATTTTGAAATTTTCCAAAACCAAACTTTTTCACAAAATGGCCGCCAGGGCCGACGCCATCTTGAAAATCGAAAAAATCGGAATTTTCCCATATACCTGACCATATATGGCAACGGATGGCATTTTTACTTTTTTTCTGCCATTTGCCGGAATGCTCAAAGTATAAGCCAAAAATGGCATTGCCAAAAAAATTGTTTTCCCCGCCGTGCCGAGTGTTGCCAGGCCACCAAGATAAAAATGGTCAAATGTCATTCTAATGGGTTAAACCTTTAAGTACATAGCAACTTTTTATTTAAAATGCTGGTCCTTCTACTTTCGACCTTTTTGGACCATATCTCGAAAACCATCAAAAATGTCAAAAATATTTTTATACCCGGCAACACACAATAACCTAACAAATAACCGACCAGTACATTGAAATTCTGTAAAATGTTGCCATCACACTTAAAATCCATTTTGAAATTTTCGAAAACCAAACTTTTTTACAAAATGGCCGCCAGCGCCGCCGCCATCTTGGATATCCAAAAGTCTATATTTTTCCTGTATTTTAGACTATATACTGGAGCAGAGACAATTTTTATTTTTTTTCTTAAGTGCATCCTTGGATCCACAGAACTTCTGGAAAACGACTACTGCTCAAAATTGTTTTTGCCCGTCAAAACCAGTGTTGCCAGAATTTTTCTCCAAAACTACCCTGTGGCCAATATCAGCCGGGGTTGCCATAAATCTGCATACTCGAAAATCGGATACACGTCAAAATTTTTCCACTCATATTTGGAGCCCTGGGCCAAAAACTACCATCAATTTGGTAGAAATTATAAAACCTACCAATAGACTGATAAATATCCTACCACTGCCTAATACTTACCGAATCGATCCAGTGTTGCCAACAGTATGAAAAATCAATTTGAAAAACGCAAAAAATTTTCTTGAGACAAAATGGCCGCCAGCGGCGCCGCCATATTGTTTTTCTTTAGTCTATGGTCACCGGTCGACACTCGACTATATCTGTGACGAAAATAAAAAAAAATCTTGCCGCTATCTGTAAACACCGCGACGCTATGACCACGCAAACATGAGTCCAAAACCAATTTTCAATCCAAGATGGCGGCGCGGTCATCTTGTTTTTTTATTTTTTCTCAACTTTGACGTTTACAACTTTCATAGACAATTCGAAGACAGTATGCGCCGCTCGGTCATTCTATACATTTTAAACTTTTTTTTTTGCGAAAAACCGCCGCCATCTTGTTTTTTTTGGATTTTTTTTTCAAAAACCTGTTTTGATTAAAAATTTAGGTACCTTTAAGTTAACATCCCGACCATAGACAAACTCTTTCCACCCGAAAAACACCCCTGATCAGTCAGTGAGTGAGTGAGTGGTAATTTAGCTTTATATATTATAGACTAGCTTTCGCCGCACGCTCTTCGCGCGTGCGTGCTCAAGCTAGGTCTGCGACGCTGGACGCTCCGGGCTTCGCCCTACGCGGAGCTCGGCCTGCGGCCTCGCGATACGCAGCTCGGCCTGCGGCCTCGCGAAATTACTTTTCTGGGTTGTACCGTCCGCGTGGGCGGACGCGGTGGGCTTTTTTGTGGTTCGTTGATTCGGTTTTGTGTGGGGGTTCCTTGGGGCGCCTTTGGCGTTGCTTTGGCGGCTTGGGTTGGCTCGCTCGGCCTGCGGCCTCGCAAACTATTTTTTTTTCATTGATGAATGAATAATTCTTGGGGCACTGCTCCGGGCTTCGCCCTTCGCAGGGCTCGACCTTCGGTCTCGCGTATTTTAGTAGCGTAAAAAGAAGGTGGGCTCGCTCGGCCTTTGGCCTCGCAAACTGTTTTTTTTTCATCATTGAATGAATAATCCTAGGGGCACTGCTCCGGGCTTCGCCCTGCGCAGGGCTCGACCTTCGGTCCCGCTTATTTTAGTAGTGTAACAAAAAGAGGATGGGCTCGCTCGGCCTACGGCCTCGCATAGTTTTTTTTTCATTAGTAGGTAAATACTCCTTGGGGCACTGCTCCGGGCTTCGCCCTACGCAGGGCTCGACCTTCGGTCTCGCCTGTTACAGTAGCGTAATTAAAAGAGCTTGGGCTCGCTCGGCCTGCGGCCTCGCATAGTTTTTTTTTCATAAGTAGATGAATATTCCTTGGGGCACTGCTACGGGCTTTGCCCTACGCAGGGCTCGACCTTCGGTCTCGCGTATTACAGTAATGTAACTAAAAGAGGATGGGCTCGCTCGGCCTGCGGCCTCGCATAGTTGTTTTTTTCATAAGTAGGTGTTTATTCCTTGGGGCACTGCTATGGGCTTCGCCCTACGCAGGGCTCGACCTTCGGTCTCGCGTATTGTGGTAGCGTAACTAAAAGAAGTTAGGCTCGCTCGGCCTGCGGCCTCGCATAGTTTGTTTTTTCATAAGTGGGTGAATATTCCTTGGGGCACTGCTACGGGCTTCGCCCTACGCAGGGCTCGACCTTCGGTCTCGCGTATTATGGTAGTGTAACTAAAAGGGGATGGGCTCGCTCGGCCTACGGCCTCGCATAGTTTTTTTTTATAAGTAGGTGATTATTCCTTGGGGCACTGCTACGGGCTTCGCCCTACGCAGGGCTCGACCTTCGGTCTCGCGTATTATGGTAGCGTAACTAAAAGAGGATGGGCTCGCTCGGCCTTCGGCCTCGCATAGTTGTTTTTTTCATAAGTAGGTGTTTATTTCTTGGGGCACTGCTACGGGCTTCGCCCTACGCAGGGCTCGACCTTCGGTCTCGCGTATTATGGTAGCGTAACTAAAAGAAGATGGGCTTGCTCGGCTTGCGGCCTCGCATAGTTTTTATTTTTTCATAAGTAGGTGAAGACTCTTTGGGGCACTGCTCCGGGCTTCGCCCTACGCAGGGCTCGACCTTCGGTCTCGCGTATTACAGTAATGTAACTAAAAGAAGATGGGCTCGCTCGGCCTGCGGCCTCGCATAGTTTTTTTTTCATTAGTGGGCGCATAATCCTTGGAGCACTGCTTCGGGCTTCGCCCTGCGCAGGGCTCGACCTTCGGTCTCGCATGTCATAGTAGATACCATAAGAATGTTCGTCACGTTAAGTAATGTAAGTATGTTCGTCACATCAAGTATCGTAAGTATGTTCGTCACATCAAGTATCGTAAGTATGTTCGCCACACCAAGTAACGTAAGTATGTTCGTCACTTGTATGGGAAATCGTGATTTTTGAGTTGGCTTTTTTTTTATTCCTGCTGAATTTATGAGGTCATTTGGGGCCTCTATGGAGTCTGTGGACCATTTTTGACAGGACCTCATACTTGGTTTTTAAAATATCGCGAGCTTACGTTTCAGGGTAAATCTCCAAATTTACCCAAAAAATGGGGTAAATTTTTAAACCACTTAATAGATAATTAAGAGACCTTCAAAAGAGCCCCCGGACTTTTTTTTCTCAGATGCAACCTTCTACCCCAAAAGTCACTTTGAAATTTTCGAAAACCTAACCTTTTTACAAAATGGCCGCCAGCGCAGCCGCCATCTTGAAAGTCTGACTTTTCGGATTTTTCCCATATACTACACTATAAATGGCGTCGATTGGCATTTTTACTTTTTTCCTGCCAAGCATCTTGGCGGCCAGCTAGCTCGCCGAAAAAGGCATTGCCAAAAAATTTGTTGCCCCGCCGCGCCGAGTGTTGCCAGGCCACCAAGATAAAAATGGTCAAATGTCATTTTAATGGGCTAAATCTGTGAGCACATGGCAATTTTTTATTTAAAATATTGGTCCTTCTACTTTCGACCTTTTTGGACCATATCTCAAAAACTATCAAAAAAGCCAAAAATATTTTTATACCTGGCAACACATAATAATCTAAAAGATAACCGACCAGTACATTGCAATTCTGTAAAATGTTGCCATCACACTGAAAATCCATTTTGAAATTTTCCAAAACCAAACTTTTTCACAAAATGGCCGCCAGCGCCGACGCCATCTTGAAAATCGAAAAAATCGGAATTTTCCCATATACCTGACCATATATGGCAACGGATGGCATTTTTACTTTTTTTCTACAATTTGCCGGAATGCTCAAAGTATAAGCCAAAAATGGCATTACCAAAAAAAATGTTTTCCCCGCCGTGCCGAGTGTTGCCAGGCCACCAAGATAAAAATGGTCAAATGTCATTCTAATGGGCTAAACCTTTAAGTACATGGCAACTTTTTATTTAAAATGCTGGTCCTTCTACTTTTGACCTTTTTGGACCATATCTCGAAAACTATCGAAAAAGCTAAAAATATTTTCATACCCGGCAACACACAATAATCCAACGGGTAACCGACCAGTACATTGCAATTCTGTAAAATGTTGCCATCACACTGAAAATCCATTTTGAAATTTTTGAAAATCAAACTTTTTTACAAAATGGCCGCCAGCGCCGCCGCCATCTTGGATATCCAAAAGTCTATATTTTTCCTGTATTCTAGACTATATACTGGAGCAGAGACAGTTTTTATTTTTTTTCTTAAGTGCATCCTTGGATCCACAGAACTTCTGGAAAATGACTACTGCTCAAAATTGTTTTTGCCCGTCAAAACCAGTGTTGCCAGAATTTTTCTCCAATACTACCCTGTGGCCAATATCAGCCGGGGTTGCCATAAATCTGCATACTCGAAAATCGGATACACGTCAAAATTTTTCCACTCATATTTGGAGCCCTGGGACAAAAACTACCATCAATTTGGTAGAAATTATAAAACCTACCAATAGACTGATAAATATCCTACCACTGCCTAATACTAACCGAATCGATCCAGTGTTGCCAACAGTATGAAAAATCAATTTGAAAAACGCAAAAACTTTTCTTGGGACAAAATGGCCGCCAGCGGCGCCGCCATATTGTTTTTCTTTAGTCTATGGTCACCGGTCGACACTCGACTATATCTGTGACGAAAATAAAAAAAAAAACTTGCCGCTATCTGTAAACACCGCGACGCTATGACCACGCAAACTTAAGTCCAAAACCAATTTTCAATCCAAGATGGCGGCGCGGCCATCTTGTTTTTTTATTTTTTCTTAACTTTGACGTTTACAACTTTCATAGACAATTCGAAGACAGTATGCGCCGCTCGGTCATTCTATACATTTTAAACTTTTTTTTTTGCGAAAAACCGCCGCCATCTTGTTTTTTTTGGATTTTTTTTCCAAAAACCTGTTTTGATTAAAAATTAAGGTACCTTTAAGTTAACATCCCGACCATAGACAAACTCTTTCCACCCGAAAAACACCCCTGATCAGTCAGTGAGTGAGTGAGTGGTAATTTAGCTTTATATATTATAGACTAGCTTTCGCCGCACGCTCTTCGCGCGTGCGTGCTCAAGCTAGGTCTGCGACGCTGGACGCTCCGGGCTTCGCCCTACGCGGAGCTCGGCCTGCGGCCTCGCGATACGCAGCTCGGCCTGCGGCCTCGCGAAATTACTTTTCTGGGTTGTACCGTCCGCGTGGGCGGGCGCGGTGGGCTTTTTTGTGGTTCGTTGATTCGGTTTTGTGTGGGGGCTCCATGGGGCGCCAGCCGCTCCGGGCTTCGCCCTCCGCGGCGTTGTTGGGTCGGCTCGCTCGGCCTACGGCCTCGCATAGCTTTTTTTTCATTGATGGGTGCATACTCCCTGGGGCGCTGCTCCGGGCTACGCCCTACGCAGGGCTCGACCTTCGGTCTCGCATGTCATAGTAGATACCATAAGCATGTTAGTCACGTTATACTTAACGTTCCCATACAAGTGATGAACATTCTTACACAGTAACGTAAGTATGTTCGTCACATCAAGTATCGTAAGTATGTTCGTCACATCAAGTATCGTAAGTATGTTCGCCACATCAAGTATCGTAAGTATGTTCGTCACTTGTATGGGAAATCGTGATTTTTGAGTTGCGTTTTTTTTTCCTCCTGGTACATTTATGGGGCCTTTTGGTGTTTCTACGTAATCTGTGGACAATTTTTAACAGGACCTCATACTTGGTTTTCAAGATTTCGCGAATTTACGTTTCGGGGTAAATCTCGGAAATTACCCTAAAAATGGGGTAATTTTTTATGCCAGTTAATAGGTAATAATAAAAAGACCTTCAAAAAAGCCCCCGGTCTTTTTCTTCTCAAATACTCCCGTCTAACCCAAAAATAAATTTGAAATTTTCGAAATCCTAACATTTTTACAAAATGGCCGCCTGTGCATCCGCCATTTTGTTTTTCCAACTTTTTGGTACCCAGTGCTCAGTAACAACTATATTACACACCAAATGGCATTCACAGTTTTTTTTCGCGTCATACAAAGTGGGCGACCAGGGCCCCTCGAAGGGACCCCTTTGAAAAAAGTTTGAGCCACCGTCCATCCCAGTGTTGCCAGATGACGGAGATAAAAATAGTCAAATGTCATTTTAATGGGCTCCATCTCTATGCTCCTGGGAATAATTTTTGCGAAATGTCATTATTTCTATTTTCGACTTTTTCGGGGCATTTCTCAAAAACTACCAAAAATGCCAGAATTATTTTTTTACCTGGCAATACTCTATGACCATACACACTTTGGCCTAGTACATTGCACCCCGCTCAAATGTTGCTATATACCCAAAAATCCATTTTTTAACTTTCGAAAACGCCATTTTTTCACAAAATGGCCGCCAGCGCGGCCGCCATCTTGAAAGTCTGACGTTTCAGATTTTTCCCATATACTACACTATATGTGGCGTCGATTGGTATTTTTACTTTTTTTCTGCCAAGCGTCCTGGCGGCCAGACAGCTCGGCGAAAAAGGCATTGCCAAAAAATTTCTTCTCCCCGCCGTGCCGAGTGTTGCCAGGCCACCAAGATAAAAATGGTCAAATGTCATTCTAATGGGCTAAGTCTGTGAGCGAATGGCAACTTTTTATTTAAAATGTTGGTCCTTCTACTTTCGACCTTTTTGGGCCATATCTCAAAAACTATCAAAAAAGTAAAAAAAAAATTTATACCTGGCAACACACAATAACCCAACTGATAACTGACCAATACAATGAAATTCCGTAAAATGTTGCCATCATACTGAAAATCCATTTTGAATTTTTCGAAAACCAAACTTTTTTACAAAATGGCCGCCAGCGCCGCCACCATCTTGAATATCAAAATGCCTATAGTTTTCCTGTATTCTAGACTATATACCGGACCAGAGCCAATTTTCACTTTTTTTTTTAATCAATACCCCGGACCCAGAGAGACTTTGGAAAATGACTACTGCGAAAACACATTTTTGTCTGCCAAAACCAGTGTTGCCAGAATTTTACTCCAAAACTACCATGAGGCCCATACCAGCCGAGGTTGCCATAAAACTGCATACTCGAAAATCGGATACACGTCAAAATTTTTCCACCTCTATTTGGGGTCCTGAGCCAAAAACTACCATCAATTTGGTAGAAACTAAAAAACCTACCAATAGACCGATAAATATCCTATCACCGCCCCATACTACCCGAATCGATCCAGTGTTGCCAACAGTATGAAAAATCAATTTGAAAAACGCAAAAATTTTTCTTGGGACTAAATGGCCGCCAGCGGCGCCGCCATATTATTTTTCTATAGTCTATGGTCATCGGTCGACACTCGACTATATCTGTGGCAATAATGAAAAAAAATCTTGCCGCCATCTGTAAACACCGCGACGCTATGACCACGCAAACATGAGTCCAAAACCAATTTTCAATCCAAGATGGCGGCGCGGCCATCTTGTTTTTTTATTTTTTTCCAACTTTGACGTTCACATCTGCCATAGACAATTCAAAGACAGTATGCGCACCACGGTCATTCTATACATTTTAAATTTTTTTTTTCGCGAAAAACCGCCGCCATCTTGGATTTTTTTTATTTTCTCCCCGTAAAGCTGCTTTGATTAAAAAATTAAATACCCTAAAATCAACATTTCAACCAAAATCACCCCCCAACTACCCGAAAAAAACCCCCGATGAGTGAGTGAGTGAGTGAGTGGTAATCGAGCTTTATATAATATAGACTAGACACGGACATTTCAAACTTACACTTTTTTAACCGACTTTGAAAAAAGGAGGAGGTTCTCAATTCGTCTGTATGTATAATATTTTTTTTTTTTATGTATGTTCACCGATATTTCCGCCAATTATGGATGGATTTCAAAAATTTTTCGACAGTTCGACAGAGGACACTTCCGAGGTGGTCCCATTATCACCAAGTCAGGATCTGATGATGGGATCCTGTAGAAATTGAGGGCAACAACCGAAAATTGTATGCTCATATGGTGTTTTTGTTACGTAATCATATTTTACTCAGGTATATGCTTCCGGGCGTCAACGTCTGGTGCTGATGATGAAGCCACAGAACTCCTTAACGGTTAGGAGTTAGGGGACAGTACTGACATTGGTCGATATTAAACTAGGTAGTAGTATGTACTTATGCAGGGCTAATAGGGCTGGTGATTTGCTTGATTCTAGATCGCAAAGTCTTCACTTGACTTAAAGCAAATTTTTTCATTCCTAAGTAAAACTCTTGAGGACATTAATTAGCCTTTAATCAAGGTCATAGCACATTAACGTAACTAAAAATAGAGAAATAAAATTATTTAAAAAAAAATCAATCCGACTTAAAAAAAAAAACACAAACGACCTTCACTAAAAAGCGATAAATAACGTAAGTAATTCTATCCTTAATACATAATTATTTAAATATTACAATTATCACTTATTTTTGAAGTCGGTGCCAGCCAAACAAATAAATGTATATTGTCGTGTGGATTTGCCGGCCGCGCGCGTCATACAACAACAGTCTACGTTAGAGGCTGGCACCGACTTCAAAAATAAGTGATAATTGTAGTATTTAAATAATTACCTATGTATTAAGGATAGAATTACTTACGTTATTTATCGCTTTTTAGTGAAGGTCGTTTGTGTGTTTTTTTTAAATATAACACACCTTAGATACTTTTATATCAGTTAGACTGGATGCGGTGTTGTGACGTCCAATATTAGAGCAGCATGAACCGTGGACCGCGTAACAAGCCACTGCGCTGGTTTCATCATCATCATCAGCCTATCGCAATCCACTGCTGGACTTCTTTAAGTAAACATCATCGCAGGACGTGACGGTGACGCTGCTACCCATCATCTGTCTGTGGTATTTAGCTGTGCTTTCCATCATGATGGTTATACCGCCACCATTTGATTGCCACTGTGAATACCAGGTGAATAACTACAAGACTGTCCAATCTAATATCTAATCTAATTCATATATGCGATAAATCGCGGCTTGGCTGTGCCTCTGGCACTGCAGAGTCTACGAGCGGCGGTAACCACTTCACATCAAATAATAATATGTTACAAAAATCTGTAATGCATTTTCGAGTTGTATAAATAGTTTGCTCTCGGTATGTCTCTCGCGCACAGTAACGCATAATGGCTCGCGAATGCGCGATGTGACGTCACGGCCTCCTGGCTGAGGAATATATTAGCGCTGATAGCGAGCTGGGGGCGGTCCCGCGGAGCATCATCTGCCCACGTGGTGCCTAGGTCATGCTTGGTCCCTTAGTTTGCGAACCTTTTATTAGGGCTTATCAAAATAAATAAATAACCTAAGACATAGCATACAGGGCCAAATAATCTAAATATGTAGGATTATGTACCTATACTTAAGCGGCCTTTTAGCTTTATTTGGCAACTTTATCTTAATAATAACGACGAATAGTAATGATACCCGAATAGCAATCATTTATTTTATATTTCGTTCTTTAGGTATTGTTAGAACAAGATTGATGAAATATAAAAATCTTAAAATAACTAACTTAGTTGAATTGATGTTCAACTAAGTTAGTTATTTTTAATACATAATACATAGCGATATTAAATACAAATACAACAAAATACAAATACAAAAATATTTATTTCATAACAAGTTGGTGTTACAGAGTAGGTATGGATCCCATCCTTTTAAGTTAAAAACCTGTATTAGGATGAGATCGCTCTTCCTAATTAAATAGGTCAGGTCAGCTAGTAGAATATTATAGTTAACATAATATTATGCCGGCAACACCTTATAAGGCAGGTATTTAATAAGAATAGTAGACATTTTGTAAGGAAGTGAGTCCTTTAAGGACATTTCTTGTCCTCTTTCATTATGTTCGAGCCAGTAATCTAACCTAGAACTAACCTCTTATAACACTTTTGCGACACCTTTCAATTACCAGATCGACACAACAATGGACTTGATAATCAATGCCTTTTGCTGTCACTCAGTCGTCAATTGTCTGTTGACATGAAATGTCACTCTATTTTGCGCGCTGTGACTAATTTGACAACCAATTATGACTTCACTGTTACTGTTTTTCTAGTTGTAAGTACATAACTTAACACTTAAATGCTTACTCATCGACACTAACATTTTAGGAATGTATTCGATGGATCACTAATCCATCAGACAATGTAAAATCCGAGCAATGTTTTTTTTTCTTTTTTTTTATAGTGGCTCGACATAATGGCTTCCCTACGCCTGATGGAAAGCGAAAGAGAAGCCCAAGTCGCTGTGACAACGAGCAAGTATCTGGTCAGTTACCTGTCAGTTGCCACCGCCATGCCGGCCCAACCTTAACCCCCCACGAGCTCCGGAAACCCTACTCACCGGCAGAAACACGACCCAGAGGTCATTTGACTGCGTTATTCTATAGGGTGGAGGTCCTTCCCCGGACGGGCGGCTCAATTCGAGCGAAGATTCGCTATGCCCTTCCTCTCTCGTTGCTGTGGACAGAAATTACATTACTTATGTTCTGTTTTTTGAAAGTTAGTGTACGTAGGTACATTTACTGCGCCCTATGTATGGTGCGTCAGTATAAGGTGCAGCGCAGACGGCACACTTTTTGTGCGATAGAGTCTGCGTCTGAGACATTTAAAAAGAGCGTCTAAGTCTGCCGACAGAATATTCGAAGATGTGCGTCGTGTGCGTTGAGTCTGAAATATCCGCGACAGATTTTTGCGCGTCGTGTGCGTCACTGCATATAATTGCAAAAAAGTGCGTCACGGATAGTCTGTCGTCTGCGCTGCCCCTAATAATCATCATGATCATCAACCTCTATCAGTCCACTGCTGGACATAGGCCTCTCCGAATGCTTGCCACCTTGATCGATTCTGGGGCGTAAGAATACTAACAAGATAGTAAGAGGTGTAAGGAAAGGTCGTGCTTGGAGAAGAATCTCCCTTGCGCTCTGGTCAGCGAACTCGAGAAACACAAAGCCACATTTCTTCTTCTTCTGACACATGGTCAATGACATCGTCTCACACCGTCCTCAACTTCTTTCTAAAACAGATTTAGCTGTATTCTGAAATATAACCTCAAACCGATTTACAAAAACAATAAATTTAAAATCCATTTACTTAGTAGCAACGACCGAACACACGTAATTCGCAACAGAATAAATCTTCTCCTTCACTACCATAAAGTAAACGCATAAACCAACCAGGCCATATCTAAACTATTAAAAAAGAGCACAGTCGAACAGCAAAAATAGGAAACAGAGACATAAATAATACCCGATATCGGCAGGCTTGCCTCATAAATATCACGGTCGTGAGTTCAAACCGATCTGGTAGCAATATTGTACAACCTCTGATAGGTGGAACTTGCTTCTTGTAACTTTTAAGGTAACTGAAGTAAGGTTGAAAGTTGCTGGCGACTATTGTCATGTTCCGTTCAAGGATTTCGCAACCGTATTTGCAGTCGACTGGAGCCGTTTCGTCGCATACCCTGATAGATGCTGGATAAATGATTAGTGGGAATGTTGGCAAAAATGTGGCAAAACCAGCGGGGTATCGAACCTCGCAAGCTTTATGGTACAACTGACAGTAGCAGTTAAGGTTGGTATTTGCAATTTGTGGCAACGATATCATCTTTTGGTGGAACTTTTACTGTGTATATTTCCTTGAATTGTCACATTCAAGCTTATTAATCTTCTGCTTCACCGTAGTCTAGCCATCATCGTAGTCATTTAGGAAAACACTGTAGGAACAGACTTGTACCTACGAAAAGTGGAAATACTTCCGCCGAGTTAGGTGATCGTGCTCGGGGACCGCGGTCCGATGGACGATCTTGGTAACGCATAGGTATACATAGCGAGTCGTGATGAAAACTTCGCTTGCTCGTTGATTCCTTATCCAGATCCAGATTTCATATTGTAGCGATGTATAGATAGATGTTGCTACATGTCGCTACAACACCATCAAGGGACTATTTGGCTTCAAACAACCTTATAATTTCTTAACACTTGTTTGTTAAGTTCGGTTAGAGACCGTGTAAAAGCTGTTGTTATAATTATGTCTCTACTTATTATATCATTATCATCTCTCAATTTTTAGATATGTAATTAAGAACAACATTTTGATATCAATCTATAAGACGATCTGACTTTTGCTTTCCAAACATCTATTGCAGGTCCTAACCTAGAGTGAGGATTCAAGTGGTAAACATTTTTATATGGTTTTCATGAATCCTTTAACTCAATTTGTAATCAAACCTTCCACATTGTGTTAAAATTTGTACCTACAATTTATATTATTATCATGTTAAGCTTTCATTTATTATTCCTAATTTTAGTTTCATTGGCAACCAATACTTGTTGTTATTTATCTAATACTTCTTTTACTGTACTTGTTCACATCATCTCTTAAGTTCTTGCTCATTTGCACATGAATTCTACCCCTTTTTATCCCCTATACTAAACCACACATTGCTTTACTTATCAACACTATAATAACCGTAAATAAATAGAATGACTTTTATTTACACACCAATGCATATTCATAAAAAAATATTCCATTACGACAATCAAGGAAAACAACAAACAGAATTTGCATTGAAAACATCAATAGGTGAGCACAATATGTTTTCGAGTTGTATGGGTTTATAATTTATTCGAGTTTTGGTCCTTCGAGCCGGATGGGCGGGGCGAAACGCCTAGTCGACTCGACGGGGCGCCTTGTTAAGGGAGAGACTTGACTTTCTTTGTCGACAGGATGTCAGCGGCAGTGCTAGCATTGTGACGCCAAACGCCTATTTGGTTGGTGCTATTTTGTAATGGTAATTTGATTTTTTTGCTTTGACAGGAATGAATGTAGTTAGGAAAGGAATTTTTAAAGATTTTGAATGCTTCATTTGAATATGTTAAGCGCATTTAAAAGGCGTTTCAAAACATACTTTTTATTCCGGAGTCCTTACTGGTAAATCATAGGCCAATTAGTGATTTCTATATTAGGACAGCGATAGCTTGGCAGTTGTATCTAAAACAATTTTTTTTGCTACTTTTAACCTCTTTTACCTGACTAGTAGCGTTTAAATAAGAGAGCCCAAATTATTCTAATAGCGGATTTGAAAGCATAGTTTCCAGTCAGTAATTGAAGCCATATTGACCAGGAAGGAGCTTTTTCAGGCTTTTGACGGCGTAAACCATATGCTGGCAAATACTTTTACCTTATTTTTTATTATTAAGAGGGGAAGACGAGCAACCGGCCTGCCTGATGTTAAATTACAGAGCCAGGGTCACAACTAAGCCGTTGCCTTAAACCTGATCTCCCTTGCTTTTTTCATTAATATCCGTAAACAATATAGCTTCCGATCTTTATTACAGCAATGAGTCAATTCTTCGAAGCCAAAATTTACGTTATTCCAAAATTACATAGGTGCTTGTTACATAGGTGCCTTCTCTTTAACTCCCCGCTGGTTGCCGCGCCCACTCCTCCCTTCGCTAATGATTGCTCTTCAATAGCTCAACACCTCTTCTCTCAGTTGAGGGCTTGCTAATGGTTGGATCCAAAACGTCGAATTTTTTTGTAATTATTGAATAAATTTTGCTACAATGGCGACCTTTCTTGTCGGGAATATTTTTGTGCTGATATGAGATTATATTACATAGATTCTCCTATGTTACTTAAATCCCAACGGTCGCTATTATTCTTGTTTTTGAAAATGCATCGGAACACGCGTGTATGTTTCAAAAACACATTTTAATCATTCAAAAGTAACCAAGTCATCTCAGATTCTTTTATGGTACTTGTTTGAGTTTCATCACATTTTGCACATTATAAATTTTGTACGACAGTTACCTTGTGTTACTATACTATAAATCCCTAGTTGAAGAGGTGTTGAATAAGGGTTCCTAGGTTAAGGATTGGTATACCTGATGAAAATCACAAGTAAAGACTTCCCCTAACGCAAAGGGTGTACAAAGCTGGGTTTTGTAAGCAGCATGGTTAGGAAATATAAAATTATTATAAGTCGACAACAATGGAAAGTGCATCGAAGACAAAGGTTCTTAACTCGACAGTAATTACAATTCCTCCATCACTCAAATCTCATTTCACATTAAAGGCCACTTGAAGATGAAACACTGGAAAGTCCCTCATTAGTGGAGCTAGAGTGTGGGCGGGGATTCGGAGGGTCTCTTGTCTCTTAGCGACGATCGACGCCCAGTCGTTGAGTTCCGGGGGATCTGTACTAGCAGGCTTTTGATCACGTTTCCGTGTTGATGGGCGTTTATGTTCTTGACTGTCTTGTTGAAGATGAGGCTGTTGAGTTTGCTTGTTTATAGCAAAACATTTCTGTTATCTGATGGTATACGATACAATGATAACGGGGAATCTACACTAATTTTATAAAGAGGAAAGATTTGTACCTATTTTTGTATGTTTGTAATGAATAGGCTCAAAAAGTACTGGGCCGATTTAAAAAAAATCTTTCACCAATAGAATGCTACATTCTTCCAATTTGACAAAGGCTTCATTTCATTTTGAAAAAAAATAAGGGTCCCTATTTTTTTAGACAATTGTCTACCCCGTGCGAAGCCGGGACGGGCTGCTAGTTTGTGTTATAAAGCGGTGAAATAGTTTTCTGTCAGTTTACTGTCTGGGTGACTGGCTCGGTGGGTCAATTGGTAGTGGTGACCCCTGCCTTCTGAACCAAGGGTCGTGGGTTCAACTCCTACCCGGAACAAACATTCGTGTGATGAACACTTGTGTTTGTTACGTGTCTGGCTGTTTATATTTGTATTTATGTATATATTTGTGGTACCTTCGTTGTTCTGATACCCATAACACAAGTGCTTAATCTACTTACTTTGGGATCGGAGCAATGTATGTGATGTTGTCTGATATTTGTCTGTTATTTATTTATTTTACTGTCATGTTGTTGATGGATGTAAGATCCATCTACATTCGCATGGACTTCAAGCTCTGTGATCGGTGAATCGCGGCACAGTTCATCTCTGCTCCGCCTTTCTGAAACTGCAGCCCAAAAGTTGCCGGTAGTGTACAAATTTAATGCAATAACCTACTTTCACAATCTACAGTTGTCCTAAAAATAATAATCCACTCAAATAAAATATTTATCTCGAATGTTGTAAATCAAATTGTGCCCTAAAATATTTCTTAGAAGGTACTGGTCTTGTTATCAGTTAATTTGTACTAAGTGGGCTTAAATAATATATTTGAAATATTACTTGTTATTTATGGAAACATCTTAGGAATTTCATATATTTTGAACCAAGTCTGAGAGAGAAGAAGTAGAAGATATTAATATTGTACTCGTATTTTATGTCTGTTATTTCCTTTGTTTTTGGATTTTTATGTGCGTTTAAACCACTTACTTTAGAATTGGCCTAATTTACGTTATCGGTTTTACTCTGTAGAGTTTAATTAGTAGTAATTTAATTGATATAAAAGGAATCCTTTTATTAGATTTGAATATGATCATAGTCATATCATGAAATCGAACAAAAAAACTCAAGAGTCTATTCCAACTAAATCTCGTAATATCAATTCAATTCATTTATTTCTATAAAGTAACACAGACTCATTTTGGTTATCATCTTAGACAAAGCAAAATCTACTGAACATTTTTCAAACTACTCCAACGTTATACCAAAGTCTAAAGCTAAAGAGGGAACATCTGAAGCAGCAAATAGCGATGATAATAAATAATCTTTTGCAGCGTAAATCATTGTGGAGTGGCGCGACCCCAAATATCAGAGGTTAACCGCACGATAACTATAATTTATATGGCCCGGCTCGCTCATCAGATGAACGGAGAATATGGCCGCTAAATACTAACGTGAGGTTAATTAATAACGAGGAATAGCGAGATTGACTAAGGGAATTGTTTATTGGAAGAGTTAATTTGTTTGTTGAGGCAACAAATCTGAATGGTGGTGATGTGTTGCAAAGATTAATTTAATATACCTTACAAACGTTCTGGTAATGTTACAAAATGTATCGTATAATTAATAAATATGAGTATAATAGGATACTTAGTGTGGGTTTTCTTAGTTTACGCTAGTTAAGAAGATATAGATTTAACAAAATTGACTTTTTGAAATGTATAAATTCAACAAGTCACTCCCAGAACTATGTAAAATGGGATGTGGCTAAAAATCAACTGGTAAAAAATATAATGGATGGTTTTGATCTTTCTTTTCTCTTCTTCTTAGGTTTCTCGACCATTTTGGTGTTCGTCACCTTTAACTCACGCCATTTTTTATATTCTACTTGGGTCCACTTCAAACCAGCAGCTCTTTAACTGCCATCGCATTTGGAGTTTGGCAATTTAAAATGTACAAAATAAATATAAAAGCCGATGTAGTGAAAGCAAAAAGAAAAAAGTTAAATCATGTTGCAAGACCAATCTTCCATAACAGAATAATCGTTTAGGAAGACAAGAAGCCAATCACAATAAATTTCCCGTCAGATATGAAGGGCCATGTTTCAAAAGAAAATGTTCGCAGCGCATAAAGTAGCTGCACTTTAAATAATAAAATGCTGGCGTTGAGCCTAAAATGGGGCTAGACGTAACAAGACAGCGTTGCAACTTGCCATGTCGTGAGGGTGTTTACTACGGGTTTTAGAAATTGATTTCAATTTTGAACTTATCACTTATTAAGCCAGTGTCACCATTTTACCACCGTACTACTCAACGCCGCGGCAGGGTCCATCCATACCATTTGGAAACTTTTCCTTCAAGAACTGTCCGTTTCCAATGTTCGTTCTTTCCGCGTACCTGTAAGCTCTGGAATAAGCTTCCAGCCGCGGCGTTTCCTGATCGCTACGACTTGTCCTTCTTCAAACGTGGTCTAAAGAGAACTCTTTCCTCACGGTAGGCAGCGGCTAAGCTGTGCCCCTGGCATTGCAGAGTCTATGAGCGGCGGTAACCGTTTAACATCAGATGGCAATAATAAAAAAGTGACGTTATTTTTGCCAATTAAGAACTAGTGAGTTTAAGAGGGGTAGGGCAACAGCGAATCTTCGCTCGAATTGAG
Organism: Conogethes punctiferalis; assembly: GCA_031163375.1. Lineage (NCBI taxonomy): Eukaryota > Metazoa > Arthropoda > Insecta > Lepidoptera > Crambidae > Conogethes > Conogethes punctiferalis. Next base: position 1,911,689 of record CM062083.1, on the reverse strand, counting down.
CCGCCCGTCCGGGGAAGAACTCCACCCTACAGAATACCGTAGCCAAATGACCTCCGGGTCGCTTTTCCGGAGCTCGTGGGTTTGGGCTCGTTAGGGTTGGGCCGGCATGGCGGCAACTGACAGGTAACTGACTAGCTACTTGTTGTTACAGGGATTTAGGCTTCTCTTTCGCTTCCCATCAGTCGTAAGGAAGCCATTATGTCGAGCCACTATATAAAAAAAAGTTGATGCCAAATTGCTAAAAGAAAAAAACAGATCAAAAAAAGAACGCTGTTCAATAAGCTATGTAAGATAGACTTTGTAAAGTAAAATACAAGTACTAAGTAACCTATATACCTGACTGTAGCAGTCAAGTGATTTATCATGGTTTTTGTCTTGCAACCATCACTACTTGAGAGAGATAACACGCAGAATCAACGGCAGAGAGACACCTCCTTTATTCAGTCATCATCAACATTATCATCAGCCTGTTAACGTCCACTGCTGGATATACACTCCTTCAACGACAGTTGTCATTTAGGAGTTATTGCCTAAGTCACTTGGGAGGCGGTCTTGATTACACACTTCAGAAACTAGTACTATACGGATATACGGATCATGATTCCATAGTATTCTCAATAGAGAGCAGACAGGTATTTTTTTCTTTCAAGTTATTATTAGTATGGAATTCGTGAACCCATAGTAATTCGGCTGTTTTTCATAACTTCTAGCCTCGCCCGTTCCAGAGCCGTAATAGCCAAGTGACTGCCAAAATAAATGTTGCTTATTACGCTGAAACTTTTGAAATATGCTCCGCTTAAATGTGCCGCTGAAAGCGTAATAATTTACCCCTTTATGCTGCAAGTTCTGTTCTTTCTGTTTGCTATGAACATGTATCTTTTTTATTGTTCAGATACAATGTTTGCAGTTCCCTTTGTGCGTGAAAATGTTGCGGTTTGGCGGCGGTTTGTAGCTTGTTAGGACTCTGAAGACTGTAGATTACATACAATTCATATTTACTCTGAATGGATTACATTTACAAGTAAGTAGCATAGCGTAATTAAATTAATGAATAAGATAGATAGATGTTTTGGTGTCCGACTATTTATTGTCTTGAGGAGATAAATAAAATAGTCTCTTGTTGAAAAATAGCTAGGTATTATACTCTTTAGACACAGTTTATATACCTAATACACAGATATCCTAATCTCTTGAGCAATTTCTGTATTAATATTGATTTGGGTAACAGTTCAATCTTCCATACTTATGCTTGGGCTTAATTACATACATTAGTAACAAAAGTATAACTTACAACAGTTATTATTATTTTTGATTTAAAACTAACTAACGTGTGTATTTTGTTACGTTTAGTAAAAAATATAATGGCTCTATTATAAGGATAAGGTTGGGGAGAACGAACAATTTGTACATCGACTTTTCAATATTGTAGTACATAAGTACATACAAATTATAGTACATGAAAATTACCCGGTAACGTAGCAGAATCTACCCCACAACCATAAGCTGTAATCGTGAAGGACACCGGCCATTGGAAGCGCAGAGCATGGAGCAATAGAGCCATATTGGTACGATACTCGTATCTTGAGGGTCTAAGGGCGCACTTCCACTGGAGTAGACGATACGTAACAGCGGTAGAAAACTCTGTTGCACCTTTCAAAAGAAGTGTTCCTGGCGTATCTATGTGATTTGTTCCACCTATCCAAATTTAAAGAACGTGTGTAAATCATGGAAGTATTAAGTACTACGTACTTCCATGGTGTAAATACATCTGGCGGTGAGAATTGTTACTTTGGCACATGACTGTCAATATGACTTTGGTTTCTAATATCTCCTTCCATCAGCCTTCAATCTTCTCAGTATTTCAAGGCAGCCGTTGAGCTATGTGACAAAAACTCTTCTAAGTACCTACTCGAGAAAATAAATCGAATGATTCTTAACCAACATTTTTCTCGCTTCGCTTCCTCATACATTTGATGGTAAAGCAGCCTTAGCGAGTACTAACGCTTGCACCGATGAGGGCGTTTGTATGCGTCGCGTCGTGAATGGCCGAGATAAGGGCCTGTATCTGACGCGTCGACAGCGTACGGTGTCACTACGAATTTTGTTATTAGCTATGTTTGTGGGCGATTTGACGTGAACTTGGTTTGGACAAGATTCTGTATGTCTAGGATTGTGGACATTAAGACATGACTTGTACTCGTAATGGTAGATTCTCTTTTTTTTTATAAGAATAGCTTACAGGATGACCTCTCTCCACCTGATGGTAAGCGGTCGTGAGGTCCAAAAGTTAGGTCGACAGGCATAATTTAGCAAACCCATTGCGCCTGTTGCCCTAACCTTGTAGGCCGCCATTGTCTGGATGGCATGCGGATGACTCATTTCTCGTTTACTAATGCAACTAAATGAGTTGCATTTGCCTTAAAAATTATAATCAACATCAGCATATGTATAACCAAATTGGCGAACAACTGCAGAGGCCTATGTCCATAGATAGACATAGGCCTCTGCAGTTGTTCGCCAATTTGGTCACAATATTTCACCCATAATTGCCGACAGTTTGGTGGTTATAGGGAGTAGTTTCTCGCTTCGGCAACGCTGCTGTCCATCATGGGCCTGTGGTATGTAGCTACATCTTCAATCGTGACACCGCTCTCGGTCATTTGTCAGATCCTCGTTTGCTATTCGGCAGGATGTACCACAGGCAAGTCAGGGTGGCTTGAAGAAAAAAGTTGATACGCCGCCCCCTTTCGTTCTCCTTCGAAACCTAATATGCACAATATCAAATTCAAACGCAAGTAGTACAAGAATCGCTTAGCTTTGACGCCAATCTTTCCGTAGCAAACGGTTAATAGATAACACTTAATCTATCTCATAAAACAGCGCAATCTCAGTGCGAACCTCCGGCGGCGGGGACGCCGAAATTATCGCCGGGCCCAGACGGCTGAACCAAATGGCAGTGAAGCAAACATTGACAAGGAAATTTTGCGTCTACCACAAACGTTCGTTATGAAAAAGGTAACCTTTCTTAATACGACCTAGGGCCTGACCTACCTGAATAAAAGAAAAAGAAAATTTACCAACTTAATCTGACTACATTAGCAACCATATTAGCCGCAAAACCGATAACCGTTGGGGTAAACAAGTTTTAGAGTGAATACCGACTCTCGGCATAATAATATGATGTAGGACGCCTTCAGGTCAGATGGGGCGACGATTTGCACAGGATGGCTGTAATGTGCTGGATGCGAGAAGCCCAAGATCGAGCAAGGTGACGATCGATGGGAGAAATCTATGTCTGATGAAGCCCTAGTCATCATCATCAGCCTATTATCGTCCACTGCTGGACATAGGCCTTCCCAATCGTTTGTCACTTAGGGTAAACGTCTGGAGGATATATCCATAATCGCTACGCAGGGCAGGCAGGTTGGCGATCGGAGGGCGTAGCTTTTCGCTCCGGTGACGCTGCCGCGCGCATCGGCCTGTGGTATTTATAAACACCTTCAATGGTTATACTGCCACCAGTCGGTTGCCAGCGCCTCGTTTATTATTTGACAAGATGCACCACGCGCAGGTGAGGTTGGTTCGGAGCGAAAAGATGATGGGTCGCTTACTCACATGCCTGAAACCAAGTGTATTGGTTTTATTTTGACAGGCTCGGTGGCTCATTTGGTAGTGCCCTCTGCCTACTGAGCCAAGGGTCGTGGGTTCGATCCCCGCACAGTACAAACATTTGTGTGCATGAACATGTCTGTTTGTATTGGTCTGGGTGTTTTCTATGTATAATATGTATTTATTTACAAAAAAAAATGTATATAAGTAAGTTTATCAGTTGTCTAGTACCCATAGTACAAGCTTCGGCTTAGTTTGGGGCTAGTTGGCGCTGTGTGGCCCAGCGTGGCATGTCTTGGGTTATTTATTTATTTATTTGCCGCGCCGATACCTTCGACACCTCACTGCTTCTCGGTCGATTGTGTCCAAACGGCGCAGGATAATATTATTGGATTTACGAGGGCGTGCGCCGACGCGTGATTTACGCCTTCCTCCGGCGATAAATTACTATACGATAGCGAAACGGCGCTGTGGCCGCCGAGCCGATAGGCTGCGAGGGTGGTATTTTTGACGGAGAGATGAAAGGCTGAAAAGAAAAGAGATATCGATTGAGGCGTCAAATGCACCGCCTGAGTACTGAGTAATCGATGTGTTTTTAAAGAGATTCTCCACCCTATAGGGTGGTAGAGGTATACCTCTAGAACAGCGCTCATGATCGTGGGGGGTTAGCCTAGGCGCGCACTGGTGACTTTTTGTCACCGTGACAGATCTCCCTTCTTCTCATTTCAAAAGCGAAAAAGAGATGAAACGACTGTCACGGTGACTAAAAATCACCTGTGCGCGCCTAGTTAAGTGTTAATGTTGGACCCGCATGGCTGTGGCAACTGACCAGTTACTTGCCCGTTGTCATAGCGACTTGGGCTTCTCTTTTGCTTTCCATCAGCAGGCTTAGGGAAGCCAAATTGTCGAGCTACAATAAAAAAAGATCAAAGGGGAAATAAGTGATAGATGGTTTTAGGGCAGAATTTAAAGACACTATGAAATAGGGTTGAATTTGATGTCTATAGATGCAACGACATCGATATCACGATCTTACTTTGTATCGAAACGACATTTTACTACATAATCACTTTCGAATAGGACGAAAGCCAAAGACCGAACAAGGAATCGAACCGAAACTCGCATTACGCGAGCAATTTATACAAACAACTGGACCGATAAAGAAAATATCGCGATACGACTTCGAAGCGATAAAATGTTATGTTCAGAAACAATGGTGGATTCAACTGTAGGAGGAACGATAAGATTACTGGAAAATGGACTGTAGCATCTTAATTTTAAGGTTTTATTTTTATTGGTGTCATTGTGAGCCAATAAAGACTTCTATAGGCGATAGAACCCACGCAACGTCGGGATTTATAGCTATATTGTAGTCTAGAGAGTGTTATGGGTTGTCTATAAGAGTATGGAATCCAAATAATTGTATCTGATGGGAGGTAAGAGTAACTACTTCTATTGAACTTTAATCTCTATTAGATAAAGTGTGTCTGTCGGTTTGTTGGTTAATTTTGAAGACTTATTCCCCATCTCTTCCCATGGGTGCAAGACCCAATAGTCGATCGTAGTGTTAGTGGGTATTCTTGGTGAGTAGTGAGTTGAACGTTACCCAATGTATGCGTCAATGCACTTGATATAAAAAGGATAATCCTGTGAGATAATCTTTAACATGAGAGCTTAGATTCTTAAGTTTTTAAAAACTCTGAGAGGCATTGTGTAAATCTTTCAAAGCGAAGGTCATCGTTAAACTTTCGCATTGCTAGAAGCGTCTAGCACCTACAGCGATAGATTTCGAGACGATTTTGTCCAGAACTGTTTGATTTTAGCGTTCATTAGAACGAAAACGTTGAAAAAAAATTTTATGTACGTTTAACGTATTCATGCACTAAACGGTTAATTTATTATTACGAAGTTGTTAGATTGAATAACCTTCCATATTTATACTAATTTAACGGAAATGATTGTGTTTACATTAATTTACTTACTTAGGTTATTCAATCAATAATTATAAATAAATTACAGATAAGATACATTCTGTGTACATAAAGTATGAAATTGTGATCATTCCCCAGTCGATCCTTCGATCAGTAACGTATAATCTGGACAAATTATTCTCATCGTGATCGATCTCTAACAACCAATTAACTATTTTCAGCCTTGTTCTCTTTTGGAAGAGTTTTCCCTTTCTTTTGTGATACCTCCATGTGTTCCTAATTTAAAGATTCTCAATAATAATAATATTTACAACAAAATGATCATAGTACATAACGATTGCAGAATAAATATACTTATTACTAAGTACTATAACCTAGTAATTACTATAGCGGCTTAGCCCGCGTGAATATCTGTGATATTATTTTAAAAATTATAGCTTATTCACTTAGCCCGTTTTGTCCCTAAGTTAGTAAGCTTTAATTTATAAGACCAGTCCTTTCTTAGTACGTACTCTCCTTCGTTAAAAGGAAACCCTGTGAAATAATTAAGTTCGTAACCTAACCTGTGCCAATTTTTATTAGGGAATGTCCATGTCTAGCAGTGGACGTTAACAGGCCGATGATGATGAACCCTTATAATTTAGGCTATGTGTTGATATGTCAGTCGGTCAGCTCTTTTTTATATTATAGTAAAGACTAGCTGTGCCGGCGGCGTCGCACGCGTGGATATCGGGTTTCAAAAATAACAGACTTCCATAAAATGGTACTTAAATTTTAAATTAGACCTTTAGCAATACATTAGTGAAAACCGCATTTAGTTCCTTGCATTAGTTTTCGCGTAATGCGCGATCAAACATGCAGATAAAAATTTCTCCCGTTTCCCACACACTTTCCGTCACTGCTCTGCTCCTATTTATTGTAGCGTAATGAAAACTATACTATAACCTGCCTAGGAGTATGAAGAATATTCGTACCAAGTTTCGTTAAAATCCGTCCATTAGTTTTTTTTTCTATAACGAACATACAGACAGACAGACAGACAAAAATTTTACTGATTGCATTTTTGGCATCAGTATCGTTCACTAATCACCCCCTGATAGTTATTTTGTTACTTTATGTACAGAATTGACCTCTCTACAGATTTATTATAAGTATAGATAAACATTTTTTATCTACTCTGGCTAATAACACCTGATCGAAGTCTCAACATTTCTGCGTACATACAAGGCTTACTAATCGATTTGCGTCTAGATCTTAATCGGTCTGATTGCACGTGGTCCTATAATAAAGTTAATAGTCAATGCCGGCATACCGAATGAGCTGTTATGAATTCCTCGTTAAATAATACGAGGAATAAACTTGACATAAATTGTATGAAGTGATCGATTTATCGTTGAGTCGTAACTGTTTTAAAATGGATTGAACTTGACAAGAAGTCCATGGGTGGTTCTCATAGTCTGTGTTAGAAAATTAATTTAATTTACTTAGGTTTTCGTATTGATTTTGTTACTTCTCCCCTATTTAGCTACATCTGATGTTACGAATAGAAGGGAAAAAGGGAAAGGGAAGAAAATTAAAATATGTACCTATAATATAAGAGTAAAAAGGCGAAGGAGGTCGGCCGCCATGCGGCCAGTCCGTAACAATAGTGGTCGCGGGTTTAAACCTCGCACAGCACAAAAATTTGTGTGCATGAACATAATTGTAAGGGAGCGACCTATCGCCTTTTAGGTCCAAGCCATCCTCATCTGCCCGTGGTGCATCCTGCCGAATAACAAACGAGGCTCTGGCAAACCGACTGGTGGCAGTATAACCATCACGATAGAAGGCGTAGCCAAATACCACAGGCCGATGATGGGCAGCCAGCGTCACCGGGGCAAGAAGCTACGCCCTGCGATCCCCAGGTGCGACCTAGGTGGCGAACAACTGGAGAGGCCTATGTCCAGCAGTGGACTGCAATAGGCTGTTGACGATGATGAACATAATTGTATTCATCATTGTGTATGTTATTGTCTAAAATGTAATGTTTTTTAAAAAAAAGCCATCTAATTTTATCAGTTGTCTACTACAAGCTTCAGCTTAGTACTAGATGGCGTTGTATAACCCAGCGTGGCATGTCTTGGGTTATTTATTATTCATGACACTATAAAGATGATAATGTACTGTACAAATTTTCTATCTGTAAGTACATCGATATCTCAAGTGATTGAAAGATAAGAAAGTACTGCATTAAATGCAATAAAGTCTGATCCGCACAATTCACAGCTCACAAGTCTTACATCTCGCTTTACGGTCACAATTTATGCAGGCATTAATCAAGGAGGAACCTCAAGCCGTCTGTTAGCACATCTCAATCGTATATCTCCGGCGCACAATTAAATTTGAAGCGATGCCATGGGCTGGCCGCGGTCGTATATTACCAGTGTTGTGAACGGTGCGAGTCTTTTGCTTTCTGACTTTTGATTTAAGTTTTTTTTTATAGTGGCTCGACATAATGGCTTCCCTACGCCTGATGGAAAGCGAAAGAGAAGCCCAAGTCAACAACGGGCAAGTAACTGGTCAGTTACCTGTCAGTTGCCACCGCCATGCCGGCCCAACCCTATCCCCCCACGAGCTCCGGAAACCCTACTCACCGGCAGAAACACGACCTAGTCATTTCGCTGCGGTATTCTATAGGGTGGAGGTCCTTCCCCGGACGGGCGGCTCAATTCGAGCCAACCTTTTCTCCTTTGAACTGACAACTGACAAGCTAGTGTGAGTTTAGAATAGGACCACCACCAAATCTCATCCCGTGAATGTCGTAGAAGACGACTAAGAGAATATCAGGAAACGGGTAACAGCTTTCACTTGGATGCCTCGGAAGAGAGGTAGGGCATAGCGAATTTTCGCTCGAATTGAACCGCCCGTCCTGGGAAGGACCTCCACCCTATAGAATAGGTACCGGAGCCAAATGACCTCCGGGTCTTGTTCCTGCCGGTGAGTAGGGTTTCCGGAGCTTTTGGGGTGAGTGAAGCCACCCTCACCTGCCTGTGGTGCATCCTGCTGAATAGCAAATGAGGCTCTTGCAACCGACTGGTGGCGGTATAACCATCACGGTTAAATGCGTAGCTAAATACCACAGACCGATGACGGGCAACATCGTAATTGGTGCTAGAAGCAATTCGATCGCCAACCCGCCTGCCTAGCGTGGCGATTATGGGTAAAGCCTTCAGGTATGCCCAAAGCGCAGGACGGCTGGCAAGTGCTAGATGCGAGAGGCTCGTGACCGATTGAAGTGGCGAGCATTGGAAGAGGCCTATGTCCAGCAGTGGACTGATGTGGGCTGATGATGATGATGATGCCCAAAGTGGCAAACAACTGGAGAGGCCTATATCCAGCAGTGGACTGCGATAGGCTGATTATCAGACCTCTTTGAGTCCCATGTCAAGTCCCAAGTCTTAGAGTCTTTTGAGTCTAAGTCGGGTCTTCAAAGTCCCGCCCGTACCCAACACTACAACATTACCTGAATGCGTCCGCCGATCGCCTCGCCTACGTTATCGAGGAATGTTGATTTTTGCCGCCTATTCCTTTGATTAAGTGGCTTATTAACGGCTCCGGTCCTGCGGCTTTAATTAATGTTTCTTAGCGGAAAATTATATGGTTTGATATCGGACGCTGATTTTGTGGTGACTTTATTATGTGTCTTGTGGGGTTGTGGGGCACCTGCGTCGTTGGATACTGATACTGGGTCAAATCAGAAAAAAAAAATTATAAGAAGAGCTTTCAGGATGACCTCACTCCACCTGATGGTAAGCGGTCGTGAGGCCCAAAAGTTAGGTCGACAGGCATAATAGAATAACCCATTGCGCCTGTCGCCCTCACCCTGAAGGCCCACTGAGATACCGATCCGAAAGAACCCAGGATTGTAAGAGGAAGGAAACACATGAGCTGGAAGGTCATTCCATGACTTAATGGCACGGGACAAGAACGAGGAACTAAACCTATTGGTGAGCGCCACCATTGTCTGGATAGTATGCGGATGACAATGCTGTACAGCACCGGTTGAAGAAGGCGTCTATAGAGGGTGTGGAATCAATAGGCAGGGTGAGAAACCACGTCATTTGGGGGGATTTGTGAACACGCTTGGCAGGCAGGTTGGTGACGGCAGTAGGTTTTATTTGTACCCAAGTGTATGTGTGTGTGTCTAAGTCTTCAAAGTTATGGTGATTAGCTATCTAGTATTAGACTTATAGACGAATGTGCGCTTAAATTAGAATGAAACGCCGTCTATATTATTTACGACTGTATTTTTACGTATTATAGGAACAGAGACGTTTAATAAACAATATAAAATCAATAGTAATAAAAAAGTATAAAAACATAAACAAATTATAAAAAGAGTTCCCATTCGGGAACATGCTCCCCTTTTTTAGGGTCCGTAGCCAAAATGGCAAAACGGGACCCTTATAGATTCGTCATGTCTGTCTGTCTGTCTGTCTGTCTGTCTGTCTGTCTGTCTGTCTGTCTGTCTGTCTGTCCGTCCGTATGTCACAGCCATTTTATTCCGAAACTATAAGAGCTCATTATTGAAATTTGGTACGTAGATGTATTCTGTAAACCGCATTAAGATGTGATAATAAAATCAGAAAAAATCCAAAATTTTTGGGGTACCCCATACATAGAACTGAAACTCAAATTTTTTTTTTTCATCATACCTATACGTGTGGGGTATCTATGGATAGGTATTTGAAAATGATTGTTGAGGTTTCTAACAACATTTATTCTAAACTGAATCGTTTGCGCGAGAGACTCTTCAAAGTGGTAAAATGAGTTCCCCCCCCCCCCCGCTAACTTCTAAATATGGGCATGATAAAACTGAAAAAAATATATGATGTGTAATACTATAAAAACTACTAACCGAAATTTGGTTTGAAGGAACTCTAGACAGTAGTTTTTTTTTAAACGTCATAAATCAAATAACCTAATTTTTTCATTCAGTGGTACGGAACCCCTACGTGCGCGAGTCCGACTCGCACTAGGCCGGTTTTTTTTAAAGAGCAGGAAAGTTGCCAACTGCTTTCTGCCCACACTAACTCCCGAAATTCCCCGAAGACTCGCCCGAGGAGACCCGTAGACATATCGTTTTGACTGTATTTTTCCGTAATTGAAGGAACAGAGACGTTTAATAAACAATATAAAATCAATAGTAATAAAAAAGTATAAAAACATAAACAAATTATAAAAAAGAATTCCTTTCGGGAACAAGACTTATTTTAGTACTACAGGTGAATAAACATCACGATTTAGGTACAAAATAAAGAAAAATATTGTTTGAATAAATTCATTCCGTAATATAATATTCTGCCGCTTAGGTATGTTTTATAAGCTGCCAAATAAATACTTCAAATTATGTCCCTAGATATTCTAAGCAAAACCTATAGCTTTACAATCATTGAATGAAATATTATAACGAATAAACAGTTTAAACAAATGCAGCGAGTAAAGCATTTATTGCCCCACACAAATGCTTAAACCGTCCAATATTTTAACTTTATTTACAAACAACAATGCATACTACTTTATTCTAAACGCATTAAACCTAAAACAATGCATTCAATTTAAAATTCATTTCAAAAACAGTTCTATACAAAAGTCGAATACTCTTACTTGCCTATTATAGCTCTGCATAATCAAGATGCACAATACAAACTGTAAGTAATAAAGTAAGTGACATTAGTAGTGTTGCCAAATATCGATAGTTTTCATCTGAATAAGACGACCCTATCGGTAGGGAGATCGATAGTAAGGACCATCATCATAAGCCTATCGCAGTCCACTGCTGGACATAGGCCTCTCCAGTTGTTCACTACAGGCAAACATCTGGAGGGCGATCGCAGGGCGAGCTTCTCGCTCCGATGACGCTGCTGACCGTCATCGGTGTGTGGTATTAGCTACGCCTTCAATTGTGATTGTTATACCGCCTCCAGTCGGTTGCGCCTCGTTTGTTATTCAGCAGGATGCACCCACGGGCAGGTGAGGTTGGTTTGGATGGAAAAGATGATAGGTCTTCCCTTAGTATAATATGGACACATATCCATATACACAGAGGCTTAAGAGCATGAACAGTTTTCTCAAGTGTGTCCAGCTCGATGCAACATGGGGCAGGGTTAGGCGTGTAGGAGGTAGGTATCGATACTATTGACCGGACGTTAATGTCCGGTCAATATTATCGATAAATAATCAATCATGTCGATAAACTACCGATTAGTCCATCGATAGTCTACTCATATCGGCTCACTACATATCGGCGACACTAAACTTTACTTAGCTCACAAATGTGCCAGCTATCCATCCGACTCAAATTCATTGCAGTCATTACGAATACCGTCAAATTACCGGTAACGATAGCCAGAGCCCACAAGCCGGTTATCAGGGGCATCCATATTGAGATCTATAGGCGTGGTTTTGTGCAATTTACGTTGTCCGAAGCATAAATAACTGGTGAGGTATTAAATATGATAATCTTGGTGCAGGATCGGCCAGGATGAATGTTCTTTGTTTGTGAAACCAATGGGTCTGAGATACCCATTGTGGTGGGCTTTGAGCGCCATTGAGTTTGGTGTAAGGGTTTTAGCCTTTTTTCGTTTGGAGATAGTGGGGATGATAAAATGCCATTTCTCACGCTGAAGTGTATTTCGAGTTAGATGTTTGGGCTATCTTTGTAGCCTCACAGTACTTCTACTGTTATTGATACTAGTTGTCTTTTCTAATTTAGCAGGGTGTTAAGGATTGTTGATACTTAATACCGATGTTAACAGTGTTTCCAATAATTATTCCAATATAGTTCACTCATCATCAGCTATTACGGTCCACTGCTGGACATATTTAAAAGGCCGGCAGCGACCCAAACTCGATCGAGCTGCGGGAGTCCATGGGCGGTGTCGACTGCTACCATCAGGCATCACACTGCTCGTCTGCCGCCTCTGCATAAAAAACAAAAAAAAACATAGGCCTTTCCAGTTGTTCGCCACTTAAGCATACATCTGGAGGATATACCTATATTCGCCCGCTGGGCAGGCGGGTTGGCGATCGCAGGGGCGTAGCTTCTTGCTCCGGTGACGCTTGCTGCCCGTCACCGGTCTTTAGGATTTAGTACGCCTTCAATTGTGATGGTTATACCGCCCACCAGTCGGTTGCCAGCGCCTCGTTTGTTATTCGGCAGGATGCACCACGGGAGGTGAGGTTTGGCATGGAGCGAAAAAGATGATTGGCCGCTCCCTTACATTCGCCTTTATGGTCCATATAGATATGATATTTCAATTTATATACTGTGCGATTGTTTTAGGATTACCTGCTTGGCTCTCAATAAGTCGTATTCTTACGCTTACTCTGTGCCGGGCCTGCTTGTTTTCTGAGAGACTATTAATCTTTTGATATTCCTAGGCGAGAGTGAACCGGTTTTTGCTGGGTGAGCGCGTTTCTATCGTAGACTAACGATATCGTCATACCATCAGGCAAATCGCAGCACACGCAAATTCAATATAAAAAAAGAAAATCGTTAGCCACCTAGCTTAGGAAGCAACTGGAGTCCTAATTCTAATACTTAAAGACTTATGACGACCCGTAGCTGCAGAGTACGAAGGTGAAGCTAAATACCACAGACCGATGCCGGGCAGCAGCGTCCAGCGAGCGAGAAGCTACGCCCTGTGATCGCCAACCCGCCTGCCCAGCGTGGCGATTATGGGTATATCCTCCAGATGTTGGGCCCTAAGTGGCGAACAACTGGAGAGACCCTATGTCCAGCAGAGGACTGCTATGATGATGATGGCAACCCCAGTCCTGTCCATTACAATTTTAAGAAGACTCAAGAACTCTCGTCGCCGACGCGTGATCCGGCAAAACTCTTATTAGCCTGCCAATTTTTCGTATCGTACACAAATCTATTGGTGTACATCTTAACGCCGCGGATACAACGCGCAATTGATTGCGCGAAGTGCGCATCGTAAAATTAAATCAAAGGGAACAAATGAGTGGTTAAGCGAGCCGAGATTACCGCTCATCTGACTTATTGATGGTTTTCGGGTACCTGACCGCGGCCATTGTAGAAAAGGGTTTTGTGTTTCTTTCTGATATTGTTTTGTTGCGATCTCACTCGGTGGTAATCCAATCTAACGGTTGCGTTAAGCGATTGCCTGATGGTGTTATGGACAGTTAAGTACTTTTAGGACACATGAAAAAGTGTCATGAATATAGATTCCTGTGCTAGAAATAATACCAAGTCACCCACTCTTATGACTAATCTCATATTGCCCTATATAAAGTATGTTAGAGCTATCTTATAGGTCAGCATGGCGGGGCAATAAAAAATGATTTGGATACTTATCCCTTTAATTTATCATGGTATGATGTCCATCTCCACCAGGTTTTTCAATGACTACACGTTTCATGATTCACAAATTAGTTATGAATGAAGCATAAAATCAAAGACTGCATTATCTTCTCACGTTAGCAATAATCGTAAAATGTTGATTTACGATAGCAATCCGTGTATACTAGTCCTTTAAGTTTTATTATCGAGGTGGCGGGATGGTCTCAAATTAGGATGGCTATCCCCAAAAAGTCCACTAATAGGACCCTATACTCAGGATAAATTGTACTGAAATGGAAGCTCATTTCTCAATGGTTGTATTCGATTGCAAAATAGTTCCTTTCATTGCGACTAAGATGTGATCTGTTTGGCCGTCATTGCTCATATATAGCCAATTTATATTTTTTATTTTATTACACACTAAGACTGTGGCTATTCCATTTGTGTCACCTATATGATACATCGTACTTAACCCTGAACCCTACCCATCCCAGGAGAAACATTATTCCTACCCCAGGGGTTTTGTGGACCCCAATATTAACTCATTAATACTGAATGAATAAAACAACAAATTTAATAAAAGTTTATTTATAAGAAAGCAAACTAAAACAAATATTACAAACAAATATTTATTTTTTTTTTGGTGCACATTCATTGACATCTGGCATGGTGTGTTCTCCGATATAGGTTTGGCACATGCCACAGTAAACCTTGTCCTTACGGTCCTCTCCCCCTTGGCAGACAGCACACCTATTTTTTGCAAGCGGGAGCAGGAGTAGGGTCGTCCAATGGACGCTTCTTTTTTACAGATCATCTTAGGAGCCTCTTGAAGATTTCTTTGGGCAAAAGTAGGGCATGTAATTCTTTCTTCCATTTGGGGGGTGATCAAGGTCCATGGCCAGTTTCCTTTAGGACAACTCGTCTTTTCATTTCTTTTCTTGTGGCCATTTTTAAATGTACAATGAAATAACTCCCACTATATTCTTAAGAACAAAAAAAATAGCCATTGGCCATCTTTTTGTTCTCCTGGACTACTGTATTTGGGACATACTGGTCCATCAAATCGACGCCAATTTTTGTTTTGTTATAGAAGTCCACTATCTCCGGCAGTTGACTTT